>NW_019379845.1:1025607-1221842 GCF_000648655.2 Copidosoma floridanum | reverse complement strand
TAATATTTTAAATTATTCAGGTATAACGTAAGAAAATAAATTACTAACTAATATTACTTATCGAACAATTCGCTACTTCATTTATAGCTGTATAGATTATTGACTTTCTTTTTGTTAATTTAGTTTTATAAGTATAATTAATTTATTAAGTTCTTTTACATGCCTTAATATACAAAATTAAAAAAAAAAATAATAATAATAATAAAGATGTAACAATAAGTGTACATCAGTATTACTTCCGATCCCTGAAAACTATTTCATCGATGCACCTGCAGGTGAGTTTCATGCTCTTGGATCGTAATAATCACACAAATGGGCTTATCTATAGACATATGTATGTACTTTACGTTCGACGTTCCAAGAATATCAGGTGCTTGCCATGGGCTTGATTAACACGAGAGACCTGCTGCTCGAGCGCTAATTGAAGGTTTATGCAAGGCTTGAGCGTAAGATAGGATGGGACGGAGAGCTTACGAGCTGCTGGACGCTTATATATATTGTATACTTATAGCTGCTGTTCGTTTCTCGTTTGCACCTTTGTTTTCTCGCTTTTCGCTGACACATCTTCTTTTGGATCCCTTCTGTTTCTCCATTGCGATTTTCTCGCTTGCCGACTGTTGCTCTGCATCAAGACTCCATCACCTTTTTCGTCTACGTCTTTTTTAAGAGCCAGAGAGTCATTGACACTTCCTCCTTTCTCTTCGTCACTGGAAACAAACACTACCGAGAATCTTTTACTAGCACTCCTGCTTCTTCTTTACTCTTAAACCGTGATTTCATGTAGCAGTTACCATCCACTTCTTAAACCAGGAAAATTGGATGAATATGAAAATCAAAAGTGATGCTTCCCTTGACATCAGATTTTTTTTTTTTTTTGTAATAATGGCAAAGAATCTAATTCATAAAGAGAATACTCTTGAACATATTTACTAACCCCTCAGTTTTCTAATACTGTTAAAATCTTTTCAAAGTAAAAATTTATTCATGAGTTTTTTTTATTTACTGCACTTGTTCTGTTTCTAAGTACATCTAATTTTATTTCCACAAAAATAACTTTTCTACTGAAAAAAATATCATAAGGTGGACCAAAATTTGAAAAAAAGGTTTCCTCAGTTTATCTAAAAAATTGTACGATTATTTGATTTTACATTACTGGAAATGATTGTTCATTTTTCACGGTAGAAGCAAAGTAATGGAAAAACTCCGCTATGATTCAGTGCCGTGAAATAGATTGCAATGCACGAAAAGTGGTCAGTTATATTTACTTCTCATTTTGCAGTAAGAAATAAAGAAAGAAAAAAAAAAATCATCCAAGCCAGTGCCATTTTTCTGTTTGCGCTGAACACGCCACTCGCTAACAACTCTTTACCCCGACAGCAAACCGAGCCCTCAAATTTTTCCCTCGCGCGCAAACGATGAACCATTATACCATCTACCTACCCTCCAATTTCCAACGTTGCGTTCCCATCTCTTTTTTCCACTGTTCTCGTACGCAACGAATTTCCCTTTTTTTCCCTTAGCGCGTAATAACCCTTTGCATCGGTTTACCTTGTGTACGATCGACTGCAATAGCTTACGAAATCAATCAGCTTGTGTGCACTACAAAAGCGATCGCAGGTTTTCTGGGCGGAAAAGTCTTCGCGATTGCCAAGAGATTATAGCTATGCTCGTATGCGTGCGTAGAAGTGTGTAATTAACTCAGTTCGCGTGCCTTAGATGTTACAGGTTCCGTATAGCGGTGATGATGATTCCTGGAGCAGCATCGGCTATTCTTACACAAACAACGTGTTTACAAGTCGATCGGCTGATTCACAATGACGGGAGAAGGGAACTATGTGGTGGATCCGATGTCCGCTTGTTTGGAATTTTTTTTTTCTACGATGCGTTCCATGCGTTCGCTAAGTGTTTTTGTTTGCTCTTGGGCGACGCAAGAACGAGACCTTCGCAACGATCGATCCAAGAACGCAAGCGTATATTTAAAAAACGCGTAAACGGTACTTCACAAGTGCGCGAGGACGATTGTTCCATAGAGATTACCAAGAATCCAACGATTCACTGTACCATGATGTTTTTTTTTTTTTTTTTTTGTAATGTTCATTAATATTTATATAAATACTTAACAAACAAGCCACAGAGGAATTCATTCTGGAGTAAATGATGTTTGTTGGTATCCACGTATGAAAAAACATAAGAATTATCTTGCAAAAGCGACTTAATTTGTCTTTCAATTAGTTTCGTACACACATCTCATTTTGTATTTATGGTACGATCGAATTGTCGAATACTACAAAGTTAATATTTTTAGTATAGGTGCACTTTTTTCCCATCAAAAATAATTTAGCTCAAGCGTCAGAAGAATAGTAATTGCATCTCCTATTGGATTCCAATTATCCAATGCATTAGTTAATAACGCTGATTTTTCATTTATCGACGTTTACTATTCAATAGCGGAAGTGGTGTATTTAATTTATGTACGAACGAGCAAAGTTGTGCCATTTTTCACTTGATGAGTACGAGAAGATTGTCACAAATATACATGACTCGCTGATAATAATAATCTAAACTTTCAAATATTTTTACACGCATTGACAATTACAGTTTTTGTCTTATGACTCTTTTATTTTCTCTCTCGTGAAATAGTAATCAATTCTGAGGTGATGATAAATGCTGATTTACCAAATCCTGAGATGCTGATTAATTCATTTGACGTGACAAAAATACGCACGCACGTGCTCTATAGGTAACTGGGGATTCCCCCCGAACCTTTGTATTTTTTTTCTTCTAGCTCTTCTATGAATACGCGGGAGAAAAAAACAGCATAGCTCCACGAAAATAGCAACATTGGCAAACAAACAAGCACGTGGAACGAGAAAAATTCGAAGATTTTGTTTTTTCCCTTTTTCTCAAAGAGGTCGGATAAAAAGGAAAAATAATGCGTAAATCGTTGCCGAAAGACATGCACGTTGTACATAAAAATAACACATGGACCGATTCTCTATTTGTGCGCTGAATAAATTAAGCCTAACCAGCACGGCAGTAGCAAGCTACTATATCAAGTTTCATCGAGCAAATAAAAGCAGTTACTATTTCTAGATCGGCTACTCATCCCTACGTTGGTCTTCTAGTCGCTATACTTGCGAAAGTAAGTTACGCATCAAAGAGCAAAAAGAAAGAAAAAAGCCATCCTGGCGCGCATTTGATTAACCTTGTGAATAAAATAGTACATTACCCACCAGGAAAGTAAAGCAAAGAATGTCCTAGATCGCATGTGCATAGACTGTTTTACGTAGTGCTACGAAGGGAAAGTGACAACTTTACTGGTAGGGTGAAAATAACAACCACGTAAAGGTTCCAACTGCTTTATCAGGGCAGGTATATATGCACTTGAATGCGGGTGCATTTAATCTCATGAAAAAGAGACGCACATTTTACTTGTTGTTAATTACGGAATGCTTCCTACGTGTTTCAATGCCAAATGTGCAATTTTCAAGAAGGATGTCCACATGAGCTGTATACATACTGCATACGATCTATATCAATACGCGCATATAAGCGGTAGTGTGGTTACTGTTCCATAAATGCTCATGCCGTGGTCCTATCTCACTTTCTCTAACTCTCGGAAAGCGAATTCTTCTCTTGATTCTTTGTTTAAAACTGTATAGGTTCCATTGTAGGGTTTGAATAAAATTCATCTTACTTTCCCCCGTTAGTTTCTTTTGTTTTTTTCGATGGCAAGTTTTTACGATTCTTTTTTTTTCCCACAGGCATTTGTTTATAAAAAAAGGAAAAACTTTTGACATCTATACATGTTGAAGGAATGTACCACATTAGTTGTTTAAAATAATTTAAATCAAATAAAAAAAATCATACAAGCGTATTATATATGGTAGTGGTTGAAAAAGATTCAACAAATGGCAAAAAAGTCAAAAGTCTTGCAATTTTTCCGAGACAACTGCAAAAATTTACAATAACAGCACAAATATTTTTAACGAAGGCAACGTTCAACATGCTTTTCGTTTGCAATCCATTATAAAGTAACGCTCAAACGCGTCGTTTTGAATAAACATATAAACATGCCAAGCGTGTATAAATACCATACCGACGTCAACAAGGCGTGAGAAGCGGAGAAAAAGAAGAAAGAAAAGGCAACGGAAAGAGAGACAGGGGAGAGGAAGGAGGTGAGCAATAACAAATCCTGAAATTCCGTTAAATCATGACAAAAGGCCGACCAAGGGACTGAACTCGCCCATCGTCGTCTCATAAAAATGAGGTGCGAAAGTACACGTGAGAAACGCAAGAAAGACATACGGGCAGCCATGGCAGGTCTTGAACGTTCACAAGTGTCCCGGGAAAAGCGATAGAGATGAGCATACCAAACAAAAGTAAAAAGAGTTGAGTAAAAGATACATTGAAAAGAAACAAATCCTAGTTTGGTTGGTGCAAATAGTGTAATGATCCGAGGTGATTCTACCGTCGAAAGTACCTCTCGTATATTCTGTCATGTATAAGGCCGTGAAAGCTCACAAATGACTTGGTTATGCTTTTTTCTGTTATACTTAGCAACTTCGATGTAAACATGATTAATGACTCGGGCCATGTTCATTTTTTCCACATTTTTTTTAACGTCACGCATTCATTGTTTTTCATCCAAGCCCACTCATCAACTTTCACGTCAAGGTAATATCCCACACACCTGAATGGATTTATTCGTTGCTCATTGCCTGTCAGTAGTCAAACAATAATCAAAATCTGATTGCTAGACACAACTTGATTAAACTCTCAGTGACACTTTCGGATTTCCAAGCACACACAATTTTCGACATGTGACATTAACAAAATTTAACTCGCTAAGTTGAACTAAGAAGCTTTCAAAAATTATCTCTCTCTGTCTACTGGTTATATTCGCTACCTGGCCATTCCAAAAACAAAAGGATCGTCATTCTGTTTATATAGCTGCTTGTGATAAGAAACTTGACCAATCACGAGCGATGTCTTTTGTGGCAGCTACCGAATATAAATAATGCAGAATGTCTTTCAATAAAAAAAATTAGACAACTAATTACAATAAAAAATAAGAAAAACTCGTGATAATTCAGCAATACTTGGAAATTAGGACGCAAAAGAATTTGTTCAACTAATCATCAAACAACCTTTTTTTTGCAAAATTTTCAGAGTTATGGTACCTTGTACTTTTGTTTTCATCATTCGGAGATTGAATACCGTAGATTTTTAAGACTCTTACAATCAATAGAATAGCTAGGCGTCAAGTTTGGGAAGCTCGTACAACCATATTTTCGTGAAATGAAAATCCATTAATCCACACGAACCACACATGCAGAAACCACGACACCACCGCAATAGTCAGCTGTCACATCAAGTACAACGACGTATTGCACCCCTACACAATTACCCACCCCCCAGTTGTCCCCCTGTCGCCTTATTTTCTCAAAGTACAATCAAGTTACAGGGACATCATCACAAGACGAAACTCATGCCCACCGCAGCAGAGGGTCATACAGAGGATTATACAACAGCACGGGAGAATCACTCGGATGTTCGACCAAACTGCTTGCCATTGCCACTGATGGCTGGTACACAGCTCCGAGAGATGAAGATATATATATATACCGGTCGGTGTAGGTACAACCAGATAGTCGAGGAGGAGGAGATAGACAACACGTTGGGGGTCGCTCTCGATGCGTGAAAGCATCGATCATGGCGGTATACATACGTATATATGCAGGCACAGGCTGCCATTGCGGTAGAGCTCCATGTGTTTACACGCACCGGTGCCAACGTGCACGTTGGAGTATGCTGGAGGATCTTGTCTGACAATGTGTTACAACATAAAACACACCAGGCTGCCCTCATTGGCCAAGGACTCTTACGTCTCCTACATCCGTCTTCTCATCTGAAGTAAATTTTTATGTGATGTGAACGAAGGTAACGAGTCTTTTTATCTATAGGTGTGACCGGCAACGACTCCCACAGAACCAACACAGAGACAATGAACGAGCACTGATAAGCTATCGGATTCACCGAAAGGACATAGATGGACAAAAAATGAGAGGGACCAAGAGAAAATATGAGGATGGTAAATTAGGGGGTAAATAAAATTTTCTTGACATGTTTCTGAGTACGGAATAAAGAGAAGGAGAGTAGTTTAGGCAAGGGAGTACAGAGCAACGAAACAGCGTTGAGAAAACGAAGCTACCTGGAAACGTGTAAAAATTAAAGAGTTTTTTGTCAACTTTCTCTCTCCCTCTTTCTCCGTCCGTAAGGGAGAGGTGAAACTTACCTACAACATGATACTTTTCTTATTTTTACTCTTTGCTGTAGCACATTTGAATGAGAAAATAAATAGGAGATTACGAAAGAAGGAATTGAAAACAGTTGCTTTCACTGTCGTTGATGACGGACTTTATGAGTTGACTTTGTCCTTTTTTTTTCTTTTTTTTTTTAAGTAAGTGCTGATATTATATAAAAAGTCCACACTTAAAAATGAAGGGCTCTGAATCTTTGTGAATCAAAAATTCACTTAAATACTCTTTTTTCTGCTCATTTTATTGAAATCGTCACATGCGCACATGGTTATTTTTAATTTTCTTCTTATTTTCGATAAATAACTTAGTTTTTTTTAAGCAATTCAATGTTTTTCAATTTAAAATGAAGCTAAGTAACATAATTATCATACAAATGGGTAGAAAATTGGTTTCGCTATGTATATACCTCTTTACGACCCCTCGTCTGGTAAGATACTAAACGACGAAGCCACTTATTGGGGGACGCGTTCGACGTCTAATGATGATTGCAGACAATTTTTGTTTCGATCCCTATAGCTCTTGAATTGTAGAACATTGTAAGTGCTGGTAAAAATTTTCCTCGAAATTTGTTCTCTAGTTGATCGTAACTCTGTCGAGTTAGTGTTTGTGTATACATAAGTGTATAGACACATATCTGACGATTAAGTATTTATAATGTCTAATCATTTTTCTCTTTTTTTTTATATTTTTAAAACTGTCTAGGGGTATAAAGTTTAAAAATCAGATATCCCAATGCTTTAAATGAATCTTATTGAATAAAATAAAAATCACTAACTGGTGATTTATATTTTTTTAAACAGATTATCTAGCCTGTTAAACATATATGACTAGGTCTTTGATTTTAATAAACTTGTTAGAGGCCTGTTTAACGAGTACCATACAAAAATATATAATTATAGCACTAGCAATAGTGATTCTCGAGGTGAATTCACAAATCACGTCACCTAAGAACTCTTAAATAAAAAAAAAAAATCTCAAAGATATCATGTACCACAGGGCATCTCAAAGACACCCTCTCCTCCAGTAACCTCTGACTTCACAAACACATATAAAACGAGTAATTTGTCGTACTTAACGAGGGTTTATTAAAATGGTATATCAGTAGAAACAGAAAAGTACATACAGTCCCCCTTGATACGTCTTTTTTTTTAGGATATATCCATGAATATCCCATAGGCTGTACCACGACCATACTACATTATGTATAGAAAAAGTGCGTATCACCACGTCTGCGCGCTCCTTAAATTTTTCATAACTTGGGCTATGATTCTTCGAGGGAAAATCGAAACTCGTCGTCTCGTAGCCGTAGTCACGCACTCAAATGTGCGTGACAGCGTGAAAGGCCATGTAATGTTGAGTATAAAACACATCACGACTATTGCTTCTCTGCTGTCTCGTAGAAGAGGGCCTTTTTTTCTTTCTCCCCTAAACTTTTGTAGCATTGTCAGGTTTACACACCAAAAGTGACTACAGGAAATGTAACGATTGGAAATTTAAATCAGCGGTGATTTAGAACCTACTGATCCCAACCGTAGTCGAGTGGTAAAACACTGCACAGATCAAATAAACTGAAGAGCTATTTTGCAACTAATATGCTTTGCGCAGGATTTTATTACTATTTAGTGACGTGTTGTAAAATTATATTATCACTGCAGGAAGAAGGAAAAAAAGTAATAATAATAATAAGCACGAAGCTTGTAAATGCCATAAGGCGAAGCAATTCTAGAATCCATTGTCTGCCCTACCAACTCTAACGCAGGCAGGTATCTGCAAGCGTAACTTTTTTGACAATAATGTAATGCACTCGACGGCACTCATTGTCATTGTCATCAGTCAACCCATCAACTCCTACTCGTAATGTATACCCAAAAAGATAGTTACATCCATTTTCGAAATAAAATGAAACCCGATGTACATCCCCGACAAATCCAACATCACCCCGTAATCCTTTTCACTCTTCATCATGACCATAGAAAAAAATGGAAAGAAAGAAATCTGTTTTCGTAACGCGTTGACACGTACGCGATACTACCAGTACATAAATTGTGCTAGCTGTGTGCGACACACGAATGCACACGTAGAACATATCCACGTAGCAAAATGCAATTAATCACCGCGCAATAGTAGCGGGATCACAAAGAGGAAGAGAGAGAGAGAGAGAGAGAGCAGTGGTACAGAAGTGGACATAGATACGCTTCGGAAGAGGGAAATGCCCCACCGCTTTGTAAAACCCATATCATGGACAGCATGGCTATGCACACCCACACAGCCGGGACATCCATCTTCCTCAGTTTGGGTGAAGAGTTGCGACCTCGCGTAAATTACCCCCATCAATATCAAAGGTTACTTTTTTTTTGGACCAAATCAGAGAAAAATCCACCATTTCGTCAGTGAATGCTGTCAGCGGTTTCTACTTTACTATTTATAATTTATTTGGTCATTTTAATCGTGCAGTAAATATTTATAGTAAATCCTTGAAGTTTCACTGATTTAGTTTGAAAATAGTTGGTACAGGAGAACGAAACAACTGCCAGCGACACTTGCATTACACCGTGCAGTACTAGCTGGGGAGGGTTAAATAAAAAGTCTGGAGGGTAGGGGATTGCTTCTTATCATTGAGAAGTAAATTGCATTCGGGTTAGACGTGTACAAAATTGCTCCTTCAAGCCGACGACGGTAGATAGAGTGGATGACTGTTGAACGTGTTTTGGGCTGACGTCTGCCTGACTGATTGCGTTTAGGCGTTTTTTCGCGTAACGATGGCAAATTACGTTATTTTTTTTACTTTTGTTTTTTGAAAAAAGAAAAATATTGAAGGTTGGATTGATGGCAAATGATTTATCACGGGTGTAACACTAATTAACGAGAATACTTTTGAAATTAAAGTGACTTATTTAACGAATATTTATAACTTGGCATCATGTTTTTAAAGAGAGATGAGCTGAAATCACAGGAGAGAAAAAAAGAGAAAAAACATGAGTGAAATACAAAGAAACAATTTGCGGACTATGATTATGATTGTCAGAAGAAATTATATATCGTAAGCGCATGTGCATTTTTCAAGAAAATTATGAAGGGCTGAGGATCGGAGCACGAGAAAGAAGGAAAAATAAACGTTGCGGGGAAAATAAGGCGAGGAGCGAAAAGACAAAGGAAGTTTGAGGGAGACATTAGGCTACGACCAGCCGAGTATTATAAGAGATTCCACTCTCCGAGCGATACTGCGTTTAATGTACCGTTATGCTAATCTTTATGGCTCTCTCTACATAGACTGTTATAACGAGCTTTCTTGCTTGGCTAAAGATGATGTTGGTAGTGTGCATTTTTTTTTTTTTTTTTTTTTTTTTCGAAAACTTGGCCATTTTTTCTTAGACACAGGCTTATCTGTGTGTCTATGATTTGGAATTCATACAGATATTCAATTAGCATTGCAGTAGCCTTACTGCTGCCCTATTTGTGTTAAAGGAAGAGATCAAAGACAAAGTCCACCAAACTTTGATGACAAAAGAATACTACTTTTAAAAAAACGATTATTGAATTGTTCAGCGTAGTGTCACGAGATAAAAAGACAACGCTTTGTGAGTCGAGGCTGCGCTACTGGTTCGAGACAAAATAGACACTAGCTAGAAAAAGGTGCTGAAAGACAGAAAGTACCTCTGCTAGAGGGAAAACATTGAGAAGTGATACATCTCACAAACTCATTTACCATTACGAGTCAGTTACTTCTCCTTATTAATTAGATCTCTATCACTTTTTCCATTCCCAAACAATGATGGTAAGCGAACACCCTAAGTCAACAATAAACACATTTTTTCCACTCTTCTAAAGCTTCTTAACTGAATGTATATACATTGGTGAATGACTATAATTACCTCCACAGAATGGAGCGCTACCACCTTCTCGTCTCTTAGATGTTACAGAAATTTTAAATTTAAATCCCACGAGCTAAATGTTTTGGTCCGCTGTGAGCCAAAAGTTAATGAGTTAAGCAAGTATATTCGACGCTCCCAGGAGCTTTACCACGATATATCATGCTGTAGTGCATTGACAATTTGTGTTTTCAAACATCATAAACGATAAAGTGGAGAGTAAAAAGGGTTACGTGAATCTCATATCACACAGATTTCAAGTATTTAAGTACCTATTAAAATTACAATCGCACACAATTTTTTCAACAAAAAGCCTAATGATTAAGTGATAGTGTGAGCATCAGTAAGAAATTATCGCATATAGCTTCGCTGTGCCCAGTGAAACAATAACCTCCCCGTTATCTTCTACCTAAGTGCAAAAATTAACTCCAAAGGCATCACCACCCATGTACCCTTAAAATCAAACATCATCTGCCTCCACCTGGTTTCTCTCTATACACGCGCATCGAGCATCCAGAAGGGAACCTGTTATCCATGGAATAATTACGAGGCCTCAAAATGTGTACAAACCCGCGCCGGCACGGTCGCTATATCCGGGAAAATAATTGCTCGTTTTCCGCGTAAGCTTACAAATTAGCCGAAAACGCTCGTCCCGCTTCTCCTCCTCTCGTACCTTCGTCGCCCTGGAGGTGGTGACGACGACGGCGGCATAAGCGTGTGCACCAGTACATAGACACAGGGAAACCCACCACACAGCTGCTGAAATTCACTTGTTAGCGGGAAAATCGAGAGAGAGAAGTCAACCAACGCGCCCCGAGACACAGCATCCCCCGCGTAATATAGGCTCTTTAACGAAGTCTGTTTTAATGAGCCCGAGGGCCTGAACCGGCCTAGACTGGTACCCCTTTCCTAATTGCATCAACTGCAAAATGTCTCGGAGGGCATGTGACGTGAGGGACCAGACCACTTCCAATCCTCCCTGAATTACGCTCTCGATCCTCTATAATCACTCTGGAATAATACTATCGATTGAAGTGAATTTTAAAAATACACGTTTGGCACAGTTTCACGGGACCATCAAGAAAGAATAGGAGAGAACATCTTTAAACATCATAACTGGATCATGTTTTGGATTTCGGGGCGCTTCTGTTACCAGTACATGCTCTCAAAAACTCTCAGAAGCTTATATTCGTGATCCTAGCAAAATAAACATTTTCCTACTCATCGGAAAAAGACAAGATTCATTGTTTTTGCAGCGATGGATGCAGTAATGGACGATTCGTCGTACTATTATATTTTGATCGATCGAAAACTTTTGGAAAGACTATGGTAACATATGGGTGGGTTGTTCATTTATTTCTACTGCGATTAGGATAACTGTAACTAAATAACTATGCAAATAAACCTGCAAAGCATTTACTGCCACATCCATCTCAGTACACGTAGTTTTAGTGAAAGTACCGTTTTTAGATTCATGTAAGAAGTTACGCAACAAGATAACAGAGCCAGACATGTTGATTCGCGTGTATTATATGCATGCGATCATATCGCGTGCATTTAATAGCTGAACACATTCAAGCCACCTCTACTTTCGTACCTTGAACTCTCTCTCTCTCGTTTTTAAAAGTTCATGGGTGTGAGTTCATCGTTTGCACGTATCTGTTTCAACGGATCTTTTACCATTTGTACTTGGCAATTTATGGCGTTATTCATTTTATCATGATAAATTTACGTTTGTTAAATACATATACTCTACGATAATAATAAAAAGATGTAAGGTAGTACGGCGATTGTTTTGGCATATACTTTACGGTCATTGCCAGCATAAGACTCTTGATACACAAGCAAGCTAGCAAGCAGTACTTTTTTATTTTTATTTTCACTCCGTGGTTGCATGACGTGTTGTTTAAAAAATGTATTTCAAAATCCACGGTGGTTGCATAGGCTACGAATAATTACGATCAGCAGACCATGCAATGCATTACAAAATAACACTGCTTGCATTTGAGAACACGAATGAAAATTTAGCAGCTACATTTTTAAAACCGAACGTACGAGTTTTTCCTCTACAACTCTCGCTCTCTCTCTTTCTGGTGAGTTTTCAACTCTGACGCAAGCGCATACCTATACCTATAGTTACTTCAGTAACAGACTGTCACACGCAGTATGCCCTACGTTAAGGAATTGCCAGTGATACCAGTTATAGGTGTGGCATGATAATTTTACACCACTAAACGGTCAATTTTACTCTCCCTTTCTCTCTATCTTTTTCTTTTATTTATAATTTTTCTGTACGGTGCGATACGAACAAAAAAAAAGTTAACAAATAATTGGTTCTATCGGCCTCGCTATATAACTTTATTATTAGTCACACATATTACAACGCAACGTTTCGCCCGTATCCACCCAACCCATGGTATTCTTTAGGTAAAACTACAATTAATTTTAAAATTAAGTTTAGTTTCACCTGACGAGGGCATCTTCTCTTTTTTTATCTTTCAGAGTCCCAAAGTATACATTCCACTCTCTCTCACTTTTTTGCTTTTTTATCCATACCAAAACCCCTGTGATAACGTAGAAGCATATAAAGTTATGCCCTGCCACCCTCTTCATAAAATACTGTTGTTAAAAAAAAAAAAAAAAAAAAAAAAAAAAAAAGAAGGAAAGGGGGGACGAGAGAGAGAGAGAGGTGAAAATTCCAGGTAGGTATTAAAATAGTTAGATGCATAACGGGCGAGAGATACGCCTCCTGTGCATCGCTCAGCGCTTGATTTTCGCATGTTTCATGAGCAAGTATATAATATATCATAGTGCAGAGAGGCGTTGTTGTATACGCAGAGAGCCTGCACGTACGCCACGAAGGAAGAGGTAAAGGTGCTCCATGCAATCTACTCGTTAGGTGTACACATACGATGGGCTAAACCTGATGTGGTGCGGCAGATATTACACACATACACCGAAAGCTTAACTGCGTGGCGCATCTCTCTCTCTCTCTCTCTCTCTCTCTCTCTCTCTACCTCTCTTGGTATAAATCAGCGCTTGGGTTACGCCTACACGTGTGAACTTCATTTCCGCGAGCTATGCTGATGCGCGCGAGGTGCCGACCCGCTGGTATAGGTTTAGAGGCGTGATTTTTCCAAGCTCGCAGCGCACGAGGTAAGTACATGAAGATCGTGGAGAAGATTTCGCAAGCGCGGGCGTGTTGATTTGTTGTTTGCACGAGCGTAAATTTCACTTGTTCATGGGGCTCAGCGCTCAACAAGTGCAAGCTCACTGATTTCATGTGCTGATGTACACCCCCTCGGAGAAATGTATTTTTTTTTGTTTTATTTTTACTTAGACATTTAAAAAGTATACCACAAAGTAAATCAAAGCATTCCTAAACTGTAACTTAATTTGCTTGAAATCGGTATATCTGGATTAGTTTGTACAACCCGATATGTAAGAACTCGTACACACCAAAATATCTGAGGAAGCTTGAAAATAAATCTATTTTTTTTTGCACCCCATTATTTATCTGCATCTCAAATATATCTACGAAATTTTATACAATACCATGCAATATCCCCTCTACGAGGAAACAACAAAAATTATCGGTCGATTGCAGAAGAAAAAAAGCCTGGGTCGACGGGTGGGAGGGAAATGATCGATTTCACATAGCAGGAGTTAATTGGCACCCTCGCGAGCGCTAGCCTCTATTTAACGGCAGAAACGACAGGGGAAGTAAGGGTGTACACATATATATTATATTCAGCGCCGCGAGGTGTGCGTGCAAACAGGACAACAGGAGCGCGCCTTGAAAAATAAAAAAGCACCTTTGATATTGGCTCTCTCTTTGTCTCTCGTTAAAACGCTTCCCTTTCTGTTCGCGTGCACGCTATACACTTGCGTATATATATACTGACACTCGCTTCGCAAGCAGGAGCCCCCCAAACGCATCGCAGATTTTATCCATAGACACCCTTGCGCTATGTGCGTGCGTATAGCCTCAACGCCTTGGCTTCGTAAGAGCCGCGAGCAGATCGTGCTGAAATGAAAACGAAGAGAAAGACGGACGGGGGAATGATGGGAAGGGAGGTCGAGAAAGACGGACGGGGTTGGTGGTGTAATAAAAAATAAAAACGGAGGGAGCCTTAGTATACGCTCGTCGCGCTCGCTTCGTTAATAATTACGTATGCACAGGTCGATTTGCGATTTTGTTGTTATGGCAAAGGACTTTTCAGAAATTCGCCTGTCACGTACAACACTTATACCTACTGTCGAAATAAATGGATGATTGTTACTGCCATTAAATTTATAAAAAGGCCATTACAATAATTACTTATATAAATATATATATATATATATATATAAATTACAAGAAATATAAAAATACAATCACCAAATGATTTGAATTGCATTCGAGTTCATAAGAAATACAAAACTATATGGACTGTAGTAACTGTAGTCCATACCAAGGGGGGATAGAGACCTTGTGACGTTGATTGAAAATGTGAGTTCAGTTGAAGAAGTGTTAATAATTAGATGCATTTCCAATAAAATGGTTACTTTATTAATGACAAATGTAAATACGATAAAAAACTTACAGAGAAAAACCGCAGAGAAATATATATACGTGCGACAGTCTACGGAAAGTCAAGGTAAGCAAGGGGGAGTATTAATGAAAACTTTCTCGTTGCAATTCACTACATGTTTTGACGAACTTTTTGGTGGTCACACCCAACATCTTTTATTTTTACAATTACTCGATTCTCCGCCCGAATGAAATTATGCAAAACATTTTACTTCGAGCTGCCGGAAACTTTCTCGCCGAAATTCATTACAAGTTTTTAAAAGTCGCCGCTTTTCTCGCCCATGCCCACCAAAGTTTGCGATTTGAAAACACCTGTCTCGTTGATGAAAAGTTAATTGAAAACACCTTTTCATGTATAACAATTATTCAATGAATTACACGATTTTTTTTCTCCGCAGTTTCATACGCCATATCAGCAACAAATTTATTTACGAATTTCTTGATATCTGATGAGCTTCACATTCGGGTGATCCCATGCTAATGTTTACAGAAACAAAAATACGTGTCATTGTTAAAACACTAAATAAATATATTAACAGGCAAAACAAATACCGATCAATGTACTGTTATAATTTGAATTGTAAAAATCTGTTATTGAGCATAACATGTACGTCGTCATTCTTGTTAGAACTATTGTGATTGCATTTCACCTGGAAAATTCCAGAAATTCATCTATTTTTGTAATTAGGTTCTCTGTTTGAAATTATAGTATTACTCCAATTAAATTTATAGTTTTTCATACACTGGTGGAAACATTAACTGTAGACTCAGAATTACAGTTTTTCTTGCGAATGCGTATCTTTATCGATCTCTATCATAACAAGGGGTAAATATGTACCACAGAACACTCATTCATAGGCGTAATAAAAATTAGAATATTTTATTCTACTGTTTCTTACTTGATATTTGGCTCATTTTCAATAAAAGTAAATCCATAGAGAATGTCACTTTACACGTAAGACGAAAAAAAAAAATTGAATTATGAAAATTTTTTTAAAGAAAACATTGTATTATTTTAGCAACACGTGTACTTGAAGATGTGATAGCATGAAATTCTGCCAAATTCATCTAGACTTCCTTTGTTTGTGCAAAATTTTATAGAGACACGTGGAATCTATTAATTTACATTTACATATATTTATTGTACAAAAAAAAACTTTTAAAAAATTGTTGAAAATTCGTTACATTTTTCCAGTACGCATGTATTTGGAAAAGGAAAAAAAAGAAGAGAAGCAAAAAAACAAGACAATAAATAACGCGAACGCACAAGGAAAAAAAAAAAAAAACAAACAGCAAGAAGCAACATAAATTTTCAATCCCAAGTAGATATGGGGGCGCAACGGCGGAACGGGCAAGTTTAATTGGAGCCGTCGTGGCGGCGTCGCTGCCAACACTGCTATACGCGAGCAATGGAAAAAGCCAACCAGCCGGGCAGCGAAACTTTTCAGGCACGTTTCTTCCCCTTGTATGTACTCCTCCCCTGACGACCAAGACTCTGAAAAAGAAGGAGCCTTACCCACTTTTTTTATTACTCCTGTGTGTGCCTCTCTGTAACACAATATGCTTTAAATTAGGCTTGGGCAATAGGGGATGGGTTGCGTGCGCTTGCCGAAAAATATGATTACTTCACTTGTGTTTTAACGGGACCTCTGTCAGAAAAATAAATGGTTTGTCGCGCTTGGGTGCTTCCTGGTGTACCTACATAAATACACCGCTAAATCGGGTGACTTTTCTATTAGCTCAAACGTATAACACTAATTTACTCAGTTTTCAATCAACTTTTGGCAGAAATCAGGCATTGAAAAAAGTTTGGACAATCATTCATACGACTCGATTTCCACGTTTCACCCTTTGCATGGTAAAAAACCAATTTAAACCTAAGTGAGATGATGGTATTTCTCCGTAGTTGATAGTATTAGAAAAAAAATTGATCGGTTCCTGTAGGAAAAAAAAAAAAAATGAGAGAGTAAAAAGTTTTTTTCAAACATGAATGTAGCATGAAAGAAAGTTAAAAGCCTTTAGTTTGAAAGTTTCGATTAAAAAAGAACTGCAACGTAATTAAAAACAATAAAATCACGTGTATCTTTTGGATTACACCAGCAGGAGCTCTTTTATAATCCTTTTTTCAATGCTTTCACAGTTTTTAATCTTCTTTTTTTTTGTTTTTTTTTTTTTTTGTCCAATTTCTCTCAATACACTCCATGAAACGGCGAGCTGACGGTCACCAAACCCCGACCTCCTTTGTACGACTTATTGTAAATTTGAAAGAGGAGAAAATAAAAAGGAGAAAGTTGAAGCGTAAGCTACAGGTCGTTGCGTCAACGCTCGTACCAAGTGCGTCAATGATGATCGCGGAAACACGCCATCCTGCTTTCCCTCTCACGTGGGTAAACGAGTGTGGGTATCATTGAGCGCATCCGGAAACAGTTCTCTGGGAGGTTCTCGATGTTAAAAGGTAAGCAAACGATTACGTGCGTCAATAGGGCAACTTTTCAAACTAGAAACGTTTTCTGTAACAATTATTCTAGTGTTACATTCACGAAAAAAATTATCATGACTTTTCGATGATGACGAAAAGGCCAGAGTTAGTGTTGTTGATCGTTCTGATTCCATTATGTTTACTTTGGTTCTCGAAAGCTATATCTAGTGTCAATAAAAGTGGCGAGATTCTATTTGAAATGAAAAGAAAAAAAAACCTTATGGCCGTTGATCATCAAAAAAATTCCAACTGAAGATAACATGCATCTTATAAAATTTCACACGTATCTTACGGCTTTTACAGCTTCCCGATCAAACAGGCTCGCATCATCTCTCTCTATCTATGTTACAGCCCCCTTTAAATCCCCTTTCCCCTGTGCTCGCATTAGCTCCGTTTCCATTTGATTTTACAACGTGGCTGTTAACCTTACGAAATTAAATGATATAAAAAAAAACAGCGTGCACGCAATCTGCCTCTAAAATTCTCAAGTCGGAACAGATGCAAGGGATCAAAGAGCATCATAATACGCGTCTATCGCCGAATAGGTATACAACGATCGGTCATTTACACGCTCGGGTCGAAGCCCCCATGTACCTATACCGGTAAATCCCGAAAGGCGATAACCTACCCCGCATAGGTATATTATATATTATATACTTGGGCTGCACCGCTCAGGTAAACACTAGCTCGTCTGTGTCCGTGAGCAGCTGTGCGCCAAAGTTATACAGCATTACGTGGAAAATCCCAAGCGCCTATTTCTCCTCCCCGTGTGCAAGTACCAAAGTATGGGGTTTTCTACATATGCGTCGCAGCCAAGCTTTCCCACTCGTTGCTGTTTCTTCATCATTTACGAGTGGAGTTTCTTGCCAGCTCCCCCTGTTTGGATCTCTTCCTTTTATTGCCTCCCCCTTCTCTCTCTCTCTCTCTCTCTCCCGGGACGACCCTCCATCCACATTCTTTTCTTTTGTTGACACCCGTTGCGTTGCATCTCCCCAAAATTGCATAGCGAACAGAAAATAGTAGTTTTCCTACGAGTTTGAAAAGTCTTTGTTTGCGAACCGAGAGGTTTACGTAACGAGGTTCGTAAAGGAGACTTTTCGAACGAGTTCCGGAAAACTGCTTTTTCGCCCGAGGAAGTACCAGCCTCCCAAAACCACCCGAGGGTGGAAAAATAATATTTGTAGGTGCCATACGGTAGGGATCGTGTTGTTTCATTCATTTTGTCGATCCAAAATTTTACGCTTTGGTCGCCCACTGTGATTAGATGGAAATTTTACGTTCGTCTGATCCTTAAATTATATGTTTCATTTAACGAATTGTTATTTAAATTTTGATTCACAAGTTTCATTTGAATGTGGTAAATTGGAAAAATGCTTTTATTGAGTCAAAGCGAGTACTCGCGTATCGAGTCAAACACAATTATCTCGTGTCAGCTAAGCAAATATTGGTACGGCCGATTCGATTTATTCCTCGCTGCAAGCTCGAATCGTTTCAAGAACTTCTCTTTACCTGTGTGCAGGAAAAAATTTTTATTTACACGTTGGATTTGTATGCGCCGGCGTTGCCGAAGCAATTTTAACTCGAAGCTTTGCTAAAAGCTCATGTAAACAGTGAATTTTGCTGTGAAATTTTTAAGTAAAGAATAAAAAAGTAGAGCTACCAAAATACAAAAGATAAAGTAAAACCAAGAAAAATACAAAACTAATATATTAGGTATTCACATCTAACAAAGCTCAATTGTATAAAAACCTAAGCTTTAACACAGACTTATGTGCATACTTCGGTCCTTTGGTCTTATTGCAAAAAAAAAAAAAAAAGATTTTGCAAGCAAAGTATGCAGCGCAACGGACCAATAACCTTTTTAAAGGGTCCTTTACATTGTCAAAGCGCACCAAAACCAGTCCCTCACCGTCTGTTTTCTCTCATGGATAAGCAGCGAGCGCTGCTAGAAAAATTATGAGAACGCTTGCATGAAAAGGGGAAAAAAGAAGAGAAAATGCTCTCCCTTTCAGGGATTTCATCGACATTACTCTGCAAGTGTACGATGCAAGTATTGTTGTTGGTCGCATAACGAAAAAAAAAAAAACGCACACTGCTTTGTCCCTGCAAATTCTGTCACTTGCTCGCAACTTGCTCTTTAGAAAATATACATGAATAAAATGTGCATTATTTCGCAGTAAGCAGAATTTTTTGGCAATAAAGGTATTTTTACTTTAACGCAATACCAAGAGAACGTACAGTCTGGTGGGTTGGAGGACAATGACATGTTTAAAGTATATTTCCCTATTTTCATTCACGAGCCAGAGAGTCTTGCCCAGTGTAATAATTGTATGCCAATTAAAGTTTATGGCAACAATAAATACAAAGTAAAATGTACACTAAGAGACAGTTCAGACGGAATATCATGCAAAAATGATTTGCATATGCATTTATGATTGAATTTGACATACATTTTTAATTATATAAAAACTATATGTTATTATGTAGTTGTTTTCACATACCTTATTCAACGAAGCAACAACATTTGAAAGAAAACATCTGTTATGAGCTTAAAACATCTAAATCAGTCCAAAACTCTTAAAGAACCATCGAGTTCATAATCAATCATGAGGCAACGTTATCTTTGTTAAAATTCGTGCCTTGAAAAATAATCATTGAAACTTGCACCAAAAATGTTAATTACATGAAAAGTTATGTATCTATGAGGGCAGCTTAAGTAATGACTGAAAATACTGTATATTGTTGCATACCAATTCAGCCACACTATGTCTCAGAGATTGAAAATCAGGAGAGCAAGCATTTTGTAACAAAGTTCTATTGCGTGATCAAATGAGCATATATGTATGATAAATCAGTTTCATTCATTTCTACATTAAACCTTTACATAACCTCTTCATCTTTTATAAGCCACGTATGTTCATATCTATGAAGTAGTATATGATACTAAGTTAATAACAATCAAAACTTTGAATAAAAAGACGTGAACGCTTACCTAAAATACTGTTCGTATAACCTCAAAAACGACTCGCTCACTCGCCCCTCTCTCCGATCATAGATCAAATACATTTCTTGCATTATTGTTACTGTCGGATATAATAAAAATTTGTTACGCTTATACTTTTTGTCCAAACTTAATGAAGTTGTTTCAAATCATTAGCTTTATTAGCATGAATCAAGTACGTGCCAGCGATGAAATTTCGACTGGCCAAGGGGGTCGAAACAGAGAACCTGAAACGCAATTAATATATTATGTTCTTTGCCTACATTTTCACAGTTGAAACAAAACGCGAAATTAATTACATATCTACCTAATAATGCAACAGGAGCAAACTGCGCTAGCGAAAATGACACAATAAAAAACGTTGAAAAGAACGGCAAGGACAACAAGGACGTCAAGGACGCGTTCATATTTCCACTCACACACAATAAGTACACACAGTTAATAACAGTGTAGGTGTTGGTAGGTGTAGTTATACATATATATATATATATATATATACATACATATATTCAGGATAGAAAAAGAATGTACCGTATATCTAAAATGTTTACCGTACTATTTATATACTAGATAATTGGTAATATGGATTTAACACCATAATTAGGCCCTTGGGAATATTACATATGTTTTCTTTTTTATATTATAGTGTACTGACCCCAATAATAATTGTGTACCTATATGTGAAACGGAAAAAAAAGCGAGCCGACTCTGCACCTCTGCAGCCGACACAGCCGACAGACATCAGAACAGAACGGACCAAACGCAGAACACGTGTGAGTGAGAAAGCTGCGCGCGCACCCCAAACAAACAGCGCAGCTGTACGCCGGCTTTCCGCTCCGCGTGGCTCGTACACGACTCCACAAGTCCAAAGCCGTTGTATAGTACCGCCGAAAGCGTTGAGATGAGAGGATTGTTCTGTAGTTAACTGTGTTTAAAACAAAAAGTTTTGTTCCTATTAATTTCGTTATTGTTGCTATGATAATAAAACAGTTGTTTGCCCATCACGTGACGATGACATTGTGTAGTAGAGAAAAATAGGATACCTAAACCGTTTTGTGCAGACTGCGAATCTACTTGTGTAAAGCAGATTGTGAATTGGTTACTATTGTCAGTGAATGCACACCATGTAAAACGCTATTCTTTTCTTGACGTTCCAAAAGAGGCAGAAACAATTGTATTTGTGTTTCGTGAAAAAACGCGGTAAAGTGGCTAGCTGCTGTCGTCGTCGTTCGTTGGTCATTCAAACATTGTCTCAAGCGATTCGAACGTTGCTGGCAGCCACTCCTGGATTCGCGTGTGTTTGAAATATAGGTACCTGTACACAATTGGTTTTGTATAAACTCCAAACGCTCAAGCATGTAATTGAACGATATTTATCTCGGAAAAACGCGAAAAAGTTGAGAATAAAGTGTTAGCACAGAAGTGGTGTTAATAGTACTTGTACAAGTTCATAATACAGACAGGCAGTAGGTTAACACAAAAACGTAAACAAACAAAGGGCGGATATTTGGCACACCCGCTCACACCATGTCGTGTGGGAAATTCGCCCCTTTTCCCAGGCTAATATGCCGCAACCTATTGCTACTCGCATTGCTGGCACTGCATGACAGTCATACCCTTGCTATCGAAGCCAATGCCAGCCAAGGCATCGTCGGCAGCGAAGTGCCCGAGGAGCCACTGACCTTGACCATCCTGCACTGCTGTCCAGAGGGCATGGACTTGGACGAGCAGCGAGCACGAGATCACGGCAACGAGCCAGTCATGGCACAGTGCATCCTGAGCTCCGAGGTGCACCAGCCACTGATCTACTCGCCAAGTACCCGTGGCTTCCTCCACCAGTATCCGGACGACTGGAGGACGGTCCATGGCCGGCTGCCCGAGTGCTCCGAGGATCAGGTGATCCGGTACGTACCTCAGAGCCAGCATAGCGCGTACGTGCTCTTCGACGACGGCAACGTGGCTCTCGAAGGTGGCATTGGTACGATATTCAGGCCCGAGGAGTATTGCTTTGGCACCAAGTCGCTGCTCGCCTGCATGCCCAGGAGAGAGGAGGGCAGACAGGATGCCGTGACAATGCTGCCCAAGATGCTCAAGTGCTGTGGTCCCAGTGCTGTTTATGTCGGGTATGTTATCTGTATACTTACTTGTTAATTTACCTTTTTCATGCACAAATGATAATCCTTTCAAGGGTCGTAGGATGGAATTTATGGCACAGAGGGGACAGTGTAGGGGCGAGTAATAAAAAAAGAAACTGCATTCTTTCTATCTCTCTCTCTCTCTCTCTCTCTCTCTCTCTCTCTCTCTCTCTCTCTTTTGGCAGATGGTGTCTGGTGTTTATGTCTTTCATCTCTAACGTTAATGAAGTGCGAGCTGAGAGTTGTATGGTATTGTTTGTGTACTATTGACTACAAACCTTTACCATCCTGGTGTCAAGTATTTGTAAACACACTCTTTGTATATATACTCATCCGCTACGCGTGTATGTGCTTCGAAGCAATCAGCTGATCTTAACTAGCTGACTAGATGTTTCTTTTCAACGAGCGTGAGGGATTATCTAGACTTTTATAAGTCAGCGTTGGTTGTTGTTGAATAATTTTTATTGCTAGTAGCCAAAACTCGTGTATATTTTTTTTTTTCTTGTCAAGTAAAATGTTCATAAAATAACTTGATTGGAAGTTGTTAATAAGACATTTAAAATTTAAAGCTCACGTTGGAGACTTAGTTTTTTCAAACAAAAAAATGTGCTTGAGTTTTAATAAACAACTGTGTTTTTGCTGTCACATTATGTGTGCCATCATTAATTTCATCTGAAGAACCAAGCTAATATTTGTACTCAAAACTTATGCTATATCTGTATATATTTTAAGGTGTAAATTAATTTTGTTTTCAATGATGTCACGTGAACAAATTACAGATAATTATTGTCATGATTCATTTATGTCTTTTTATTTTGCTTTGGTACTTGAATAACAAATTTGCTTTGCCACCAAAAAATGTAGGTAATATAACTTGATGAAAAAATAATTTGTAGTGGTTTGATTGAAAAGAAACTAGAAAAGAATTAAAAGAAAATTGAAAAACTAAAGTTTTATTGATTTCCATCACAAAAAAAAAAGAAAAAAATGTTACAGAAATGTTTTCATTGTTTAAAAAACGATTGAGCGGAATTGCATGAATAAAACAATCATATGTGTCCCCGGGATCAACAATATAACTTAAATAACTTATAATTGCGATCCTGACTTTAATTGTCGTTCATATAAATTTACGTGTGTAAGTAAGAGTCAGAGGCCATTCTGTTTCATTTCTTTACAAGCTTTCTCGCAACTGGATGACAAAAATAACACCGCATCCCTCGAGTTAACGCGGCATCTCAACAAATCAAAACCTTTAAACGTATTTTTAGCCACACGCTTTGTTTCTCTTTTTTTTTTCTTTTTTCTTTTTCAGTTGTAAAGTTGAGAATCGGGAATCACTGGTAGTAAACTCCACGCAAGATTCACCACATTCTCCTACTAAAAAATCTAAAAATAGATTATACACCTATTCTGATCGCTCAAAAAAAAAAAAAAATCCATCATCAACTAACTTTTCCTATTTTTTTCTGCTTCAGTAACGCCTGCAAAGAAATAGATGCCGAGGCTATGCTGCTACACGAGGAAGAGAACATGCTCCTTGCACCCAAATTTATGGACGTAGTGGAAATCGGGACTGGTTTTCCGTCCTGCTCCAACTCCGACAACTTAACGATTTTCAGCGACTATGAAAAAGCGGATCTTCAAGCTGATGCCAGTATACTCATCGATGGGCAGATATTGCCAGCCGAAGAGTTTTGCGTCGAGCGTATCGAGGATGTGGACAGCAAAAGTTTGGCCCTAAAAATCTTTACCTGCTCTGAACACGCAAATAAAGAGTGAGTTACTATACTTTTTTACTCAAAATATTATTCTGTCTCAAAATTCTTATGGTTTTTTTCATTTTGTGCTAGGTATGACGATTTTATGCTTTAAGAATCACGCTTTTACTTTCCAAGAATTGACGGAATAGAGTTGAAATTGAAACTATGCTACTTGACAATGTTGAAGCTAAAGCAATATGTATTTCATAGTTTTTAAATTGCATTTTTTTTTGTTGCCATCGTAAAACTTGATATAGGTTTGAGAAAAATGTACTGTAAATAAAGTTTTGTTTGAATATCCATAACTTTTTCTCGAAAGATATTAGCTTAAAATGTTTAATTTGTGAAGATACAATTTTGTCCACAGTGAAAACTTAGTAGTAATAGTCATTATTTTTCTCTATGATAATACCCCTTAAAGATGCCTCTTCTATGTAAACTATCAATTAGTAATCTATTATAAGCATAAAGATACTCACCAAATTTGAGTCTAATTAGATATAAATTATTTGACTTAGTTTGTCTTCTTGATTATGTACGTACATCCATCCGTGGATATATTATGCAAATATCTTGGACCAGCCTCTCATTTAGATGGATATTTTTTGTAACTTGGTAGCTACTAGGTATTTGAGAGTGTTACACTTTTTGATCTTCTAATAATATATGGCACTCACAGAAAATTGATGGTTCAATTGTAAAAATGATGTACTCTTCTATTGATTCCCTAAAGCCTCAGTTCAAACTTTCAAAAACTTTTTTTCCGATTTCGCTTCTCCGGATCAAAGACTAAGAGTATTATTGTTCAGAATGTACGCCGCGTTACATCGTTAAGATTAGTTGTAGATACTAGTTTATGGATTTCTGTTATTCCATTGAGATATGTTTTACGCTGAGGTGATACTGGAGACCCTAGAAAAGGATAAGAAGCATAAGTCGAGTCTATAGTGGAAAAGTTTTCTAAGCGTCCTTGTCCCACTATTCCCCTTCAGATTAAATAAATGAGAAAGGAATGGTATGAGGTTAGAGCTGTATCTGGATTCATAGGATGTAATCAAAATGACAGAGTCTGGAGCACTCTTTAAAAGCAGTTTCATTGTCAAAAGCAAGACTGAATTACTTTATTCAAAAAATTAGCTCATGAATTTCTGTCATTTTCCAATTTTTAAACTTTTAAGCCCGCAATTTTTGATAATTTACTTAACTGCTCACTGGTAAAGAATGTTTATTCATTAATTCACAAACTTGAAGCTAGAACTTATCAACAATTATGTACGAATTTCAATTGGCACTTATAAGCTTCTATCTCTTGACCCTCTTCTCCCGTTGCTCTTCAATGTCATGTCTTACAGTATTTAAAATGAGATCGTCTTTTTGGATTAACCGTAACAAAATTAGTGTAATGCAGAATATTAAATAACTAGTCATTCAGTATGCATTTCTCAGCAGAAGTTTCTCGTGTTATATGTTTGGTTATACTTATTAAGTATTATGTCGTTTTTGTAGCCCAAGGTTGCTTTTTTTCTTTCGATATGCAAGAGTTATTCATACTTATGACAGTTCGTATGTTAATTTATTCCGAAGCTCTAATTAAGTAGAAGTAGCCGTATAAAATATGCATGGATTTTGCATAATCGTATAATAACACAGAAATGCAGTGCACAAACAATAATTATATCAGAAATTTTTTACTTCAACTCTGTAATAGTTATCGTGGCGTAATAGATGTAAATTTTTACTCCTTTTTTTCACCCATCGTATAATTTACGACAACATACTTGAGGAACGGGACAAAATGAAAGCTTCTAGTTTTTTCTTGGAGTTGAAAATTCACTTTTTTTGCCACATACCCTCAGTATAGAAGCAAACACTAACTGCGTGTGCAAATACGAAAAAACCTGTTGATGTCATATATCGCAAGATTAGGGAACAAAAACTTATGTTGTCCACTCGTATTCAACCATAATTTTGATTCTTTCTTCTTATCTTTAACTCTTTTATCCATGCGGGCAATGAAAAATTACATACATAAAAATATTACCTGCCCACACTCGCTCATACACGTACATACGTGTTAACTCAACTACGTAATAAATGTACTCGATCCCTTAGCAAGTAACTTTTGATTGTATCTGATGAAATTTTTTGTTGACATTTTCGAAACTATGGTCACCACAGCAACGTACCTACACTAATGCTAAATGTACCTTTAGTAATACCAACTGCATATGAAAAAATTACGGGCAACTACATGTACGAGTGCAAATGTACGCGAAAGATAACAAAACTCTTGGATTGAAATTTTTAAAGGGAATCCACGTAAAGTAAACCGCCTAGAATAAAAAATGTAGGCAATATTTAAGCAAAGAGCCCATTTTTCCAGCCAAATTACTAGTAATACGTATTAAAAATGAATCCACAGAGAGGAGCTTTCTCATTTTTTCATTAAATGACGAGGTAAAGTTCGGATCATGAGGCACTTCCGATTCATCCGTGTCCTTCTCCAAATCCCTCCACCTAAACCAAGTAGATAATTTTTTTCTCGATGTGGCTGTTTCAGAGAACAGAAAAAAAAGAACACGAAGGAGTCGTAAGGAGAGAGAACGATTACTACCTTTGGTATTTTTACAAGGTTCCGCTTCGTGCGCGCGTAGAGTTTAACGATCGGAACGACGGCTCTTATTTCGCCTCTATGCCACAGCCTCTCTCTGCTGTGCTAGCAACGGTGATGGTACATACAGGCGTTTATACACGATTGGAGGATCCATCCGAGCTCCGTGTCGTGCTCTCTTTAAACTGTTCGTGGCTTCTTATGGATGTATATATACATTTACTCGCTTTTGTTGCACTGATTTTATTCTGCCAACTGGCCAGCCGATTGAGAATAAAATTATAGCTCGCAACCTGTTTTTCGCCTTTTCACTCACCCGCTCTCTCTCTCTCCCTCTTTTCTTTCTTCTTTCTTGTTTTCGTACGCTTGGCTGTACGTCGAGGAGCAGTTGTTGAGAGAAGCCGACACAATGGGGATATACAGAGCAGCACCAAGAAGAGTATATATATACATATATACTATGTGTATGGCTAGCTTGTGTGCAAGTGAAGGAAGTATGTGTTGGAAACTGGACTCCCGCTGCCCGCATAAGAATCTGGTTTACTTTTACTTTTTCTGAGGGTTAGCCCAGATATATATTCGGATACATTACATCTAGTTAGAAAGTGTTTTAGATATTATGTTTCGTCAGGATGACTGTCTCGTTTTTTTTTGTTTTTCATTACAAAACATCTTCAAAACATGCTCGATTGTTTTGTGAACCTTACGGGTCTATGATCTACACTGGATGTACATATTCTAGAGTCATAAATCTTTAGTTCAACAGTTGTTGGTGTTGAAAATAAAGCCAAACTTGATTCTCGAACAACTCTACCAACAATTTTTTACGAGTCTTACTTACATCTATGCTTTTTGATATTCATGACATTGTTTAGCTTAGTTACGGCTGGACATTTCCAAAAAAATTCAGCACGCTCTCTTCATCTTCTAGCTTTTTTTTATTTTGGCTCTGGCACGTTCTTCGATGCAAATCGATCGACACTCGCCACGACTCTTGATTCGAGGTGCTTTTTTTCTCAAGCCGATTATTTGTGATTCAACCACAAGAGGCCGTCGACTCCTCCAACCTGAGTATGTGTNGCCAGCCGAAGAGTTTTGCGTCGAGCGTATCGAGGATGTGGACAGCAAAAGTTTGGCCCTAAAAATCTTCACCTGCTCTGAACACGCAAATAAAGAGTGAGTTTTTCGTTTCTGTAAAAGATTTCGTTTAGTTTAAAATCGGACACCTGACAATTAAACAGGTATTCAGTCTATTTCTACATATTCAAAATGATATAAAAGGTGGTAACACCCTAAAGCTCTACGCAATGATACTCTGAATTGGAAGAGACATATAAATGAGAGATTAGTAGGAATTAACTTATTAATTGAAATTTTTCAACCATTTTGAAAACTTTGTTTTACTTAAAAATTTTGCTCACCTTTTTAATTTCTTACTTTGAACACAAATAAATCAAGTAAATCACTGGTATATTTATACAGAAGCTGTTGAAAAAAAAAAAAAAAAAATTCTGCTCATCAAACCTAAATTGAGCCTATTTTAGCTACTTCTTCTTATGATTCTCGAAAACTTGTTCCTATACCTTTGAGCAAAGAGAAGAAGAAAAAAAAGTTGCTCACCGCAAAACTTAGTTCCAAAAGACTTCATTAAACTCGATGTATTATTATTGTTTTAAAATGAAGCCAGGGAATCCTGTCATTTGCCACCATGAATGGCTCATTTCAAAACGCTCGGGCTCGGCAAGCGTACTTTCTCAACTGCGCGCCTATTCGGAATATTCATCAATGCGCGGCTCAAGGGGACCGAAATCTTTTGAAGCACGAACTTTTTGAGACGATTGTACGAATGTTACGCGCGTTTCTCCGCTCCCTCGACTCTCCCGTCTCTCGTTCCTCGCTAACGTTATATTATATTATCATTGTAGATACGCCAAGATCGTCTTTTCCAACTCACAGCGGCAAAATTTCTATCGAAACGGGGTACCACGGGGCAATGCTAAATATTGTTGACTGAATATAATTCACGTGTTCAAGAGAAGTTTCTCTCGCAGACGAATCGCTAGAGGAAATCAATGCCTATTGTACTGATGTGTGTATTAGGTATTGTTGCAGTATGGCACTTTGTTTGGGATAAAAACCAAAGTCTCGAGTGGAATTGTCTTGCCCAACCAGAAGTAAGAAAGCAAGCAATTTTGCTATACAGGCGCTTTCGTAGCAGTCCGTGGCTCCTTGTACGCTCGTGCCCTCACTTTCGTTGCTCTAATTTTATTCCGCCAGCCGAATTCAAGTAAAATTATAGCTCGCAACCTGTTTTTCGCCTTTTCACTCACCCGCTCTCTCTCTCTCCCTCTTTTCTTTCTTCTTTCTTGTTTTCGTACGCTTGGCTGTACGTCGAGGAGCAGTTGTTGAGAGAAGCCGCCACAATGGGCATAGATACAGAGCAGCACCAAGAAGAGTATATATATACTACATGTATGGCTAGCTTGTGCAAGAGTAAACTATGTATTGGAAACTGGTTGCCGCTACTCATACACTGGAATCTGTTTTACTTACTTTCACTTTTTTTCTGATAGATAAGCTACATCCAATCGAAGATTATTGCGGATTATACTTCTGCCTTTTTTTATCGCACCTGATCAAAAACGTACTAAATAGTTGCCTTGTGAATTTTATGAGTTAATTATCTACACAAAACTCTGTATGTACATTCTTAGAAGTGTCATAAACAATCGTCTGTAAGTTGTTGACTGAATTGTCAAAGGAAAAAAAAAATCAAAAGTATACCAATAATATCCGAATTCGTCTCATGACGAGTCAACTTCATTATTATTCTTGTCTACTTGACGTACACTGCTCCACCCACTACATTGCGACATTCCACGACACCAAAAATTGAACACAGTACAGTGGCAAGCCCTCAAAGAGACGAGAAAGAAAACAACCGGCAGAAAAACGATGTTCGATTCAGCTGCTAAGTATAAGCATTCCAAACAAATTCAGCACGCTCTCTGCATCTTCTAACTTATTTTTCTCGTTTTTTTTTTTTTTTTTTTTTTTTTTTTTTTGTCCAATTTCTCTCAATACACNTCTCTCTCTCTCTCTCTCTCTCCCTCTTTTCTTTCTTCTTTCTTGTTTTCGTACGCTTGGCTGCACGTCGAGGAGCAGTTGTTGAGAGAAGCCGACACAATGGGGATATACAGAGCAGCACCAAGAAGAGTATATATATACATATATACTATGTGTATGGCTAGCTTGTGTGCAAGTGAAGGAAGTATGTGTTGGAAACTGGACTCCCGCTGCCCGCATAAGAATCTGGTTTACTTTTACTTTTTCTGAGGGTTAGCCCAGATATATATTCGGATACATTACATCTAGTTAGAAAGTGTTTTAGATATTATGTTTCGTCAGGATGACTGTCTCGTTTTTTTTTGTTTTTCATTACAAAACATCTTCAAAACATGCTCGATTGTTTTGTGAACCTTACGGGTCTATGATCTACACTGGATGTACATATTCTAGAGTCATAAATCTTTAGTTCAACAGTTGTTGGTGTTGAAAATAAAGCCAAACTTGATTCTCGAACAACTCTACCAACAATTTTTTACGAGTCTTACTTACATCTATGCTTTTTGATATTCATGACATTGTTTAGCTTAGTTACGGCTGGACATTTCCAAAAAAATTCAGCACGCTCTCTTCATCTTCTAGCTTTTTTTTATTTTGGCTCTGGCACGTTCTTCGGTGCAAATCGATCGACACTCGCCACGAGTCTTTCTCTCGAGCCGATTATTTGTGATTCAACCACAAGAGGCCGTCGACTCCTCCGACCTGAGGAGGTGCGAACACGAAGCGACTGGCAAGGTCGTGGGCCTCCAGATTCATTGGCTTTTTGGACACGAGACGACGCCTTGCGCCTACAACGCCCACATCATACGTATCGTTGCATCTCTTTTTTTTTCTCACTGACTCACGTCTTTGGTACTCGATACAATAAGAACTCGGTTGTTATCCACCAGTAGTGTGTATCTTGGTTTTTTTTTTTTTTTTCGTAGACGCATTTTTATTCCTCTCTTCTTAAAAGATTCGACTCGCCGCGTGGCTCGAAAGTCTCGTTTTTCAGGAAACTTAATTTCTTGTTGATTCGGTGATGCAAGTCCATCGGAGGAGGATACATCATGTTTACCATTGGATTTAATATTATTTACGGATATGGGGTCCAAAGATCCCACTTTGCTTTTCGGTGTGTCGTTTCCACCATAGGTTGTCTAGAAAATAACTCTCCAAACAGCATTATCTGAGAGTGTAAACAACCTTGCCAGATAATAATACCAATTCAAACTTTATTTATCGGTCGTCAGTCTCTTTTGAATTTTTTTTTCTCTACTTTTATTCCTCGACGCATCCACCCTTGCACGAAACCATTGACGTGCTGAGGTATAGGCACTTTCATCATCATCGCGTCGCATATAATTTCAAAGGAGAAAAGAAGTAACAAGCGGAGAAAGAAGTACGCGGTATACTTCAAGTGCAAGTGTCGAGTGTAAACGCGAAAACACATACATTTCCATCTCTCGCTAATGTACTCGTGCGTAGGACCAAACACCCCCTTACTTGCTTACACTCACGCCCCCCCCCCGCGAACGATATGCCATTAATAAAATTCTCGCGCTCCTTACCACACAACTGTGACAGTGATAATAATAAAAAAGCGAGTTAAGCCTCTCGTGGTGCGACAATTGGATCTCGCGTAACGATCCAAGGGTGAACGAGCTCTCGCTGCTGGTGGTAACTTTTTTTTTTTTTTTTTTTACGACAAACGTCGGAGGAATTTTGTAAAGGAGAATAGCTATAAATTGTAAAAAAACGAGACAAAAGACTTTCTCAATCTTTCTATTATTGACACAATGCAGATGGAAAAAATGGCTCTTTAGGTGAAAAATTATATAGTAGGTATTACATTACTCGCCAAAAGTGTCGTGCACGTGTGGGAGCGCTAATCGATACTTATTACACCCAAGTGCTCGCGAGTTTTCACGTGAACACGCGTATACACACCGTGACGAAGCGTGAATTTTCTTCCGAAATTGGAATTGGGTACAGTTGAGCAGAATCAGGAGAGCAAGGAATTTCCGGCATTTCTATGGTTTTGGCGGGCTAGCTCATCTTCTCTTGCACGACACTTGGGAGCAAGTGTTATTATCGAGCCAAGGCAAACCTCGCTGTACGAAAACTCCCCCTCTCTTTCGCGCCGCTGTCAAATGGCTCTTCTTCGACTTCTCTTCCATACGTATACAGTACTTTGGCTTTTGTCGAGACTGGAATTCCTGGGGAGAGAGGTATAACCCCCATTACGTTGTGTCCCGCCTACATACCTTTCCCAAGTCTTTGTCTATTAAACTTTGCCATTTCTGCCTATAGATAACTGTACCGCAAATATCTTATGGATTTTAACGGTGCCTTGTTTTCTCAATGTGCCGTTTGGGATCGTTAAATTTCGGTTGATGCAATTCGTCGTATACCTACACGAAGGAAAAAAATTACATGAGAATTTTCTCCGCAAAAGCAACGGTAAAGTTGTGACCAGCGAGAGTCTTAGCTATAATTTTTACCATGGCTTTACAGTCATTTTTTTAGTGGAAAAATTTAATCTTAGTCAGCTATACTTTACACCCTGAAGCTATGGTTATTTTTCTTCTGATACACGTTGGTCGATAATAAGAGGATTATACTGCTACATGTTTATCTTATTTATAACCTCGTTTCATTAATAACTTTAGTACCTATAGTATCGGTCCATTATTGGGGTTTGACTTCGTGATTTTCGAAAAATTACCATAATTTTACGGTAAAAAGAAAAGAACGACCAACTAATAGTAATTTGTTGACTAAAAAAAGAATAGTTATTTACGTATAAAGTGCGGAAAAGACGATTTCCCGCACAAGTCGTGATTGACGGGAACGAGTGCCAGTTGAGCACACGAGTGCGGGAAATCGTCCCGCACGAGTTGCGTACAAGTTTTTTCGCAATAAGTGTGCGGAAAATAGGTGTTTTCCGCACACTATTGCGAAAAAAAATTATAGAATTTGTTGACCACGGTAGAAGTTCTTGTAACTTGTTTCTCAGTACGGGTAACCCAGCAAGCCTCCGTTAATATTTAAAATTTCAACTATTAAAACTTATAATAATATTGTAGAAAAATTTGGTACCACGTAGTGCCGAGAAATTATGGTTTCTAACGGTGCCCAGTCGGCTGCATCAAAGTCACTGGGAAATCAACGCTCCTTGGAAGAAAAATAAAAAATACACCAAAACATGTAGTATCATATCATAGCATAGCCGCAGACACTTCGTTGCTTGGCCGATCGAAGGAAAACATGGCTTTCACTCAATAAATCGCGATTCCCATTGCTTTTTTTTGGAAAATCCACTCTCTAAGTATGTATGTTAGCTTTCACCAAAAGACATGAGAGTCGGAGGCTCGAGGTTTTCCCCAAAATACCACAGTGTGAGGCGCCAGAGAAATTGAACGAAATGAAGAAAAAACAAAAAAGTTATAATTGACTCAGTGATAATAACCATGAAGACACGTAACATGTTGAAGGAAGGGCAAGTTTAATCATCAAAAACATCGGCCCGAGCCGGCACCAGAACAGCAGCGGGACGATGCTTCCGCCAGGAGCAATTAACGATCGTCGCTCACGCACGCGGGCTTTAAATTTCGCGAAAATTATTCGGCTGATTGATCCGATGTCGCACACGCCACGAGCGATGGAATTTTATCCCCCTCCTCCCACCCCCTTCTTTTTTTCGCTTGGCAGTAATCAAACGAACGAACCAGTTTGTCCCGTTAGGTGCTGGTTAGAGCAATTTGTCGTATTCTTCCAGCCCAGGGAATGCGGACTATACGCGACTCGGACTTATGATTAGTTTTGCAACACTTGTGCAACATCATAAAAAAATGCATGTGTGTGTATTATTTATCCCCAAGCGATTTTCGATTCATATACGCAGTTCGCACACCGTATGGAGTGAAAGTTGAATAAACTTTTTCAAACACAAACTTGTTTTCCTGTTCAAGTATAGATGGTTGCGTCTGTTCGACTCAAAACTAACCAAGTCGCTGCAGGAGGTCTATTATCCAAGTTGACAGTAACCATCGACAGTTATTGTATGTATGGAGCTCTTGTGAATGGTATTTGAAAATTTTATGCATTAAAATTTGAAAAATACCTACTCCTTCGAATGTAACTCTCTATTAAGATGTATATTTATAGATAAAAGCTCAACCTAAACTAAAATTTGAAGAAAAAAGGTTGGATCCTACTTGAGATATGTGAATCATTTCGAGAACTTTATGGTGAAAAGAGGAAAAAAAGGTTCTACACAGAGACCATAGTAATTGAAATTCCTAATCTGGTCGCATATTAGGTCACGATTACCGTGGAGTCGCTGGGAAAATTAAAATGTATAATGTTCCCTCGATTATTCTTCCCAAAGGTGCTTAGAGAGTAATCAAATTAAACGTGAAAATATTCAAATTGCCACTGTCCAAGTTAATGAACAGTTATTGCTTGATTTGCATTCACGACCTTCGCGGTAGGGATACCTATACTATTGGCCGGCCAGCATCCCCAACCCCATAAAAACTGAAATTTTGTAACGGCTAAGGCTGCAGCGGTTGATTTTCCTTCCTAGCTCGTTAGTGAATGCGGATGGGACCAAGAGTGCCTGTAAGAGTACGAAATGAGCAACTTGAGCCTTTCCCTCTTCCTTTTTACCTCGCCCCTGTAATTTGGACCCTTGGCTGTAGCCAAAATAACTCGCCACAATCGATCAAATCATCGTGCTAACTACTCATTATATTTTGAACGTCGTATACTTAATTTTTTATTCACTGCAACTTAACACAGTGAAAAAAAACCATCAATTACACTGTATGAGTTTACCGTCCAGTCATTATATAGGGTAACAATAATATGGCGAGTATTTCGCCATAAACTGAAACTTGGAGTATTCCTGAGTCTCAAAATTCAACTCACGTGTTTGAAGAAGAAAAAGAAAAAAAATTGATTGATGGACATTTGTTTTGTTGTTTCTGATGTTACAGAGCCAAGCGAGACATACGCTTCACCCTCTACCCGATGGGCTTCATAATAAGCGCAATATTCTTGGCCGCGACTTTGGCATCCGGCTGGTTGTTGCCCGCCTCTCATCACGTTCTCCACTGGCGCTGCCAGACGTACCACGTTGCCTGCCTCATGCTCGGAGATATCTCCATGGCCGTCATACAGCTGACCGGGAATTCCCTCCAGGGCGAGTGGTGCACCTCTGTCGGTGAGTACCTGCATATAATTATGTGTTTTCTCTCACTATGCCGGCCTTACATTAATCCGTACGTTTAATTGTGCACGTGCAGTAGAGGTACCTGCAGCGCCCCTTTGTACAACCATACCGAGGGTAGTACAAACACATAAATACACGTACAACTCTTTTTTAAGTACAAAGTTACACATACATGATACAAATGTCACGTCTATGCCTTTTACAAGTTGTTTTCCTTAAAATTATCATATTCCGCTAATCTAGTAGTGGATTAACATTCACTCTCGATATCTACTATATCTAACCAGCTTTTGGCTATTGACTCCGTGTGACAGATTTAATGAAAATAGGTGGTTGTTTCTCTTTGATCATAAATATTGCGATGATCAACAAAATGTCGTCAAACACGTTTAATTGGGAAAAATTAGAAACGTAATTGATTCGTTGGATCTTATTGATCGATTCTATAGCATTTATGATTACCCATCACCTACACGTACCACCACTTGAAAACGTATCGTTCAAATTCACTGAAGTGATCATCAAAAGTAATGAGCATTCGTTTTCACGTCGGAACTTTTAAATTGAACCCGCCAACCTGCGATAGGCATCGAACAACGGCAGCCTTTTCTGAATTTAATATTCATTAATCTCCGAGACGACGTCGTCGAGGCGTTCGTTCGAAAGCAAAGTAAAGAGAGAAGTAAGAAGCCAATGGCTCATTACCAATCGAAGGAGCTGCAGCAGAAGGACAACAGAGAGCAAGTGACGGATGAAGAAACGGCCAAGTGAAATCCAACTGGGGGGAGAACTTTCGTCGATGATGAAAAGAAGAAAATGTGAAGAAAAAGTGCGCAAAACAAGAAAATTGACAATCGAGCTTGCACGTCTGTACACGTTAAAAGTGAGAGACAAAGGGAAAGAAGCTCTCCAAAGAAAGAAAAAAAGCACTGGAGAATCGCAGGTCCGTAACAAAATGCGAAGAAGGAAATAAATCAGGGGATCGCCGAAAAAAGGGGAGGAGACAAAGAGAGTCGAAACTCCCTCCCTCCATTTGCAATTAGCTCGCTCTTTCTCTTTAGTCCTTATAGTAATAATCCCTGAAAGACGCGAAATTTTAGATTTATGATTCGCGTACAGTTCAAGACTGAGAGTGCGCTCAAAATATAATTAGTAGATAAGAATAAAGCGAACTATTAGGTTTTGTAAAAGTTACGTTCGACCCATGCAGCAAACGTTAGGTGGATAGTGGAGATAAAATGTTGCGTGTGCGAGTTGATGGATAATCTTTCAGTTCCCAAAGAATTTGCATCACAGTAGCCTCATCAAGTTGCATCAGCACGTCATAAGTACGTCAAAGTCATACGTCACATTGGGTCTTCCTTTAGTTTAGCGCAGGATAAGTATCATATTTTAACGTTATAAACGTGCACATCTTTGTGTAGGGCTTTCGCTTGTCCATTGGTATGAAAAATACAACATTATTAGAAGACACTTAGTATTATATGAAAGAATAACAAAACTAGACGTTGATCACTGAAAAATGTCCCGGGAATAAGCCAAGTGAATTCAATATCAAGGCTATTTGGACCGGAGAGTGGCGCCGCAATTATTTCGCTGGAGGAGGAAAAAATTTTAATATCAAACGGCGCAGCTGTCCGCCACCTGAAATTACTCGGGGAGGGAAAAAAAGAGTGTAAAAGGGATCAGTCAATATTTAATAACCCATCACCGCAATTTTTCAATATCCGCCAGCAGAAGCGGCAGGTATCGCTCCGTTCGTGCCTTTTTCTCATTTATACGGATACATGCTGCGTGTACATAGGTATATAAGAAGGTACGCGAGCTCTGATGATCGAATTTCAAAGATAATAATTGGATAACCCCTTAGTACGTGCACCGGCCAACGAATATTCCCATCATCTTCTCTTGCAAATATTTACACGTTGACGCTACCACCAGATCCTTTTAATTAAAGTACGGAAATAGCAATGACTCCGGTTTATATACATACACCCGAACTTGCAGGTTCATATCAAATAGTAATCAATTTACGTAGAAAATAAAAACGCAAATTGTATCCTCTCACATTTATTTCTGTTCATCATAAGAGAGATTGTTGAATTTTGGAAAACCGAAAGCTTTTGCAGACAATCAAGCTTCAATTAAAAATCAATACAATCAATACAATCAATACATCTACCGATATCCCCGTCCCTTCAAATAACACAAAGAGATTATATCTTTCTTTGGAATAAATTAAAATTTTATTGACATTTTCATGTACCTGCATTCAACGATGATCAAAGCACTCCTCCGATCGGCAATAAGCCAAACTGCTGCACAGACGCATGTATCGATAATAGTTAATGGCATTCTTTCGCTGATATTTGGCCAGTCCTGTTCTCCTAGTCTCCCCTCATTTGCCAAATCTCGGGGGAGTAATTATTCGGATAACCGCGAGCTGATCCCTCCCCTCATCCCCCTCACCCACGGTAGACCATTCCGGTTGATGTATCATAAAAGAGAGAATGCATTTACGCATACATGTACGTATGTATGCAGGTTGGAGTAGAGTGAGAAAACGTGCATAGCCAAAGCTCTTGGTTGGAATTCAATTAGTAGCTGATTGAGCGATGTGCGGATTTTGAAGGCCCCTCTGCCCCCATCTCCTCTCGGCGGTAGTATAGCGTTTGCGAAATTCTCCAAGAGCCTCTTACCACTTGTGGGCGCGAGTGAACGAGTGAATGAGCGAGTGAGCTCTAGTGTACTGCTACTGCACGTCGATTGTGGTGTACATGTAGTACCAAGCAATGGAGAGAACGTGAAGTGCGTGCCTTTGTTTGCGTTTGAGACGTGCGCTTACATTAGTTGCGGGTTTGTGCGTTTGGTGAGGGAGAGATGGATGCATGGGTTCGTATGTGTAGGGAAACCTTGAGAGATGGAAGGAGAGAAATGGTGGATGATGTTGGTGGTGACGGTTCTCGAAATACTGTAGCACTACTCGTGGTGTAGCTGAAAATATCAAGTTGACAGAATAATCGCGTGGTGTGATTTGGTGGTATGGTATCGATGTATGAGGCTCTTCAGCTTAGAATGAAGGGTCAAGCCAAAAAATTCAGCCTGTTAATTAATTTTCCTTATTTTCTATGTTTCATTATTCAATTCTTTTATTTATGTAGCAATTTGGTTTCTTCTCATTTTTTTTATCGGTATCCCCAAAAGCTATTTCGTTAATTGACCTTAAGGTGGCTAAAAGCCCGTAAAGTATTTCTTCTGATTCAACAGATGGCAGTGGTTTAATTTCTCATAATTACCTTTGAATGCAATTAAGTTTATGCTTTCTTGTTTTGCTTCTGAAAACTCGTGTGGCCAAGACTTCATGAAGTACCCTATGTCATGGCACCATAATTATATCAATATTACCTTTTTTTCCATAGTACTCTAGAAAATTAAATCAATCCAACTTTTAAACCTGCAAGCTTAAAATAACTTGGTCCAAAAGTTGTGGTTAGGTGAAAGTAATCTACTCATTTACGTCTATTAACGACTTCAAAACATTACTTTCTCCTGCGTGCTATGTAATACGCTGTTGCCATCATGGCCTTTTTATGAAAGACCAAACAGAGAAGGTGAGAGAGATGGAAAAGCTACGTCTCCGTAAAGCCGTTTACCAAATATCGTTTCAGAGTAAAGTAGGTAACGTAAAAAAAAAGGCTTATGAACCAAAGAGAAAGCAGGACGCCGTGGTGTCCCACATTCTTCCGGAGCATTCGTATGTGTGTCTTTTACGTGTGCACGAGTTGGTCTTATCTTTGGCGCCTTTTAAAAATAGATACGTATGTGTGACAAAAAAAAATACGCATTATTTATGTTCATCTGTTTATTTTTCATGTATACTCAAAAAAAAGGGGGGGGGTAATATCTGCAGAAATAGATGCTGGATTAAAACTACCGCTGTACCTCTTAGCACTTGAACATGTACGTGTTAATAACTTCTTTTTTTATTCTTAACTTTATTATATTATATATTAACTTCGTTTTGTTTCGTTTCGTTCAAGCACATGTTTGTGGTTGACACATTTTAACAATTTATAATATTGTCATTTAGTCAAAAAAACAAATATGTTATTCGCATGGCGTCTGATTCATTTTTATGATTGAATGCTTTATTTATCCTTTCTTTGAACTCATTGAGAGTATCTAACTTGATATTCTAGTTCCTAGGCGTTGCTATTCGTAAACAAATATTTATTTCTAGGAAAAAAGATAAAAAATAAATTTGGTAGCTACACTTGCGACGAAAACATCGTGATTTAGTGAAATTTATTTTCCATACATCCAAATTTAAGTTAATCCTGCGCGCTTCAAAGTAAAGTCATAATTGCGATTTTAAAAAATAAATTCCACTCTATGAATTCCAACTTGTTTTTCTCCAACATCAGATGCTCGTAAATATAATGGCGCAGAAAAAAATATCGAGTCAATTCATATAAGCTGTTATTGAAAGAGTAGAGTATAAAAATTGAAATGTATCCATACAAAAGTATGTCAAAACAAAACAATGGCACTTAAGGTATGCGCCACTTTCACCTGTCACGTCATGTAATGGCAAATCCAAAAATTAAAGAAAGGTAGTCCTCACATCGGGAGTCAAGAAAATAAATGAAGAAAACAAGATGTGGGCGGAGAAGGTCGTGGCAAACAAGCTGGAAAGCGTGATTCGCGTTATCTGATGTCTAGCTCTCTCTCTCTCTCTCTCTCTCTCTCTCTCTCTCTCTCTCTCTCTCTTCTTTTCCTCTTTCGTAGGATCTTTCTCAGCGCTAGCAGCTATGCCGTAAAATTACATAAAAATTGAATATCTAATAAATTGTCATTTTTCCCTCAAAAATACGTAAGTCTGAGATAACGTATAATATCTAAGTAAAATCTTTTAAAGTTTTGAAATTGTAGTTTTGGAAGAAATAATCAGTTTTGATGTAAAAAAAAGTTGCAAAATGCAAAATTTAATGTATTTAAACAGTTCATGTAATACATGCATGCCTGTGTAAAATTTTTGGATGTAGGAATTATCCCTTCTTATGTTTTTTTTAAGCACAGGAGTCATGTTAAATACTAAGAATTACAGCATCAAAAGTGCGGAAATATAGCTATTGTCGCACCGTATCCCTTCTAAATAGTAGATAAAAGTTTTCTCTTATAACTTTACTGTTGCACCACAGCTGTATTCAACCAAATCTCCGAATCCATGCTCCCAACTATTTTTCTCCCTTGTTTGTTATCAAGATGATACATTATGTGCACAGACACACATATGTATACTCGGACAACTGATCTTAAGAAAATAAAATAACACATGACCAGAAAAGAATATGAAAAAAATCCCAACTTGAGGGTTGCAGATGCTCTTTATCCATACCACAGACGTATGTAAACACACACGAGGTATATACCTAACCAACAACAATATGTCGCTGACCCTTTTTTTTACTAACATTCTCACACAAGTTGTTTCTTCCTTTGCTTTCTCTGCATGTTTTCCGATCCAAACCCCGATGCATAGCAGCAAGCAGTATCTCTTTGTTTCCTCAGAAAACAAGAGACGGGGCCGTGGTCCGGTTTGTCTTCGCGAGAGCCCATGACTTTGGCTTTGGCCAAGATAACTTGGGTAACATTTCTTCCCTTTCCTCTTATATGTTATGTATATACCTACGTTATGTTCTTACGTCTTTATGCTCTTTCCCCCCTCAGTCACTGTTCCTTTCTAGTACTTTTGTGCTGACACCACAGCTTTGCCTTATGTTGTGCACTTGCTTACAACCACGATGACAATATTTATCGTTCCAACCCTTTCTGAATGTATGGCAAAAAATCCCAGAAACTAAAAACTATTACTATGATTTAGAGCTGAATGTTTAAATCACCACACAGACAATAGTATTGAGTGTACCCTCTTAGCTTCAGGCAGAGTATCTTTAGGAAGATTCGGTGATAAGGTATGGAGATATTCACAGAATGATTTGTTTCATCGTATCAGATGTTACCTCCACGCATCTGTGACACACTGATTTGAAATAACGGTACGATAGATTTAATAAAATAATTTGTTAGTAATAAGTAAGACATTGTAGAAATTCTAACGACTTTTAGAAGAAAAAAAAATCAGAATCCAGTGCTTGTAACTCTTAGTAGTAGTTGTGGGAAATTCCGCACGTTCCACGCCAGAGTTTCCATGTGTCCTTACACGTGCGTCATGCGTCCGTGTGTCAACAGTTGGCTACAGCTTATGGAATGCCCTTTTATCTCTTTTATCAAATCCCAGATTTCCAGCTTGTACACTCAAGAGCTCACACAGCCGAGAAGGACAAATCTTTCTTTGTGATTTTTTCTTCTTTTCCTTCTCATCTTCTTATAACATCATCTCCGTCCTGCATATAGTTTTAGACACCATTAGATAATCATGATATTCTCCATGACGAGCTGAAATCTTTCATATCGACTCGGAAACGTTAAATTTACTTTTTTACTAAAGATTTTTTATTTTTTCGTCCCAAGGATGAAACAAGGTATCTTTATTGATTATAACTGTTGCAGTACTTTAATCAAAGTAACATTCACTGCAAGGAAATGGTGGAGCATTTGCAACGTCCTGTAGGTATTTGAAGAAACTTTACTTTTTTTTTCTCTACTTCCTACTTTACTCGTATGGCTTGTAGTCTCTATTTCCATTACATCTTCGATCTAACGCAGTATAAAAAGGGAATGCAGTACAAGAGCAGGAAAAGGATCAAAGCGCATTGAAAAGAGGGTCAAAATAATGATGGCACGTGAGTCTCGCATTTCTGTCACAAGGCCGAACTCGCTCTCCCCTTATTTCTCTTACTTTCAATAGATTTTGTCGAACTTCTCTCATTTCTTTTATACTTCTTTTTCTTACCGTCTTTTTATACGAAATCCACTATTGATTGCTTCGACTTAGATCTTTTCGAACGTATCTGAAACAAAAAAATGATACGTTTGATGCCATTCAAAAACTCGGGCATGCAGTATAAAATTTCATACTTCCCTTGTACGTCTTTTTTCATGTAGAAATATAAAGACAATGAAAATAAAAGAATGGGAAAAATAACCGGAAATTATTTTCAGGCTGGAAATCGTTTCATTATTAATTTACGGTTTGGGTACTACGTGATAATACTGCATACAACTATAGCACTATTCGTATTTTTTGTTTGTCAAGAGATGATGAAGAACTTGAAAAATCCTAAGGAATTATGCTACTTAAATATTTTGTGCGTCGTAATTTTGAACGCTATTTTATTTTATTTTCCAACGAACGCTTTTATCGACCAACTGTCTTACCGTTAATTTTATTTAACGAGTCGGTTTTGTTGAAATAAATTTGTTGTAGCTCTTGTTTTATTTCGTAAATTATTCAATACAATAGTATGATAATATTTTTCAATAAAAAATATTTATTCTACAGTAGATCGTTAAATTTTTTAAGTTAAAAGCTTATGACGGAGACACATCTTATATACTTAGTACATGTTTCAGTTAATAATTAGCGAAATAGTTAAAATGTTAAAATCGACAGTCATGTCCCTTCATACGTTTTATAGACATTAAAATGGCTTATGCCTATGTCTTCTGTTGAACATATCAAGCGTTTGAAAGTAACTGTCCTTTTTCTTTCAAAAGGAAATAATAAAAAATACTTGTTTATTCGTATATATATGATACTTAATATGACAAAAGACCCATAAAGTAAAAGTAGTGCGGGTAAACGAAAAAAGTCATCCCATGATTTCACCCGTGATAATACGAATGTAAATCGACTTTTTTTCTCCATGAGTCATTTCCATGGTCCAGTGAGTCGAACTGTATCATAAATACAGCCCTTAAAAAAGATACCAAGGGTGACTTCTTCCCATCCAACTTTTATTCCCGAAGAAATGGACACTAGATCAGCGGGAACACCGGTGAGAAGAGAAACAGCAGAGAACCCAGCACACACGCTCGATTTATATGTTTGCTTCAGGACTTGGCCGAGAATTCTCCCCCACTGTATCAGCTCAGCTGCAGCTTCTCCTACCTCTCGCACTCCCTTTCGCTTTTTCTCTTCTTGTCCATCGCTCCCGACCTTGTTGAACGCACGTTGCGCGCACCACTACTTCTCTGTACGAATCGGCGAGCATCTTCTCCACGCGGGGTATTCCAATGCACATTTGTAGGTCAGTGACCGTGTTTGTAGGAAGGAGAGAATCTGTTGTTCCGCTTTGAGCTGTTCTTTCGGTGCGTAACCTGAAGCATTTTTTCTATTTGTTGTGACGGTAGAATTTATATGGACAAAGTGATGGCCTTTATGTGGAGAACAAAAAGCAATTCTTTCATACATGGTGACGGTTCCATGGATTAATTGACTTCTGCTTGCCCATCACTTATTGCCATTAAAAAAAAATACGACCCTTCTTGCAAGCAATATGCCTTTTCCCTAAGGACAGCAGCAGCAGCAAAAGGAAACATTTAATCTCCTTTTAGTGCTCTGTATCACTAATTCGTCTCTGCTGACCTTCTCTCATTTCTCCTTTCAAGCTAACTCGCTCTCTCTTTTCTTTCACTCCTTCTTTTTATTTCTGGGTACTTTAGGTCTCTCGGGATATCTTTCATCTTCGATGACGGGGTTTAATTGTTAGGAGGACGAGAAACGACAATACATTCAAAGAAATTTTTGTAATTAGGTTTAAGTAGGCAACTGTCTCATTGGAATTCCTAAAGTGGCATCTAAGAATATATTTGCGATGACACTGATGCCATTCGTGCTGAGGAGATGGTTGAACAATATTGGCCAATAAAGTCATGAAATTTTAATTTGGAATCCTCTGTTCCAAGCGTGCTCTATTGAGTCTTTATTGCAAAATATTTTTGGTAATTCGTCAATTTCATCGTAAATCATTATTACGAAAGTAAATTGTTTACTCACTTATATATTATTTTACGTTGGCATTACAGAAAAGCATACTTATTTTAGTTTGAGTTTTTCAGCCAACGTATCACCCCACACGAAATATAGTATCCTTAATATCTGCAAGTACTCAAATGGTGCAATCGCTACAATAAAAATACTTATGCTCTAAAAACAAACACTGGTGTAGTATGAAATCAGATTGCAGTGTAAAATGTAAATAAAATGTTTGAGCCTTTAGCTAAAAATAATACGCATATTCACGCGGAATTCTTAAGCTCCTCTTGTGCGAATGAACACAGTATACGTAAACGAAAAACAATGATCCATTGAAAGAGCAGAACAACAATGATCTCTCATTTCTTTTATATTTCCCAATGAGCTTTAAGTATTCACTTGTTGTAGCAGTAAAATACAAAGATCACTTGCAGCATAATCTGAAAACCACTATTATTTAATTGCAATGGATACTTAAATTGTCATTGGACTCATTCACATACGTATTCACTTCTTGACTATCATTACCACCAACGATATCCCCTATAATTACCTTTATTCGATGTGTCAACTGAATGTGTTGTGAGAGTAGCACTGCTGTATAGCAAGGCTACACGAATACTGTGTAACGTATATGCATATATTATATAAATGCATGTATGCAAGTCAAGTATTTGAAGGGCTTCCACACTACTACCCTGTATGTGTTGCACTCCCCTTTTTTTCGTAAAGAAACACTATCAGTGTAGTTAACTTGACTATTTTAGAAAGTCACAATGAGTAAATGCACACATGTGCTCCTCAAAAAAAATTTATTTAAAAACCATGATAGCACATAGATTTGACTTGCTATTTAAATTTCAAATCGTAGAACTTTGCAATAAGCTATAAGTAATTATAGATATGTTAGGTGAACGAAAAAATGTTCTTTGGGAAGTGCAGCATTCTAGTCGTAAGTTGCATCGGAATTTGCACATGGTCGGCCATTGCGTATTATTATTAAATTAAAACTGTATATGCAATTACGCAATTGCAAAAGAACAGCTGCCTGGAATAGTTATGATGATGGGCTATTAAACTGTCCTTTTATCCAGAGAAACTGATAGGAAAAATAAAGAACTAAAGAGGAAGCAACCTCTTGAGAGAATGATCGGGGTGGCGTCGGCGAATCTTTCGTCGTTCATGTGGTCGATTTTTACGAGGAAAGATGAAAGTCCAGCTGCGTTTATCAAACAGTCGCTTCGGTACTGATCAAAAATACACGCGCACCTACACCTCAAGCGAAACATACTTTTGTTTTTTGTCATTGCTAATAAAAACTTGAAAAGTTCATCTTCTACACTGCCAGTTAGCCAACTCTCGCTCAATTTTTTCAATTTTCAATATCTCTTGCTTGTACACAAATATTGGAAAATATTAGATGTGTTTTCAGAAAAAATGTAGAAAAAGTAAATTACTAATCATGCAATATACGTGCTTTTTGTCGCGTTCAAGCCTTGATTAAAATTATTTTCAAACCGCACATCAAGGCGTATAATTTTTAGGATAGATAACACACCTGCATTGCCAGTAGAGACTTTTACAAACTCAGCTACTAATGATAAAATCGTATCAATGGATTTATATGTTTGACACTGATTGACCTATGAGCTTTATAATAAGTTTATAAGATTAGACGTAACAAAATTTGTAATCAGTAATAGTGTAAATCTTTTATCTATGATTATTTAATACTCGAAGAAAAATGAAAATCGCTATCTAACCCTTTCTTTCACTAAAAAAATGCAAAAACGGTACTTTAACCTCCATGGGGTTAAATACAAGACCAAGACTAGGTACTCATGGTAAAACTGCATCTACATGCCAACAAACATTTAATCATCAAGAGAACGCAAGAGCTGCTAATATAGCATAAACTTACACACGTACACGTGTACCTGCACACAAGCAAGCTCAGCTTCTCGCTCGGTCGATCACTCCATCTCTCTACCTTTCACCTCGTCAAGTCCAGCGAACCCACCACATCTGTAGGGGTTGATTATGCCAAGGCACGTGCACTAAGTAGATGCCATCCCCACTACTTCCTCAACTAACTCCTCTCTCGCAAGGAGGTACGATTACATAGACTAGCTCTTCTGTTTTACTTCTGAGAGGGTCCTTGGGTCAATACACTTAACCATGGACTACTATCTATGGCAGTATTTTGCAGTCGACCTGATTTAGGTGCCAATGCTACCACTCCAGCCCGTCATTAGGACAAATGCTTTCTTGCTGGGAATTTGTGCTATCATTTTGGATTGAAAGTAAGTGACAGCTGTCGGAACAGCTTTATGGTTTTTCATTGCCATCAGGATCAGAAAATTCCTTACTGAGTGTCAAGTATGGGAGTAAAACGCTATATTCAAAGTGCAAATACATACCTATATTCACATTGTTTATTAGTATCTACGGTGTTGGGAGATTCTCTTGGATCCAAAAATTAGATTTTGTAATGCAAGCGTCGCTCGTATTGGTGCACTTCATTATACGGAATCAAATACTTCTGAAAAACGCTCAAAGTTAATTAGTAGGTAATACAGGGCATAGAAAAACGTTAAAATCGCAATCAATACTTTTAAAAGCTTGACCAGTGTACCCGACTATCTTTGGCATCGAACGACAATCCTCTCTACAATTCACGTTTTTGCGCTCTATCGCGTACAGTTGCAAGTGCAAATCTGGGCACACCATTAATTGAAGCGAGCTCTGTGCGCAATATTAAGTTACATGGTTATGGTGAAATGCAAGAAAGAGAGAGAAAGGCATAAGCTCTCACGTGTATTCAACGGTCAGCGTGAATATTGAAATAAACGGACTTCATTAGTGTACAGGTGGAAAGCGTCGAGTGACGCTCTGATACCTTACCCTTGAAACTGCTGGTTCTGCTTTTGCTTTTCATGATTTAATTATTTCATTACGCCAGGGTGTCATGTTTGCAGGTGAGAAAAAGAGCTGGCCTCATGCCCGATAAATAAATCACTGAGCCGTACTGATGTGATAAAGTGTGCGTGTACTAAAACTGTGTGTGCGTTAGACCACGTGAAATTGATGAGCCATTTTTTGAACGACGAAATGTACAGATGGACACCAGTGTCAACCAAATACGTGGCAGAGGTATATAGTGTGTGGTATTACAGCTTGTGCTCAGTGTGGATATGAGAAATCGATGAGAAGCACGGGCCGCTTGAGCGAATGCATGTGATTTTTCTCGGGAGGGTAATATAATGAAGGAAAATTAAATTAGGGACGTCGAGATCCTGCTGACTGTCTGTTGTCTTATTAGGGTTGGATATTTATCAAGTTGGACGTTTTCCTGGGGATGTGGCAGTATTTAGTTGCAATTAATTGAGAGGACTGTGAATTATATATTTCAATTGCAACTGATATAGAGAATTGTGACATTAGTCAGCAAAGGATTTAAAAATGAGTTGAATTAATTAAAAAAATAAAATTGCTAAAGAAATTTGGATTTGGCACTTATCTTTGAACGAAAATTGGCTTCTTTCTGAAAGCGAGCATATATCAAATTTCAATTTTGAGGTAAGTAGACGTGGATTATAGGATGGGCGAAAGAGATGATATTAAAAAAGTTTGCGCTACACTCACAAGTGCGGTGCAAACACTTGAAACATCATCGTGAAAATTTTTTTTCAACTCCCGAATAACTCACTGCCCAGTAAATAGGAAAACTGTGCATAAGTATTCTCTCATTCGTCCCGTTGTTACTAACTAATTACTTGTTGAACATTGAATGTTTTATTCATAATTACTCTAAAAAAAAAGTTCTTACAAAAACTTTTACCTTGAAATAAAGGTGAATTAAAAGAGTATCGTTGATCCTTAAAACAATGGACTGAAATTTAGGTAGAAAAAATAATGAACCAGTTGAAAAAATTAAGGACGGAAAGACAGTGAGAGAAATATACAGAAATATTATTTGAACATATAAGTAAAGCATATTAACTAAGTACAAGTAAAACCGAATTACATACGGAAGGACTTAGGGATGGATAGTACAAAGAAAGGATAAAGAGAATACACAAAGTTGTTACAATATACAAATACAAAAACTAAACGTACAAGATAATCAAGAGATACTTGATGTATTAGCTGAGCTTACAATCTGATTTTTTTAAATAGATAGTGGAATTAAATACCATCCAGAAAAATTGTAAATTAAACTTTAAATTACAATCGTACACACGGATATCAAGATTGACACATGCGAATGATGTGATAAATTAAAAAAAAAATCAGTCTCTAACAGCAGTACAAAACGCAAATAGTTGTCTTTTTGCAAGGCATATATACATGTAGGCAAATGTAACATTGTTTTTCTAATTCGAATACTTTAAAAGCATTTAGAATCGTGTTTATGAAAATACTAAACTACTGAGACCATCCAATTTAAATTATAATGTAAAAGTACTTTTAATAATAGAAGCTAAGAAAAGTAATTCTTAAATCTAAAAGTCCAACAAAAAAAAAAGAAATTTGAACAAAAGCATTGAACATCGATGTTTTGCTCGTAGTACCCGTTTCGTTCAATGACCGATGCCTAATGTATAGTTTTGTAAACACCTATACGAATTTTTAAAAACCTTAATCTTTTATCATATTTTTACATCCTCATTGGCCGTTACAAGAAATCGCCTCAGGTAATTTTGTAGCAAAATAATTTTAAATAATTTTCGCAGTCACGATACAAAAAAACAAAGTAGCCGTAATCCGTCAACAGCAAAAGTCTCGTGAAAAGCGACTTAAACTACCTTTGACCTCCAACTTCTCCTTTCGTAGGTGCAAAACAAAAGCCACGAGAACCGACAATCTGCAGCATCGCTAAATCTGCGTGCACCACTTAAAGCTTGAAAAATAAATGTAGAAGCTCTGTCACGGCGATAAAAAGTTTCTCTCCTCCTTGAAAAAAAAGCGGTGCACAGGAAAAATAGAGAGAGAGAGAGTGAACGCAGGTATGTGCGCGCGAAGCCGCTTTATCTCTTGGCGTCGTGGCGCCCTGCGTCTATACACATACTCGTGCGGATGAGTCGGGAGGCATAAAGCCGCTGGAACCCTCTTTTCGAGGGGGATTTCGCGAGTATACAATATGAGCGCAAACATGGAAGTTCACGTATGGTGGCCAGCGGCACTCGAGAGAAGAAGAGAGAGGAAGTTAGAGAGAGAGAAGGCTTGCAGGAGCACCACCGACTCGCTGTGCTCGAAAAGTGAAGAGGCCATTACGAGATCATACGCGTGTTTATATCGAATGTAATGTACATTCATGTGCGATCAGTACGTGTGTAGTGGTGGCGTATGTGCATTCTCGTCGTGTATATTTGTATTAATGCGTTTTTTTTTTTGTTTTTTTTTTTTTTTCATGTGAGCGTACGAACGCGCGCTCAAGAGCGGCGATCGCTCGCCTCTGTTGCTTTTAACGGGAGCAAATGCTAAATGCTGGGGCTTTGCTGTGCCGCGCATAAAAGAGATTTCATGTAAAAATGGGCGCAAGCGAGATTAGCTTTAACGTGTTGTGCTGCCCTTTTTTTTTTTTTTTTTCTCTCTATCTCAAAGAGTGGTTGCAGTAACGGGAAAAATCAGATTTTTTTCAAAACAGGGGTTAGAGGATTTTTTTTGTTACTGTTGTACGATCGAAGTGGTATTTCACACTGATTCGATGGATCACACAGGTGTATTTTCATGTGGTGAACTCGTAAGTGGAATGTAAGCCATATGCTTTGAAAAAAATTTAGTCGAGCCCTTAATAGAATATCTGTGCCTCGAATGATTAAACGGAATCGTGATTCTGGCAAAAGGAAGAGGTCTCTCTCTAAATTAGTTTAGTAAAGTGGACATTACTTACGTTACGTGGTATTTAGTTTTTCAATTAATCATTCGCGTGTAATGGAAGGCAGCTAATCACAAACGCATCTCGTTCATTTTAGAATTCCCCACGTAAGAATTAGCCTCGGAATTAGCGACGATTCAACTTAATCTTGTGCTTCTAAATCCTCGCCCATTAAATTACCAAGCTACTGTCGATACTGGGGTTGTTGCTCGGACGACCAGCAACCACAAGATTAAAACTCAATTGTAATCTTATCTTCTCTCCTGTTATGTTGGGAGCAAGAATTTTTTTCCTCGGGAATAAAATAAAATAAAATCATATAAAAGGTGTAAAAGATGTTCTGGACAGTACTTAAAAATGATCACTTCATGACCTAATAAAGAGTGTAGAACAATATCTACCTCTACATTTTAATTACGGTTTTTAGAAACTCTCGGTAACTTGTCGTATCAGAGTTATCCGATTTTTTCCATTGTTATTGGATAACTCTAATACGAAATTGTTGCCTTGGATATTTTATGCTCGTACTGCTGAAAAAAAAGGACAATCACTTAACTACCAAGTGTTTTTCCAATGCCCCATAATGATAACACTATTTTATTCAATTTTATTGGTGATTATTCGGATGATATCTTCAACAATGGCAAAAATGATTTCTGGAAAAGTGGGTGATTCCAAGACGTTTTACGTATAATGTCAGACAACAAGGCAAAACGACCAAAACTAAACTTGATGACTTGATCTGGACAAAGCTGATGGTATGCACTTTAATTATTCTTCCTGTCTGTATGTTCTGAGAAAATTGCCAGTGGCTCTGTTTCTAGACCTGACACTTACAATTGCTCGGCAGCATACCTCTAGCGTGATTCCACCTTTGAGTTTGATAATTTAGCTACTTATAAAATGGCAAAACACTCGAATAACTTGTGGTCTCGGACACGTCACATACTTGAGGGTATCATTTTTTTCCCTAAAAAAGGGATAAAAAGTAAAAATTCCATCAATACTTGATATGTCTTCGAAAAAAGTTCATCACTAATTAAGTGAAAAATTGTTCAATATGCAAGAAAAGTTTTATACTTTGATCCACCTTGACTAACGTTCGGGCGTTATCGTCATCCTCGACCGAGAGAGAGAGAGAGAGAGAGAGAGAGAGAGAGAGAGAGAGAGAGAGAGAGCACACGCACATATATTATGAGGTGAAAAGTAGGATTTTAGTGCATAATACCTCGAGAGAGAGGGATAAAGATCCAATAAAAGGAGGAACAATTATTTTCAATATAAATCCGGCGAGGGTTTACTCTCTAAGGCTCCTTACATTCTCGTACCTACATGTGGTGGCTTATCTTTATACCCGAGAGAGGAAGAAAGAGAAGATAACGTGGTGTACAAATAGACGCGTAAAAGATATAGAGACAGTTAATTTTACATACACGAGCATGAGCCTCATCCCTGCGCTACCATCATTTCCTTTATCTTTGGGTGCATTCTCTGCTAGCTCATGATGCGCACATGTACGCGCTTCTTGCGATGCACCGCGTATGGATAGGCAGGAGGGGGGACGCAATCGTCGTGGTAGACGTTTACCATTTCTCTTTCGTCTGTCTACCTATACGTGCAGGTAACAGTCTTTGCCATGTATACTATGCACTCTGGCGAAGAGCTGCTGATCCACGCCGCGGGGGACCCATCAAGGCTGAATAATAGAGGCAAATGTTTTGCAGGGTAAACATATATTTCTCGTGCTCTCTATAAACCGATATTTATGACGTGCTTACCCCTTCTTTCTGTTCTTTTTTCCGTACATTACATGCATTTGCCCACGCGTCTTCGAGTAAAGATAGACAAATTTAGTACATAGAATGCCTCCTTCTGTTTATTCCAAGTGTCAGATGTAAGGAAACTGATTGCATGGACAGGCAATTGCGTTAAATAATTTCTCAGAAAATTACGTTATTTTGTAATTATACTTCAATTGAGTAAGCACGCCATTGTCGAAGCATTAAAATGTCAAAACAAAAATTTTCTTGGGCCCATATTTCCGAGCATATTTCATTGAAAATCCTTTGCCAAAACTTTACAACTACTGTATACTGTACTGTATTTACAACTCACCAGCTGTAGGCATTTTAAGTAGTGTCATAGTGTGAAATAATAATAATAATTTCTACTGAACCTGAGAGTATTTAGTAACTGTGATATACATTTTTTACAAACGATGAAAAACCTGTGAACCTCTCTATTGTGTGGGATTTTGAATAAAAAATGAGTATTTTCGTTTACTCATCTCTTAGCTTGCCTACATGAACTCTGACTAGTTCTTACGTGGCTGATGGTTCTGCCTGCTCCTCTTAACACGTGCCACATAACGCATCGATTAGATTCACCATCCCCTCGTTTTCCATAGTATACACTTGGAATCTATAAAGCTGTCGAGTGTACAGTTGTGTTTGGAACCCGTCCACATTTCCTCCCCTTTTCTGCCTTCACCTTCCGGGTAGCCCTACGAAGGAAAATAGGAAGGTGGAAGGGTGGTTCAGAAAGTTGGGCGTTCCCCCGACAAAACATACAAGAGAGAGCTTTCCAAAAACGATGCCACCAGCACCAGACATTCGCCCAGACAATTGCTGGGTCGCATCCGTTCTCCTGTACACATAGTACTCTCCGGTCACCTCCACCCTGATGCAGCTGGTTGCGTGCGCGCACACACGAATGTTTTGTCTCCTCTTCCGCCGCACTTGAAATTTTTTACGCGTTGGCTTTTCCGGTGAATATTTTTCCCAACACTTTGCGGCTGTGGACCACTTTGCAAGTCACGTCAGGGGGTATTTTATTTTTCGATTGTTTTCGGAAAACCCACTCCTTTCGGGGAAAAAGCTCTGGTGAGCCATTAGTTTTACTTCGAGGTGATTCAACACATGAACCAGTTTTGTTTATTAGTTTAATCATAGTTTTTCCAATAGCAATTGCTAATCATTTCTAATCCTCCCAACATTTTTGTGAAGATTGAAGATTTCTAATTACAGAAAAGCAGAGATAACATTCATGCATTGAGTATCATTGGAATATTAAGCAAGGACTTCAAAAGTACATCTGTCACTTTGATTTAGCAAAGCGTGGCATTCCGCGTATCTCCCTCGCTCGGCGTCTTTTCCAATTTCACTTCTCTTTCCCTACACACGTACTTACACTCTTTTTCCGCAATAACGCAGCCGTGCCTCCATCAAAAAAACGGGGCGCGTGCAGGAAACGGACAATGCATGTGATCCACCATCAAGCGAACTATCCACAACCACGGCTGCCCAACAGCGTCTGGCAGGCGGGTAGTAGTTCTTCAGCGAAATTGTTTCTGAGGACTATCGTGGGCGACAACTGTTGACATATTTTTCTGTTTAACTTTTTGTGGGTACAAGCTTTGTTTTATTACCACCGCCAATTTGTTTCTCCTCGTTTTTTTTACACGTGCCAGCAAAAAACATTGCTAAGGAAAGTACCTCGTCTTGGTGGTGCGCTAGTTGAAAGAGAACGAATATATTCTGTATATTGTTTATTCACCATTCATTCGTTTATTTATTCGTCTGACAAGGGTTACCAAGGATTTCATGTTGAGCGATTTTCGACCACGTAATGTAAAATTTCGATGATGATTGATAAATGTTCTTCTAATGTATCATATAATCTTACATATTATATAAAGATTATCAACAAATTAAACAAACAAGTAAAAAATGCTGGACTAATTAAACATATAAGTGTGTAATCATATGGTGAGCAATACTAGTATATTCACGGAAAAATGATGAAAAGCCTTTGTTAAACTTGGCTAAGAAGATTGTTTACAAAATGATTGATTTTTTGATAATCACAGCTGAAATTCCGTTGCTGCTTTTTCATATTTTATCCATTGTCACGTTATAAGTTTATTATGATTATTAGATCATACCACACCAAGTTTCATGTGAAAATAGTTGGGATTTATGAAACATCCCTTCATTTCATACCCCCTTAGAAAACATAGATTTAATTGCTATTAAATTGACTATTTGAAATTGCGTATTGCAACGTACTTTTGTACGAGATTTCGTAAAGATTCCAAACCAAATTATTTTTTTAGATACTTGAAGTGTAGGTGTAGTAAATCCATTGAATCAAAAATGCGACCAAAGGTACCATCACGTCGACAAGTAATAAAAAATTGTTGATAATAGAAATTAGAATTATGAGTGCAGAAATCCCAAAAGTAAATAAGGAATCTTTGCAGTCAACAAACAATAAAACTTGGAAAGTTTTTAATTGTGTTCGTTGTCTCTCCCAACATATTGAAAAACTTGTGTCTGTGACAGCACACCTATTATAAAGGTCCAATCGGCGTAAAAACCAAATAGATAGGACAATGCTGTCTGTAACCCAGCAACAGCAGATTGAGAAATGACGAGCAGCAGTAAAAAGTCGACGAGAAAATAATAAGCGTCCCACAGTAATAAACAAACACAAAATGATTCAACCGAGGCAACGAGTCGTCGAAAAAAGGAGATTAAAGAATATAGGAAGGGGTGGAAAAAGAAGAACACGGCAAAGAAGAGAGAAAATTAGAGCCTGACGCCGGAAAAAAGTAATAGCAGCACCAGGTGGTGGAAAGCCGTGAAGCTTTTTTTTCCTGTGGCACTTGCACTCGCTCGCATCGTCCGTGCACGTATATGTTTATTTGTTTGTCTTTTTACGATGACTCTAAACGCCATTGGCTACGGCTTGTTTTTCTCGTTTTATCACAAATTTTATTTTTTGTGTGTGTGCGCTTGGTAAAGTTTCAAAAGACAGAAGTAGAAAAAAAAGAGATAATTCTCATTTTTTTTGCATAAACTTTTTATTACTACATGTACTCTTTCAGAAAATGTCTGTTGAGTTATTTTGTGGAAGTTTGTTCGTAAATAACGATACAGTTATACATAATTATAAGATTAAAAAATTCCTTTGCCAATGAGTTTACTACTCGCTGAAAGTTACGCGATTGGAAAAGAAGATCCCTCCCCTCCTCCATCATAACATTTAATAAGAAACTCCTGACAATTTAATCAAACTTTTACTCAGTGCCCGATCCCTCCTCGTGAAATATCCATTTCATAAGCTCGAACTCATCACCAACAATCAAACTACCTCTTGACACATATATACAATAAAAATTTCCGTGTTTCTCCTTCTTTTTCGCGGTCCAGAGAAGAATACTACAATGGTTAGCAGCTTATTTGAATTACTCATGTCATAGGCAACAATAACATTGACAAGGGACGTATGGCTATATGATTTTTTGTAAACAGAGAAAAAGAGGGTAGACAATGAAACAATGCAAGATCGATGGCTTACCTTTAGAAAACCAAGGGAGAAATTTCGTCAGCAATGGCACCTAATTGCAAGTCTCAGATAATAAGGCATTAATCTAAAATATAAAATTTGATTTCATTTATTCAACTAAAGAACTAATAGACAAAGGCCTATAGATGTAATTGGAGTGCCAACCAAAATCTGATTTCCGAATAAAATTTGTGTTAGAATGTACATCTGAATAGTGGCACGTGTAATTGAAATTTTAAAGCAAACTTGTGTAAACAATAACAATAATTGGACCGTGTGGTAATCAGTTGACTTTTAAATAGCCCCAAACAGTAACAAGATCTCATTATGACTGTTTTTATATATTATTGTCTTCATACACCGAACGATGCGAAGACGAGTGAACCACCGTACGATACGTGCACACGAATTTCCCATGTCTTTTATATACTAGCGCATAGGCTTACATTAAGTAACTTGTTATATTCATGGACTTCTTCTCTCGTGAATCATAAGTGATGAACACAATACATACACACATTTCACACTGCATGGAAACGGCGCGCTCGTGCACGCGCTTGGATTTACGCTCTGCTGAATTACAACCACGTGATAGCTAGCGACATTGTTTCTCGGGTGCACCGTCTGTCTGCCCATCTGCATCTCTCTGTTTCTCTCACGACGCGTACTTTTGCGGTTGCAACTTTAATTACGAAAAGCAGGTCGTAGGCACAGCTTCTATAGTATCTTTGTAACGCATGCCGTTAGGTTGTTGGCGCGAGCACGTGCACGCGAGGATCCGTGTCAATTATACATACCCTCGAAATTACCATCCACGGTATTATTTATTGCTTTTTACTTTGTTTACCAGCAATGCTGATGAACCCTCAGTTGGCATAGCTCGGCTCTCTCTCTCTCTCTCTCTCTCTCGTGTATATTTTGGCGCTTCGTCACATGTTTGACTGTCACTGCTTTATTCACACAAGAGGATTACTCGGTGTGTGGTATTACTCTCGGTATTACTGAACAAACATCTTTTTTTTTTTTTTATCCCCTGGCAGTTACATTCATCTCGTATGACGTTTGACTGTTTCATAATTTTTCGAGAAAGCAACTTGATACGCTCCATTGTTGAGTTTCGTTCTAATGTGTATAAAAATAATGCTGTATATAGCTTCGAACCAGTATTCATCCACATACAAATTCCTGTCGTACTTTCGTGACTCATTTAGGAATTAAATTAAATACTTTGTTTTTTTTTTTCAACTCTAAACAGTGTTTTTCAATCCATTTCGAATTGTGAAGGTGAAATTAAAGACGTATCCTCGTTTGTCATATTCCTTATTACATTAATTCAAGAGACAAGCAAGACCCTGCCGCCGCCAGAAAATAACAGCTTAAAAGATCATCTGTCCCCGCTCCGCTCTTAAAAAAACTCCCGTCCGTGTAGTGTATAATACACAAGTGGGAGCTGTAACCTATACATTATGCGTTTTTGATCTGTTCACGGTCGGCTAGTTTCTGCGGCCCCGTAACGCAGGGAAAAGGGCATTTCGTGTCGCAAACCCGGCCGGCTCTTTCCCTCATAATCTGGGGCATATAATTCTCTCTCGCGCGATTTATCTCTGTCTCGTCGTGAGATGCGACTGCTCGGCCGGCCAACCTCCCCCTTCGAAGCGTTTCATTCCTCGGGGGAGGAAGGCAAGCTGGCGGTGTGTTGGGGCAGCTAGAAAGCTTTTGTGTTTGTGCCCCTCTCGGTTTTCTGGCGAAAAAGTTTAAATTTTACAACCTATCTGTTTTCAGCTTGAATCTTTTGTAATTAGCTTGCAACATTTTTTTTGTTTGTGATAACCAGTGTCGGAGGTTGCTGCCTCTGCTTCGGCTATCTTCCAAACTTTTCTCGTATTAAATTGACCGTAAAAACCGTGTAGAGATGCTATACGTGCTTCTGACGGCATTTTATTCGACTAGTGCTGGTTTTTTGAAACAAAAATCCCTCTAGTAGAGAAAAATACTTGGAAAAACGGGCCTTGTTTGGGATTTTTTCCTGAAGAAAAAACAAATTCTCTTGACTAAGAAGCCTGATCTCGGGTAAAGACAATTTTCGGGAAGATAAAGTACATAAAGCACAAAAGATAAGCAAACGAATACGTAACCCACCTTCGACCTTCTGCCTGGCTAGTCCCTGAATCGAAGACCCTTTAAAATCTTCGCTTTGGCAAAAGTTGACGTGTGTTTTTCACAGCCGATCGGGGGGTGTCGATAAATCTTGCTCATCCCCTCGCTCCTGACGATCTGTGCGTACGAGCCACTATCTTCCTCCAGTGAAGGGTATAAAACGGTGACACAAATTGCCCCGGAAGAAACGAGACGGCGCGTAACTGATGAGGCTGCTTCTACGAGAACTTATCGATTGCCACACTCGAATGATTACCACGCAAAATCTTACGGGTCGTCTTTTTTTCCTTTTTTTCTACTGGAAAACACGTTCAGAAAAATCGCAATTCTTATCCTATAAATCAATTTCATTACTAATTTCAGCAATATGACATAATAATAAATTATTGAATTTGACTCATTTTGGGAATTATCCATCATACGAGGCTAATCAGCAACAGCAATACCATTTCATCATTCGCAACGTGCGTGCGAAAAGAATCTACGATTTAATTTTAGTGTTATCGTCACATGCTTGAGAAGGAAAAAAAGCTACCTTCAAAAGTAGAGACAAAATTTATGTCTACACGCGTATCGCTCGTCTTTTTTTTTTCTTCCTTTTTCTCAGCCTCGTAGGTACGTGTACAAAAAGAAGAAAAAAAAATTGCTTTACCAGGGAAAACACACAACATGCAAGAAAACGCAAAGCTCTTGGAAAAAAGGAAGAGAAACAGAAAATTGGAGAGAAGTAGGAAAAAGAGGTGGTGGTGAGAAAGCCGTCGGGCGGAAGGATGAAATTTGAATTCAACGGGATTCGCTCTGTTGCGCCGTCGAGTACCAATTCACGCCGACCACCTACTTTCCTCTTCTTTTTTCTTTTCTCCACCGATACACGAGTCCCTTTTCTTTTTTTCTTTATTTCTGTTCCACCCACGTTTCTCCTCGTCTGCTTTTGCTCGCTTAGGTACGATAAAGTCATACACGAACCTCTTCGATACGCACTTGAAAAGAAAAAACAACACATTTTCTATAGTTAATTTTTAGTTTTTAAATGCACATAAGCGCATTTAATTTAAAAAAGTAAGACAGAAGAATTTAAAAATTCTGAAATCAGCTAAATTTTGCTAGTGTCCTTTTTTTGAAAAGTTTTCTGTAAAGAAAAAACTGTAGCAAAACAGTTTGTGCAAACTTTGGCCATGATATAGCTACTTCCACTGCGTTGAATTATTCACGCAAATATCGGAGAAAACAATTTCGTCCGAAATACGAGGCTGGCGACGCGACGGTGACGTTTTTGGCACAAGATCTGAGAGAAAGCAAAACCAAGTGGCCCCTTTTTTGCGAATGTAGCCATCCGCTCCAGTGACTTGGCCCCTTCGTCGTCGACGTCGTCCTCTGGAGTCTTAGCTCCTTTTGTGTCCTTCTCGACGATTCGTGAAACTTTTTTTTCGTCCACCAAAGTCTTCTTTGTTTACGTGCCTTTCGTCATAAGAAAGAAATTCTCAACATTCTCTTTGCTCGCCGGTATCTGTTTTGCTGTAAAGACTGCCAAAAGTTGCATGTCGTGTAAAGTTAGTGTCACAAGAAGACTCTCTCTCGCAGTGGGATAGGTGCATCCTCGGGTTTTTTTTTCCATCCAGCTTGACCATGTGCTCGGAAAAATACGCTATTTTGCCGTCCTTGTTTTCGTACTTGGGGTGCGGATAATGGTGTATCGCCCAGAGAGCTAAAAAGTTCTGATCCGACTATTCGGACACTGGCTCGCAAGTTTTCCAAAAAGAGACAGATAAGAGCTTTGATGGCCATGCCAACGTGGGCGGTCCTACGCTGTATCATCCGACAAATATTTATCGTCGCTCGTTCCTGCTTGCCTTAGATTTTTCCTGACAGATGGGATTACGGACTCCTCCCCCGTATCTTTATCTTCCTTTGGCACTTTTTTTTGTCTTCGGGACTTTTTCTAGCCACACAAAGCATCAATGCTGCTTCGGACTGAAGCTTTCACGTCTCTCCACAGTCTTTTCTTCAATATAACGAATAACATGAAAATATATCTAAGAGAGACAACAAACAATTCTTTATGTTTACTCTCTTTCAACTATGCCTCTTGCAACAAGATGCATGTTCAGGGACACAATTATATATCTGTTGTACTTTGTATTAGATCTTCCCTAGAATCGATCTGAAAGCAACACCAGACAATAAATCATTTTAACATCGCGAACTAAGCCTATAGCTACCTGTTTAAAGAAATTAATATACTTCCTAATCAAATAGATTCTTGAAAAAACCATATCGTATTGTACGTTATACACCATATCCTCGAATATTACATAATCAGACTCAGAGAAAGAGAAAAATGATTAAATATTAGAGAGGAAAGGGGAACTGAAATCATGACATGAAGAAAGTGCAGGCGTTTTGTTAGTGCAGTACTTGGGTGATGGTGTTGGCGCATAATATTTTCCTTTATGTCGGCCAGTGGAGAAAGTTGAACGCTTAACCCAGTTCTTGCGGGCTGCGTGCTGCACATCATACGCTGCTGCGGCACACTGTCGAGGCTGTGTGATCTATCAAGGTCGCGTGAGCGTGAACTATTACGTAAAGACGAAATTCTTACTGTCAACTACATTCATGCCGACTGTTGATGATCACTGATATGTACCTGACCTTGAATACTGTGTATTGCAGAAGAGAACATCCCCTTTAAGGATAACTTGCTCTAATGTGTTGTGTAATTTAAAAAGTATTTTCAGTCAAATGGCATTGAAATTCAAAGTTTTACAAAGGACTTTACTAGTTAAAATTTTTTTTTACTTGTTAAAACGAAAAAAGTTTCACATTACTACGAAAATAGTGCTGCTTTATTATGAAATCCTTTGTAGAGACTTGCGTCATGAAAATAAAGTGTCCGAGAAGTAAAAACAAGAGTATTTTAAAACGAACATTTGTTTAATAATCTGAACTAATATTGATCAGAGGAACAAGTAGAATTTATTTAATGCAGGGGTTGAAGATTATGTAAAATAGAGATAGACAGCGAAATGTATTAGCGAAGAGTGGAACAAGCCTTGTGATCGGTCGATCTGGATGGCAGTAAAAGCCAACGATGTACGTCACATGGCCAGGGGTGTACGGGACCAGAAATAGAAACCTATGAAAGTTGTAGTAGTATATGGGTTCGCGATTTATAAGACTTTGATACACTATTATCATATATACCTATAATTGTATGGGTGGATACATCCAAATGAAAGGATCACAACGTGTCCAATACTTGGCTAATACTATGAGTGTTAACCAAGGTATTAACTTCAGCAACAGTAGCAGCAGCCTTGCTCTTTGTGTTATCTACGATGTGACGTGTTGTAAATCCCAGCTTTATTTTGGCAGTAGAGCTTAGTAATCTACTCCTCAGATTATTCTTTCATGAAGCAAAGGCATAGAAAATTAATAAGCAACAGTACACTGTAAGACTTTGTGAGACAAATTCAGCAGGGACTGTTGGGTAAGAGTTTAATTTTAACTGTATAACAATGATTGAGTAGCTGTCTTGCAAGCTCTTTTCTTACATATCTATGGTGTCATTAGCTATAGTTTGTTTGATGACTTCGATATTTTGCGATCAAGCTTAAGTTCAACCATCCCTTAACCCGTAGAGAATCAGAAAGATTCAATAGAAAATGACACTTCTTGATTCAGGTATGGAAACAATAAAATTCTAACTCGACTATGTATTGTGTATATTAAGGTCTTCAATCAGACCTCTGGTATGCTACATGGAAAGCGAAAGAGAATTGTAGTATCCCTACCTCTCTCAAGGGAGTACACAGTGCGGTGTGTAACATATTGGTATGTACCTATCCACCAACTTAGCCTAAGCTCTTACTGGCGTAAAAATAAGTACCTTAATCCTGGACGATTAATTTGCGCGTAACCACTCTGCGAAGCAGCAAAGCTGTGGGGTGTAAAATGTACACCAGCGAGCCAAGAGAGAGAACGATGGAGAGAGGAATAGGAAATCAGTGGAGAGGAATTCCTCCCGTGTGAGCTGCGCGCGACAAACAAAATGTTGCCTTACGGGCTGCAAGATAAATCACAGTATACCAGAGTCTGAATGCACAACAAACAAAATGTAGAGTTAAGGTCAGCCCATCAGAAAAGGGTTATTATCGTGCTGCCAGTCCTCTGTGTGGGTGTGCGTATATAAAGCAGCGTTTTTTGTGGTACATTCACCAGAAATGTTTTAGGTATTCTACAACATTCCACGTGAGCAACACTTGACAGTAGAATATTATAAAATGCATTGCACTCATGCACGTGTCTGTATGCTCTTATGCGATGAAGGAGAAGATACTGTCTGATTGACTGATAGCACTTGGCTTGCTCCCGAATGGAAAATATACGGCCTGTGCAAAAGTAGCGACCATATACGCCCAATCGAAATAGGGCAGCCATTATTTCGAGCGATGCAGTTTTCTCTCAACAACCGATCGAGAGATGTGGTTTACACGCGTGTGCCCATATACGTGGCCTTACGTGCCTAGGGAACGCGGTCGCGAGATTTGCTTAGGAAGAGACGTGTGGTGGCGTGACTGCAAGCAATGGCTCCCATGAAATGTAACACGGGACCCACTATCCTAGTCGTTAGACGCTGTGGCATACGTTGAAAACGTTTCTCTTTTGTCTTTCTGATACAGACATTTGTTGGTGACGATATTTTTTGTTCCCTCACTCATGGTTTTTAAAAATTTATTTCTCCAGTCCGAGCTTAAAGTTTTCATTGCTTTTCTTTTTTCCCAGCCGTTGGCCGAGCTTGTCTACGTTTTTAATTAACGCGAGCGCAAGTTTTAATCGTTGCGTGCGGGCACATGTGGTTTTTCTCTCTTAGTCTCGCGTATATTGATTCTCTAAAGATTGGTTTCATCGAATCGACCGATATACACTTAATTGAATTTTGCAGCAAGAAACAGCTGCTCTTCAAGTTATTTCTAGGGTGTTTTCAACATAAATTATTTATTTATTTTTTTTTTACTAAAACGTAAAAGTACATCATGATAAATATGTTTCAGTTAAGTATTCACGGATGTTAACATGCACGTAGCTGTGCGTACGTATCGAATGAAATTTCAAACCTTGTAGGAAATTCGAGACGAGGTACAGACTGCCTCACGTACGAAATATCTTCGAGTTGCTGTTTAAAAAATAAAAAATAAAAAATAAAAATAAAAAAAACAGAACCAGCATCCAACAAAGGTTGGCAAGCCAAGTTTCAAACGGCGAACGAAATAGCGCAAAAAATATAAAATTGATGCACGACACAAAAGAAATAAGATAACAATAAAGACGCTTTTTCTTACCTTTGCTTTTCTCGGCTCTCTGTACTCCCGATAGCTCGCGAGCTTCTCTTGACTTGTATAGCCACTCAAGTTAATGTCGAATCTATGTTATGTTATACTGTTATTCGCGCCTTACTTTACGATTGTTTAGGTGTTATTAAAAACTTACGTGTTAATCGTCTTTTTTGTATGGTACAATTACAGTTTGATTTAAAAATAAGAAAAATGTTAATTCCGTCTAATCAGATTGGCAAGGACTTTTATAATATATCATGAGTTTTGGCTATTTGTTTCGTCGATGTTAGATTACAAACTGGCTTTGTGCCATGACTTGTACACGATTAAACACTCGAAAACGTTAAAAAAAAATGTGATTAAAACATTTGAATGCATGCATTTTTAAATCATTATAACCCCTATCATTTTTTTTAAACCTTAATAATAATGATGTGTTATAACTTTCTTTGTTTCAGGTAAGTAATACACTGTCAATCACTATATATATATTCATCTTAATTTAGTAAGTACCGCTAATCTGTGATATTTTATTTGAAATAAATTCAAAATGTTTATACCCTTGCATCGGATATGGACGTATATCCAACGCTCACGACTACGCGCGTAAAAAGTAATCCTACCCCCGACGACAAGATAAGCCGGTGGGTATTATCCGAAGACTGTATATATCCATTATCGATAAGCCACGCGTGGATGGGTGTGGGTACTCCAGTGTTACGCCATATACACCCCTGCACACGTATAAAAGTATATTAAAAAAATTGAGACGCAGCCATTGAAAACCATTCGATCGTGACCCTCTGCGCGTGCAAAAAGAATCTTGATTGAATTCTCAAGCGTCCCGTCATTATATAGTGTAGCTATATGTTATCCTCTGAAAATAAAAATAAAATACATCGACAACGAAGACATACGTTTTCTTGCCCGCGGACCTATTGGCTCCAACTTTCTTTTGCTTCTGCTTCATCGTTCCCAATGACTGACGTCGCGAGGAAGCAGTCGTCCGTGGCCTAGCTGGTGGCCAACCAGAATGCCAAGCAGACGTCGAACAACTCCGGTGTGTGCACGCGTGCATACTCCCCATGGCGGGTGCGTATAGTCGAGTCTTTGGAACACGAGCCAAATGATGATTGAAGGAAATAAAAAAGAAACCGGATAAATGTCCGAGACAAAAATTACGAATCTCAACCCCCTCCTTACGACTGATCCCGGGACTTTTTCTTACATTGCTGGAATTCCCGTCGAATTGATAAACTCCCGGGATCGTATTTTCCACCAGGTTATGAATCACGCAACTCGATTAAAATTTTTTCAAGAGCTTCTCATGAATTTCTTTGGAACGAAAGGACGGTGCATTTCAAGGGAAGATACGCGGCGCCACAGTGGGTCCCGAGTCTCTTTTGGGCGGGGGGATAATGATATTCACAATTTATCGCGTTTGGGGTCAAAGAGTTCGACAGCTTTTATAATTCGATTCGTGATTCGGTATTATTCAACAGATTAAATGTTACTGGTATTCGATTGATTTTTCGATAGAATTTAACGAGAAAAGCTACAATTTTAATGCGATTATCGGTATGGGATTACGTGTGTAGTTAATAGAAATACTTTATACATTCGTGGACGTGCTTGCATGCTTATCTTATGGTATTCTGATGAGCTCGAATAGTACTACGCTCGGAGGTATCCTCGCGTGCTCAAATGGAAACATTACTTCGGAAAAAAGGGGGGTGGGGGGAATCCCATTTATCTTGCAATCGCGCAAAATGCCTGCATCAAAAAAGCATTACCAGCACTTTTCGCGCTCTCGTGCAAGTGTATACATCCACTACGTTAGTGTGCGGCAGCCGACACGTCTATATGAAGCGTAACGTTAAAGCTTTCAAGTTTCTCACGATAAATCGTCAAGCGAAGCCTTCGTTGCATGTTTTACAATATTTTTTTTTTTTTTTTTTCTTAGTTCAGCTTTTTCACGTGTACCTATACATACCTATGCAAGGATATAAAAAACTACAATCAATTTGAACATTCGAAGCAACATCAAGTTGGTAGGAAGCGTGTCTTATTTCGAGAAATCGGTAGTCACCAATTTCTTGTCCATGAATTTTAATACCGAATGTTGTTCATGTCCACCGTTTCGTGTCGGTGTATACCTTAGCTAGAATGAAATTCGAGGCGATTACTCGATGAGAGATCCAGTGTACATTGTACTTTTTGCTTTTGGTTCTCTTTTCACCTCTTCTATCTCCGAGGCACATTTTATACAGACATTATTGTTGGCCTTAGTTTATCTACGTATGAGTAGGATATGTAAATATAAATACAATAGCTGTATAAATATATAAAAACGCGAGCATTAATTTCGAGTCATTGATAAAAATATCCTATTACTTTTTATAGATTCATTAAGGTTCATCATAAGATCATTAAACAATTCAGTACTTGATGAAAATACCCGTACTGAATGGACTGTAAGACGGAGTTTAATTTGCAGGCTCTCGAAAGAAAAAGGATATACTTGGGTTCGTAACGTTCCAGTTTACCAGCCAAAAGTATATCGAGCCAACCTTAGCTATTATAGCTATTATATTAACCATCAGTAAAAAGTTCAGTTAAAAGAGCGTATAGTATTTAGATCCTAGAGCCAAAAGATCTGTATAGGCACTTGTGGTACGCAACAATAATAGCCCTCATGTTTGTCTACGAACCCCATATCATCATGACGCATCATGAGAAGTATGTCAGCGGAGAAGCCTTGTCCTCCAACTAATACCTACTGCTCCATTTCATATCTGTGTTTGTATACATTATACCGTTATTTAAGATTTGGGAACTTATGAAGTGTATGTGTGTGTAAGCCCAGTGGAGCTCCAATGAAAAATCACAGGAAGCAATTAAAACGCATTGTACTCCCCTCGGCGACTGGAGGTTAAGTAGCGATTCGAGTTCCTCGACGATTTGAATTAATCGCCGTAATTACGAGCTAACAGTAAACGCTTCTATAATTAACTTGCTCCACGAAACAGATTTTAAATGAGGTAGGTAAATACATATTATATGCTTGTGCGAAAAATGTTGTTACTCTTGTTTCAACAAAACTTGGCGTTCCCGTCAAAGATACTCAATTGTTTAGGAGTTGGTAAACAGCTTGCTCCAGATGTGTCATTTAAGAACCACTACGTACGCAATCGTACAATGCTACTTAAATCCTAATTAAAAAAAAAAAAAATAATAATAATAATAATAATAATAATAAAAGAAAAGAGATTTCAAGCGATGATCAAAAGCAAGGCTCTTCCGTGATGACAAAAAGATTGAAAAATCCAAAAACAATAATTTCCAGCGAGAAAAAAGCCAGTTGGCCCAAGTAGCCGCACGAACATTCCTCGACAAGCGTGAGATAAAAACCATACCTTCGTTTAGCCTCGCCACATGGTACACATGCGTATATACACAGAAACTATTATACAATGCGCTTGGTGACCAATGCAAGCAACGCGTGTAGTGCCAAAGAATGGCCTCTGCGATGTATATACCGATCTCCCTGCTTGCCCACCTCCGTGTATATTCCTACGGTTTAATTGACCGCACCCCTCATTGCTCGCTCTCTCAACCAACTCTTTCTCTCTCTCTCCCTCTCTCTCTCTTCTACTCTCTTTCTTTTTGTATGCTTACTGAATTACTGTACCGAGAGAGACAGAGCGAGCTCAAGGTCGGCCGATTTGCATATTTTCGTCCTATAGCCTATAGTGGAGGAGGTGAGCGAGCTACAGCAGGTACAGCGCAAGGGAGGTAAGGTTGGAGAAAAGCGTGTACACAATAATGCTTTGTATTTGCTGATGGTATTTTGTTTACACGAATCGATGGAAATAGGGGGAAAGAGGAAAAAGGATTACGAGAACGAACTGCTAATTAATCATCGACTGCAACGCTACAACGAGTGTACGTGCGTGCAATTAATGTGTGCTTCGCGTGAGTACCACAGGTATGTGTATAGCTCTCGGACCGAGCTAATACAATTAAGTAGTTTTAGCGAATTCGTGCTAAGCTTTGGGCTGCGATAAGTAGTCTGTGGGTACAGTCGGTGGCTTGCGCGAAACAATAACTACAGAGGGGAAAGGTACACCTGTTGACCCATATTTACAGCTGGTTTGTTTTTCTTATTAACTTTTTACTGAAAATTCATACATCTACGTTGGGTGTCCTTGAATCTTGAAATTGATTTTTTTCACTGTTCAATCAGAATTTCAGTGATGCTAGATTGATCATTTATTGTTGGTTTCTAATTATGTGCCTATGTGGTGAATTAATTCCTTTTTTTTTTTTTTTTTTAATGGTTTTCGTTGATAAAAAATTAATGGCTTTATCTAGAACTTTTCTTTGAAGAAAGATGATTGAACGTATAAAGAAATAGCGTCGACATACATGAAGAAAATTTTACTGCTTGTTTCCGAACTGGTAAGATATGTTCCCTGTTAAAATGTATCGTTTCTTAGGCACAACAGCGCACTTCTCTAATGTACATATCTTATTATTTCCGTATCCTTTATTTTCCTTATACCTACACGTAGTTAAAAATAATGTCACACTTCCAAGCTTTTCTTTTTTTTTTTCACGGCCTTTCTAACTTCCTGGATTTACCTCCCGTGAGCTTGGATCAACACCTACAAAAAAAAAGGTTTTTCTAACCTCTTTCTTTTATCTTCGTAGATTCTTTATCGAAGTTGCAAAGTCGCCTTAGTTCTCGGCTCTTCTTGTAAGCCGACTTGTTAAGAGTTTCAGTGGCTGGATTCCCCTTCCTTCTATACTTTACCCTTCCGGTACACGGTGGAGCTGTCGTGTATACCGATACGTAAATAGATTGTCTGCTATGTAATCAATGCTTTACAATTATTGCCTTTCTCCAACTTCCTTTTCGATGAATCTGCATTGCCACGTGTTGCTGAAATTTTGCTTTGTTGCCACTAGCCTCTAAATCACCTCTCTCATTCGGTTTTTCGATTTATAGTCAGAATTAATTACAATTTCAGCAGAATAATGTCACAATTTTTGTTGCTCGGGATACATCGCTGCGTAACAAAATCTTGCACATACAAAGCTATGTGTATTTATAATTTCACACTTAGGTACACACATACGTGCACTAACGCAATCATATATTTACCCACAACTGGGTGTATCGAAGACTATTTTTCTCTCACTCGATTCGCATGATTAAATCCAACTGAGATATAAATATTTTTTTTTTTAGATTTTAAGACCTCTCTATACGTTATCACATACCTCACTAAAAGAAAAAAACAAATTAAAGTCCTTCCAGAGTAGGGGCTTCCTTTCTCACGTCCGAAGATGTACAAATGGAAAAAAAGGCCTGAGTTGTGGGGAAAAATGGCAAACCTTGCTTTTAGATGAACAAGCAAAAAAGGAAAATACACAGCAGAGCGAGGGATAAGGACACAGGAACTGCAATAGAGTATCTTATCCATTACTGCTGTCGTGTGACATAAGAGATCCTTTTCTTGCTCTTTGCCGAAAAAAGCTGGCCTCCTTGCCTGCTACGAAGCAAGCATGCGTAAGACCGAAAAAATATTAAAAATTTTCATCCCTCGCAAAGTCTCAAAAAACATCTCGAAACCTTCACAAGTGTTAAAAGTATCAAAAAAATCTCTTTCCAAACGTTTTAAAGTCTTGAAAAGATTCCAGAGACTTCCGAGACTCTTGAAGGTTTCGAAAATAGTTTTGTTTGTTCTTAACTTTAGTCGTATACCACACCTTCTTTGTTAAACAGTTATTATTATACTAGTGTATCATCTCTAGTATCCCTACCAAGATCTTTATTACCACGTGCAATAAGATCGAAAAGTCGACGTATGAGGTCAACCTAATTCATTTATCACATAACTACTTGATCGCAAATTAGTTTTTAAAGCCATAAAACTACAATGAATCCCATGAAGTACAGTGAAGCTCGTAGAGAAATAAAGAATGCGAAGGTATGAATATGATTCAAGAGTGATCTACCTACGTATACATACCTAAGAAATGGCAGCGATTGTTCCTTGGCTCACATGAATGTTGCTCTTTAGTAATTCCGTAATATCTAATTTAAAACATAAGTGTCCTTTCGTAATAAGTATACCAGTGTTTTCTCATATTTGTTAACTCTATACCCATATATAGACGTTATTTATGAAACGACGTGTAAGCCCAGAGAATATAGCATTGGTTAGGGCACATTTACGAAAAACAAAAGCGAGAGATACACGTCGAAGACAAGCCCGAGGAGGTGTAGCAGCAGCGGCAGACAGTATACGGAGATAATGCACTGCAAAGACAAAAAGAGACGTGTATCTAGTATGTACTTGCCCGAGACTTGCATCAACAGCAGAAAAATTGAGAGATGATGTGGTACATACTACAGTTATGTGAGCGCTGAAAGTAAAAGAACACGCAAAAAACAAAGTACAAGCAAGCGAGACAGAATGGGAATCGGAAACAGAGGCGGAAAGTCTTTGAGAGCGTGGCGTGCAAGAACACCAACCGGAGGGATTGAATGTTGCCTCGAGTAGGAGCCGACTAGACCGACGGAGAGAGATGAAAAAAAGCTGTATAAAACATGCGTGCATAAGAAAGAAAGGGAACTTTAAATAATAAAAAAAGTATATGGACGCTTTGCGCACGGGTGCTGGTACAAACTTCCGCCTCTACGTACAACATATACTTCAAGCGCTCCCACTGCACACAGATCCTGTGCGCTTACCAAGAACAACGTGCACGCTTGTCAATGAATTATTCTAACATATCAGTGCAAAATCTTCTCCGTTTCCTTTCGATACGCTGTATAGCGACTGACATGGTACAGCACGAGTTGAATAAGACCTGCTCGCGCCACGCCGCGGGGTGTTCTGGTCTACTTCCTTCGCGTGTGTACCTTGTATACCCCATCTGCGGTTAATGCGCACTTGCGGATTAAGAGCGTATCATGTCACAGCGGGGCTCCGATCTCGGCTCTGCTCTACTGCGTACGTGTGCTTGTACACCACTAGCGGCCACGCGTTCATAGCTCTCTTCCTCTGTCTCTTTTTGTCTTGTAGTCTTTCGAGATCCAAGTGCATGCGCTCGGACCACTATAGGCTTGGACTTCATTTGTGCTGTCTTAATCCAAAGAGATGTATCATTGCATCGAAAGATTTCATAAAGCAAAAGTTTCGTTTTTAGATATTGATGAGTAACGTGCTTGAAATAAGCGGCAAGTCCCAAGGATAGTGAATATTATTATTTTGGGTATTCGATTGAAATCTTAGTTCTAATTTTACTATATTGCTCTACAATATATTTGGACACGTTCTATCAATCTTGTAGCGTACTACAACTATGAGCTTCGATCCATTCACTACTCTCTTACATCTCGCCAGTTTTAATTAATTTAAATGAATTTATTAGGTTCGTCATCTCATGAAACTCAACGTCTATTTAACTCTAGAATACTTGTCTACGTAATTTTTTAGATCCCAACACTTTATCCAAACCAGTCAATCCATTCTCTTGAATACACCGACTAAGAATCTTTTTCTTCTAATAAGAAATCATTAGTTATCAACCACCTGGCTCACGTATTATGCAACCACTATTTAATAAGCTTTACTGTGATGTCAATTAAAATTCCCTGAACCAGCCAATCAGTAACATCAGAAACCAACTGTTACCCTCTCTAATCTAATCCATTTCGATTCAGTGCAGCTTCTCTGAATGAATATAGCATTTGAGCAATTACCGCTCTACTTATTACTGGAAATCTGCGTCACAGCTCAAATACGAAAGTCCCACCAACAAAGATTGAAAGCTCAGTCGAGGGAAGCAGATCGAGCAGTGGCCAAAACCTTTCTCCACTCAAATTTTTCCCAAACGTGTGTTGGACGTTTGAATTGCGGAAAACCACAAATCCTGGTCCTCGTGCCAATGCTGGTGTCCCTAAGAAAGATTTCATCTCCCTTAGTATGACATGCAGGTCACACGCTCGCAAGGCGTGTGTGCACAAGCAGTGAAGGGGGAAATGGCACGTGGCCCTGTCAGCAGACGACAATTTCACAAGACGTGGCAGATCAAATATTGCCGACCCTCATGGCATACCCAAAAACGTACACACACTCCCAAAATTCTCACGTACACGTGCGTTCGTATCAATTCTTTCATTCGCGTGACGGAGGTAGCACCCTGTAGGTACGTGTAGTCCCTTCTTTTCCCTCTTGGACGAATGTTCCATGCACACCGGTTCGTTGGCGCACGCCTTCGTTGAAGAGAACCTTTGCAAAGGACAAAGAGAGAGAGTCAAGCCCTTCTGTGGGATTTTGGATGTACGGACTTAAACGCAGCAGAGCACCGATTTGGTGGATGTCGAACACGTTCGTTTTTTATGCCTCTCGTTTTTAAATGTCTCGGAGCTGACTGTACACGTGAATTCATTTCAAAGTCCAGCTGCCCTCCATCTCCCGATGATTTTACTACGTTTCTCACTTTTGATTTGACTTCTTCTCGTTCCCTTGGAATTTAATTAAAATTAATTGCAGCCCTTCTCTTGCCCAGTTTTTCATTACTCTCTTTTACGAGTGATCTCGACTCCGCTCCGTTGGTTCTACTCCGGACTTGACATCCACTACTGCTTTTGTGATCTGGCTTTGTTATTTTTGTCAATGTAAATTGATGGTACTGTCTTTTGAACAGCTGAACGTAAATCTCATCACAACGAATAAAACTTCGGTATATTTACCACACCTCTTCGAAAACTTCTTGAATTTACCTCTGATACAATTTGATTTTACCTGATGGGTTTCCGTTTATAGTTCAATCGTTAAATTACAAGAGCTGTAAATGAAAACGCATCATCCTTACATACGTACAATTCCATTGTCACAATGTATATTCAAGAGTTGGGAGCTTTAAGAATAATTTTTGACGTTAAGTGACGCTTTACAACTGCAGCAGCAGTTTACGGTGCCAACAGCACAGGCAAGCTGAATACTCGACTCTTCTTTTACCCACGTAGTTACAATCAAAAAGACACGGCTTTAGCTTTTGGTACTATTACTACTACCTGCTTCTACTTCTGCTGCTTTCTTACAGAAAAATATAAGGATTTATTCGATATTCTCGGGAGCGCATGCCGAGAAAGATGTGACCTCCTCCTTATTTTCCTTGCTCTCTTTCCTTGAAGCTCTCCTCGTACGAGCTTTCAAACCCAGACAAACCGACTGTGCAATCCTCCTCCTCCTCCTCTATTGATTTGTTGTTCTCTTGATATTACGTTGTCCTGGCTTTTTTCATTTTGCTTACCAAATGCTTTGTGCGTGCCAAACGAGGGACTGTACGAGAAGTTAAGAAAGAGAAGACCATCCACTTCGGAACAAAAGAAAAGTGATAAATTGCTAGTACTCTGCTTCTTCTCCAACGTTTGGTCACTCCTCTAATCTGGTGATGTGGAATTGGTATTTGTAATAAAAAGCTAATCCTTCCTCCCACCTCCTGCTATTTTTTGCCTGAGATTTCACTGATTCAACCTGTCATCCATAAAACAAACAAAAATTGATGTCGCACAGCTGGCATAAGATTTTATTTAACTATATTGATCTTTATCACATGCAATTAATTTTTCTTGGACAAATAATTGATGGAATAATTATAGACAGACTACTTCCAATTTTGACGTATAATTGTGTCGTGACTACAAATTGTCCTAGTTCCCATACTTGGCAAGGTAGTACCACTGCGTAACTTCATACGTTATATAGGAGAAGGATGGAGAAGGAGAGATAGGAAGAGAAATCCAATTTTAGCTGGGAGTGTCAAATGTAAGGTCGGTCACTGTTTATTTTTGTATTAACAATTTTCTTTTCTCCACAGACATATTATCTGAAGTATCTGTAATTCTCTTCTTAGTACTGTTACTCTACCGCTCACTATCTCTTTTTCTTTTTTTAATTCACAGTACTACAAATAAATTTAATGATTTCCGATTGAATTTTGATTTAATGAGGACTTGAAATCAATCTATGTTAAATATATAAAAACTAATTATTGCTGTGACAAAAAAGTCTGGAAAAACTCTTTTACAAATACAATAAAAAAAGCAAAAGCTACGCTATACCCATTACATTTTTTTATTTTTATTTTGGCATCACCACATTCATGCTAACACAAACGAAATCAAATGCGTTTTTAAAAAGAAATAGGGATGAGCTCTGACTAAAAACTTTCTGATTGGTCAAACATAAATGGTTGTATGACATTTTTAGTCGAAAAAATGACATAAACAAAAAAATTCCCTTGTTTTACACAGACATAATACCTTCTCTTAATCGAAAAGCAACAGCATAAATCCCTCGCTCGAAAAATGGGCAGAGGAATTCATATCTCTTTTGCACGTATTACTTCCTGGCTGTAATCATACGATATTTGACCAGCAATCGATTTGCACACCTGAATGAGTGTACTAATTGGAAATGATATATTTTTTCATCCGCCCTCATGTACGAGATACTCTGACCGTGTTTATACGAAATTGGTTTTCATACGCTATTTAACTTACTTTGTTTGTTAGTGATATAATTGGTGGATTTTTGACATGAATTTTTAGCTTATCTGCTACAGATATTGTTTTTATTACTGATATACCAACAGATGATAAAAAAATGTATTATTCAAGACTGCATCTGCACAAGTACAAAAAACTTTGTAATCCAATTGTAAAAATTATTCCTTACATCTAAAATCTGCTATCCAAAAATTATGAACTACCATTGAATTCTGCGCAAGAAAGCGAGCAAGAAAGTATAGTTTTATTCCGTCGCTGCCAGCTGGCTTATAGACTATAATTTAAGGACCTCCGTTCATTGTCATCGGGTACAATAAAAATACACTTCCTGCTGTACGACGAGGGCGTGAGCACAGCCACTACCAGCATTTCCTTTTTACTATAAAATACCTCTACCCGATTCAAAGTGCACTCAAAACAAACCCACTAGAGTCTCGTTTTGGCACCAATTCGTGAATAGCGTTAACTTCCTAAAGCGCATAGAACACACTAGCCCTCGACTGCTATATGTATATGGACCTCTCCGCGTGATATTGGCAACGACATCGGGAAAAAACCGTCGAAAAAATTATTCCTTCCGGACGCCCGTCGCAACAGCATATAAATATTCTCTGGTGCCATTTATTTTTCATTTTCAACGTTGCACCGGGACAATCATACGTAACTACAACCTCTCGGTACAAAAGAGGGACCCATTGTTTCCGCAGTGCAAGGTATTGCGCCTAAAACCGAGACTTGCCGCGACTACCCGCACGTATGTTATACACCCCCTTCCCGTACCCCCCTGGAGTTTGCGTATTCTCTCGAGCTTTCAATTTGGCGCGACGCTCTCTTTGTGGCGTATACTTCCCGGACCATTGTAGACGGTATTATTGCAACTAAATTATCGGTTATGGGCTCCAACGCGGTTACCTCGACTACCACCATCCGACACTACCACCTCTTCACGTGCTCTTTCTTCTTCTCTTTCCTACTATTCAATTTACAACGAAAGGGGAAGATGTTATGGAGTAAAAGTGGATTCAGGGCTAGAGGGAATGAGAATCGGGTACAAATATTCGAGGTATTTGATGATTCGAGTGCATACGTATGGGGTGTACGATGGCATATTTTACTGCCAGGAATACCGGTAGCATACCTTTACTATTTTATTTTTTCTAATTATCAAAATAATTAATAAACTTAAGCTTCCACTCTGATGCCAAAGTATGAATGGCATTTAATACCAATAATTTTGTCTATTTATCAGGGATTCTAACGATTTTGCATTTTGAACTTTCGAGCGTGTAAACATAGCTTTAGTAATATTACACCATTGTATTTTATGTAACAAAAGTACGAAAAATCGCTATATAACTATAGACAAACAGTACATTACCTCTCATTCGCTGCAATACTTCAGAGCATCGCACGTTAACATTTATTGATTCGATGAACCCAAAACCCTCGTCATACACGCATCCACATATACATCCGTCCAAGTAGTGCCGATTTATTTATTGGCAATAACAGCTAGCGACAAAGCATCGCAATTTGATCGGTCGAGCCTTTGCTCAGGCATTACCATGTGCACACCCCGACTCCTAATTTCATCCACTACTTGTTTTCGAATGGCACCACCGCACTGCACATTGACAAATAAATTGATAATTCGCATTTGTTTTGACAACATTTGCGAGCTTTATCATGGCTTGACAGTGATAAATCGAAACGCTCTGTGTACCGGGTGTGGGTCCCCCATGTGGTTCGTGAGCCTTTGCAAATATTTACGGATTTAAAGGGGAATGGAAAAGCTGTTCACCGAGTGTACGTACATACCATTCGTGTGTATATTCCAGAAAAACGAACGATTTCTCAAAATCCAACTTCGGTAGGAATTGCATGATCGCATCGGATGGAATTTTTTTTCGCTCTCGTAAGTACACGTGTATCTGATTCCGTACATGCTGGAATAGGGTGTTGAAATCCAGATTTCAATTTCAATTGGATTCCGCTAGTGTTGGACGTGATTAGACGTTTCCTGATGAGACCGTTTTATCTCGTCTCGTTTTTCGGTCTCTCTGCAAAGCACCCGATCTACCTCTTTTACCTTTTTCCAAGTGATCCAGTTTGTTCATCTTTTCCCTGTGCTCGTAGCGAACAAATTCAGAATTGAATTATTCTATTCACATTAACTTTAGGTCTGTTACACTACAAGAAACAGCTTTTTTTTTTTTCGTGATGTGTACCAATTTACTTAACATGTAAACTTAAAACGCGGTCGAAATTTGACATTACCTTTACGTACGTATGTGGAAGGGTATGTATTTGCACAAAAAAAGAGGATTCAACTTAAAAAGAACGTCGCCAACTTGTCCTCCTGTGATAGGCTGCTTCAAGAAAACAAGCATAAGTGATTTTAGACAAATTTTTTTTATCTGCTGCTGCACATTTCAAGTCAGCATTGTATAGGCGTTTTCACGGGAAAATTAAATCAGTTTAATTCATTGGAAAGTAGCTTGTTTTTTCGAGCCAATTTAAATACTCTTAGCATAACCAAAAGCGATAATACACAGAATCGCTCAGAACAATCTCTCCTCAGCAGCCAAAACACACATTTCACGTGCATATAATATTATGTACACTATCAACCCTCTTCTACGTGGAAGAGGGAAAGAAAAAGTTGTCGCTTGAACGCGCGTGGTCACAAATAAAATGCTTAACCAATCGTACTAGCAGCTTGGAATCGAGTTGGAATGTTATGTTGTCCCCTATTGTTACTATATTTCAAGTAATCAAGGAGGTACATATATTTCACAGTTACCATATGTCATACAAAATCTTTTGTATTTTTATCGCACTCGCTTTCACCAATCATGAGCAAGCGTAAAATTCTTCCATGTGTGAATCTTTTGAAGGAGCAAATAATTATTTCCATCGTAAAAAACAACAGTATAAGTGTGTAGCACTCGGGCATCTGAAAAACTTTTGCTCAGCCACGACACGTAAGGTATCCAACGTGTCATAGAGGTGACCACGTTTCCACGATGATACATTGCTCCTGGCTCTGTCCGACTTCTTCTGACACCAGTGACAACGATACCAAAGCCCTTGTCTCCGGTCCGGCCCCTTTTTCGCGCTCGCATCGGCTTTCCCCTATTTAACACGTGCGTGTGTGCTCATGCCCGTTGGCCGGCGTGTTTTTGCATATGTTTGCACTTAACGTGGCCGAGAGCGAGCGGGAGAAAGAATTTCACGCGCGCGGCACGAAAAAGGGGTAATCCTGCAGCTGGAATTACGGAGGTGACACGTGCGCCGGTTATTTAATGCTTGTACACATTATATGCATAAAAGCGCGCTTATGGACTAGTGGCTCTGGAGCTATGATTTTCAATTATACCTGCCGCCGATTATTTGAAAAAAAATTATCCGTCGTAAATTCTCGTTGATTTGCGCATGCCTAATTGAAATGAATTTGGTTGGGCGCTCATCTTTATTCGTTACGTTCGTATGCAAAATATATACACACGTACTGCAGTCCGTCGATGCGCTCGGAATTTGAAATTATTTTTCGTTAAATATCGCATCGGTAACCATACGCCGTAGCCAATAATATTATCAATTTGTAAGGTAAAATAATTTATGAAAAATCAGTACTATATAACTCTAAATTAATTCATTTGGCGTTTTTTAAGTTGTTTGTCAGTCTGAGCATTACAGAAAAAATCAACAATAAAAAAAAATATCATTTCGTAAGCAAAAATTGACAAGAAAATGCCTATATGCATGTGCAAGCAATTGAAAATAATGTTTATACAGTAATATTTTTTCAAAAAATTTTCAAACAAGAACATTCAGTCATGATTGAATGCACAATAGTCAAACCAGTGAAATGATTGTTTCTGCAATATCAAAATTATTCAAACTACCACCAACCGCAGGCACTTGTTAAATCTAAAGCGCATTTTGACATTTTCCATTGGCGTGGATACGTGGATACGGCTCAAAGAGCAGTTTTTATGGCTTGCACCACAAAGGTATATCTAAACTGTTCCACGCTTTGTTGTATACTGTAGAAACAAATGACCCGATTTTTTCCTTTAACCCACAGGCACACATACACGCAAATATTGTTCTTCACAACTGTTCCATGGGGCATTATTTCTCGTCTAGTTGCCATTATACCGCAAAACGACAAATGAGCGGCTCTCTAGGATTCAGCATGCAAAAGTACAAAAAAGTAACGCAAGTTGCACGCGATAGCTGATGTCCGAACAGCACAGGAAGGCTGGCGACAGGCCAAGCTGTTACTACTGCAGCAAATGCACGTAATGCATGAAGTAACGTAACTATACCTACAATTCTTCGGTGCGCGCAAAACTGTTATACTACTTTGTCCTTTTGAGTTTTTCTATTATGTGTGTATCAACTGGTGTGTGCCATTCTCACTTTTCCTCGCCGTTCTCATTTTCCGCTCGTTACAGCCGGCTGTGCACCTAAAAATAGCGCTTCTGCACACATAGTTTGCCATTCTTTTGTTTGTCGTTAGCTCCGGCTGTTTACATCCTCTCTTTTGGGCTCGTACATCAGCTTGCGGCAGTAATTTTTTTACGCTCTATATACGTGGCAATGCAAGCTCTCCCATGAGAGACGGACCTAAGCGCAAGGGATTTTTACCTTCTATTTGAGCTGCTTTTGTTTTGTTGTTCGCTCACCATCTTTCCGAGGGCGTCAGGTTTTTTCTGGCTCATCGAGCTAGCTCAGCTATCGGTCCAAAAAATCTTTGAGCCTTAACTACTGCTGAAAAGATGCTATAGCCATGAAGACGATATTTATATTTATCTTCACTTATTATGGTCATCATCATTAAGTTGAAAGATACAATCGCATATCCTATATTTTGTATACGTATAATTAAGTTGTACATTAAATAATGGGAACATTCTTCAATGAAAAATAAGCCATGCATATAAGCTTTATAGTAATAATCTGTTCATGTTTTCTCATTCTGACATTATACCGGTCCTTTCATCCTTTGTTTTCGATCGAGTATTTGTTATTCATGAATATTTTCCAGTGTTCATCAAAACATTCGATGCACTGTTTTTGGAAGTAGTGAATTACATTGTCGATACATGTATATGCCTTTTTACACAGCTGATCGTGAATATTGCGCAATATGCTTTATTTTAAATTAACATCAAAGCAACATCGATAAATCTTCCTCTCTCTCTCTCTATATTATCTTTATGCTATTACACGTACAGCCACATAGTCATGCACGCGTATCGTTCAAATTCATACGCCGAGCTCAAGAGTGACAGCTTTCCCTTTACATAATGAGGATATCTCATTTGGCGAACCCCTTTTTTCCTCTTTTCTCCCTCTGGAGCGAGAAGCTTTTTCCCTGCATGCATCCCATACCCATATTCGATACCCTGTGGAATATTTATGAGGCTAGAGAGTAGTAGAGAGCTATCGTCGTCGAGTGCCGTTCTGTCGTCTGGACAATGTGTGGATGCGTGCACGCGTTAGACCCCGAAACCGTGAATATCATTCCATGGAATTTTTGCCCTCGTGACAGCACTTCTGGTGCTATAATATATACATATGAGTGTGTACGTTTATGAACATCTGCAACTGCTGGGGTCGCGTTTTTCAACGAGAGTCTGATGATTCGATGATCGAGACAGGAAACATGTATCGCATCGTAGACAATGGCATTGTGAAACTCCTAAGGTTTGAAACAACCAATGTTTCCGTACTATAAGCATGAAAATTCTCGTCTGTGTGTACAAATGTGTAACACACATATTTAATTGTGGGGGTCATTGAGCTAATTACAGTGTAAATTGTACGTGCGTGTCTAGGTTGTTGTGCAACTGCGGTTTAATTATGCGTTACGGCGTTCTTCTGGACTCCTTGGAAATTATGGTCGAGGTATCTTATTTTATGTAAGAATCGTAACGAAAAAACAATCGCGTGCTCGTAATGTCTTACGATAATGAATACGAATTTTAGTACCGTGCAGGCGTGATGTTGGTTTTATAATTATGTTTCCGTACCTTTTTTTTTATGACAAAAAACCTTCGCTCATAAAAAAATTTCACACTTATTTATTACATGGAAAATTTTTCCACAACTTGCGTCCTTACCATACAATTGATGTTTTTGCTCACTAATTATGCTTTTAAAAATAAAAAAAAAAATCCACTTTTTACAGTTGTCAGTCAACACCCATCGAATCGGAAAGGGTTTTATAATTACAAAACTGTAAAAAAAAGTCATAAACTTTTAAATAGTATTGCAAAGTCTAACTGACAATCCCAATATATTGTCCACAAGATCGTCTCGCATAAACAAATATTTCTTTGTTTTCGTTCACGAAATTCTTGATACCTCGTTATTTCGAAAACTACCCTGCATTACTTATAAAAATTCGTGCCACTGACGTGTCTGTCTTTTAAGATACTATTTAACTAGTCTTGGTGTGTAAAAATTAAATGCTTCATGATCATAAGTTATCTTATTTTATTTTGTTTAAAAAAGAAAAAATATACATCTCTAATTATAAATGTATTTCTAAAATGGTCAAAAGAATGTGGTCCATGATCTGGGTGATTGTATTTGGATGTGGACATGGTTGAGGCTGCTGTGGTGGTTGCAGTGTCTACGAGTGTCTATATTCTCGATTTTCAACCTCGACGAGATAGAAAGTTTAGGTTAACTACACGTGCCATGGATTTAATTTTGCGTGCCCCAGCTGCTACTGTTTGGTAAACATTTTTGTACATGTGGTTGCGAAAAGCTATTTGGCTATCATTAAGTATCTTTGATACGTATACTTTCTCTCTTTGTCTATAGTTATGGTGAACTAATTAATTTTTTAGAACTAACAATTTTAGTTAAAATCGTTTGCTTCACAAAAAACATATCGGTTGTTTGTGTGGTTCTATTATTGTTAAATTTTTCTCGTGGCCTACTTTACATGGGTGGAACAAAAAAGGAGCATCAGCCCCAGTCTCAATTACTACATCAAAATAAAAATAGCGAATGGTGATTAATAATCCATTTCGCGGAATCAGTGGGAAAATTCATCCGCGGGTCTCCGAAAATTATCTCCACTTACGCAGTTCAGTGACTCTGACAGCAAAAATTAATATCCATTATTGAATTTACTCTGCATCCGTGAAGAATACACCCCAGCTGTAGCAGCAGGAAAGGCAAAAAGATAATCGGCTTAACCCAAATTTATCTCTGGGTCATTATTAATTCAGCGGGCTCTTCCTGCTACAATAATAATCTCGTACTAGTCGCACCTCTCTGTCTCCCCTCTCTCCCTCTCGTTCACCTCCATAAATTAGGGAACCGATGAAAAATCTTCCTTGCCACAAGTTAATCGATACTCAGGATATTCCCGGTTATTACTAAAATGTGAAGAAGAAAACAGAAAAATGAACAAACAAGTAATTTCAATTCTTATTTTATCTCGTTACCTTGAATTTACATGCACATACGTATATTAAGTAGTATAGACGTATAAGTTTGTAATCCATTGTGGGTATGATGGAAACTACAGCACCTTCCACGGTTGGAGATATACTTAATATAGTAGTTTTTTCTACAATTACGACCGATGCGCAACTGATTCGGAGAGGTCTATAAAACAACTAAATCAGGCAGTGGGGTAACCCGGCTTTCGTGACCCTCGTTTTAAAGACAATCCTGGACAGCAAGTCAGAGGGTAAGGCATTGCGAATATGTCATCCACCCCATCCCCTAAGTGTCTGACTAAATTAAAAGTAAGGGACCAAGTGGAGACACGCTCGAACTAACCCTTGGGAGATAAAACGACTGTCCAAACAAAGAGAGCACTCGTGAAAAGAGAAAAAACGAAATAAATACACCGTCACTACCACCAACGAAGGGTCATAATGAACGCTCAAAGAGAAGAATCGTGGGCAGGATTGATGGGAGGACAAGGGTTTTGCAGTGGGTAAGGTGGAGGTTGAATCGTAGTCGTCACCGGTGGCTTGAGAAGCAATCTAATTCCCAGCCTGATGCAAATCGAGCTGGTAACTAGCGGTGCCCATGTCCATCCGTCAACCCTTGATACCCACCCTCGCGCGAAATGTGCTATACTCTTCTTCCATTTCCCCCCACATCCCTTCCTCACCACCCGAGCTCACGAGTCAAAAGCAATGCGCCGCAGGGAGCTGCTGACTTGGTTCCATCGATTCTTCGCACCTCCCTCCTTCCTACACTAGCAGTACAAATACGCAGGACAATACAAAGGAACTCGTAAGTTAAATGAGGTGGAGGATCAGTTGAATGTAGATGTGGAGGAGACCGACGATTTATACCTCAAAGTTGTCCAGGGTGCGCGTGAAAGCTTGCGTGCACGAGCTACGAGGTGGTGTTATGTGGGGAATCCTGTTCTAGCGCGTCAAATGTTGAGCTTGCGTGCTTCATACGTTCGAGGGACCATGCGTGAGATGTCGAATGTGCGTGTGGCTTGTTTAATCGATCTGCCGTGTTCTTGTGAATGTTATGTGCACTCTATTAAACCGAATCAGCGAAAAATTGCAGTACTAGCATGCTTACCCATCATCATTTGCTATTTAAACGAGGAAACTAGTGAGTTTTGATTAATATCTCACCATGTTGATTAAAATTTGTATAAATAGGGTGTACCATTCTAAATTACCTTCATAAATATTTCGTCGGGGAAGTCACCGGTTTCAGATGATCTTCACAAGTATTATTAGACTTCGAGGAAGGTATCGCACGGTGGCTTTCAATTTGACTCTAATCTCCAAGGTCATTTAAAAGTCAAATAAAACTTTCTTCATTGGAACTTTTGTTCTGTATCCTTGATTTAAAATGAGTGCCAAATTTCGTTGTGGAACAAGTTCTAGAGATTCTTATGTCACACAATTTTCAAGGTTACGTCAAGGACAAATCAAATATAATGAAATAATTGACATGGTGTTGAAATTACTACAATACCTAAGTGACGTGATACTTTGAGTAAAGCCAGACGCCAATATTGCAGCCAACTTTTGTCTTTAGAGACACGTGATGGTTGCATGCATTTCATTATTTAATCCATTTACTTGAAACTCAAGCTTATTCCTCTGAAATAGAATGTGGAATGTACGATTTCAATTAATTTCAATGATTGGTACTTTTGTGTTGAATCGTTACTACCAAGTGTAAAAGTGCGGTAAAAATAATAATGAGTGTATCGCTCCGAGCTAATTCACCGGGCCAATGCTGTCAATCAACACACACTCATCGTCGGAACAAAAGTCCTTGAACTAGCAGCAGTTGTGAAGGTAGCTCGTGAAATAATTTGATTTTTCACCCATGCGGGAATATATTCGCAGCTGAAAAGTCCCCTCGAATTCTCATAAGTGACGGGCATTAAATTAGTTTCCCTCCCTTCCTCGGGCCGTCGAGGCTTTCAAGTACCCTTGTAACAGACCCCTTCTCTGTCTGCCACTGCTGTAAGACCTACCATACAATCCATACGCGACACACATGCCAACAGGGTTGGAAGATATGCCAATTGGTAGGGAATGTCAATTTGGCGCCTCGGGAAATGGAGAAAGTCCCCACTTGTTGTCAGGATTGTTACGAACGCCGAGTTGGCCGACTAAAGCGACAAGGGGGTCCGGTGGAGGCTTGTTTTTTTTTGTCAATACCGCGAGCAGGGGGTTGGAGTAGTTGACCGAAATAAAAGAGCGTGCGAAACGAGGAGCAAAAAAAGATGGAACAAGGGAGCGTAGATAAGAGAGAGACGGGAAAAAAGAGGGTGTGAAAACTCTCGCTTGTACGCTTATAATTGCGAGAAGCCGTAATTAGTTTCGGAAATTTAATTATTTCCGGGGGGTGGCTCGCGCATGGAGGAGGCCGAGGTGAGGAGAGATTCTAGCAATAAGCGTGTCCCCGCACCAAGTGGCTGTGCGTTGTAGGGGTGGTGGAGGAAAAAAGAAGAAAGGGAGTGTAGAAAAAGTGCCAGCAAAACGAAGGCTGCAGGAAGAGTCATAGGGCCACAGAAAAAAGTACGAAAAAGTAATAGGAAGAGATAGGGGGGCCGTTTTCATTTCAGAGTAGTAAAGTTACACGACCATCCGTGGCTTCTCTTTGTGAGAGCAGCGGTGACCACCGACTTTTCTAGCGGATATGGTGTCTGCTGTCGCTGTGTGCGATGTTGAAATATGAGTTGCAGCTACTCGATTATTACTCGGGAGACCGATGGCCCTATTGTAAGATCGATCGGTCGGCGTACTCTGTTGGTTTTACCTGGACGGATTGTAATAAGTCTTTTTTTGGAATTTGAAAACAACGTTCGTTAGCACATTAGTCTCGAAGAGGAATACTGAATATCCCGTTAATTTCATTCACAATAGTTAAAGAAAAACAGAGTGTGTACGTTATTTTAGATAAAAATTATTGCATACAGCTTTGGCTATAGCTTAGTTTTGGTTATACGAAAATAATATATTACAAAAATTAACTTAACAGTGAATAATCTGTTGAATCATTGAACAATGAAATGGCAATGATATCGAATTAAATTTCATCAATTTTTCTTACAAGTGAAATTCCTTCATCAAAATTTTGAACAGAGCATATGTTGCACACTATTAAGCTTCACATTTGCTGTAAACATATTGTATTTCAAGCTTCCAATGCTTCATGAAAAGTTTATCGACGCTATCATAGAGATAAAAAATATCTACCCTCATCAAAGTGGTCAGTTGAAAGATCTTTTAGTTCTCAACGAGAAATATTGTCCCGTTGGCTCTGCATATTTTGCTTGTCACGAAATACTTTGAGACTCCCGCTCGTCCAAACAATAAAGGAGAAAGATGAAATGCAAGGGTATCCGAAAAACAAAGGCGAAAAATAATGTCAAAGGACTAGGAGAAGCAGTAGCTGCCGGCAGATTGCATTCTTAGAAATTAATATGTCCCTCCCGCGAGGCATGGTGTAAGTATACAAGGGGTGACCTGCGGTACAATGTCTCCCCGAAATTTCTAAAGACGAACGGTTAACTGCTCCCTTAAAAAATTCAACCCAACTTGCAGTCGCTCCTTTCAATCCTCTGTGCGTCTACTCCTCCACAATTTCTCCTTCGTCCCGTAGATTTCGTCTTTTCACGTATGTCTCTACTCTTTTTTCTAATCCCCCCCCCCCACGTTTCTACTTTTACTTTTGTTACTTGATATTTTTCTTACTCTGTTTTCTGGATCCATAAATATTGTAATAATTACTTGATATTCGAAGTTTTTTTTCCCGCTTAGCTCAGTGGTGGCAAAAAATGCTTTTTTTAAAGTCCAGTTCATTAAAATTAAAAAAAAAATTTAATCTAACAAGTATCTTAAAACCTCCGACAAATGTACTAGTTTAATGTTTAAAAATTAATGTTATCACTTGCGCATGTATTTTTTCACGAAAACAGGGATGTGCATAACTACTAACCAACCATTTTCAATAATTAAGGGACTCCGGATCTAGAGGCCATCCTGGTCCTCTGTAGAGCACAATCAGAGGTGTTTGTTCACACAAAACAGCCACAGCAACTGGCCCGAGAGATTTCATTTGGATTTTCGGCCGCTGCAGATGCTGCCACGGTGCAAGGCCGTAGCGAGACGTTCAAAAATTCATGGGCTTATTCATGAAGATTCGAAAAGTTTCAGAGTCGAGATTAGCCCGCCTGCCTACCGTTTCCTCTCGCTTTTCCCAGTGGCTCTGTACTTCCACTCTCGCGTAGCCTCACTTGCGACACGGCCGAAAAGACCCGAAAACTTGGCTGACGAGGAGTTTTTTCACCTTCCCTCCCTCTCCCTTGTTCCATCATCACCATTACCAATCTTGCGGCAACACTGATTACCTTTTCCCGATTAGAGTTTGTTCCCTCGGATATCAAATAGCAGCAGCCACAGATTGTTACTGTAATATATATCTCGCAACACATTGATTCCATCCACTCAAGGGTAAAGAATTAATTTCATAGATACAAGGCTTGCTTTGTTCATTTCATGCTTGTTTTTCCATGAAATAATATTTCTTTAATAAAATAAAAATAACAAGCGTGTATTAGAATATAATGTATAGCATAACTAATAAGAAAAATCTTGAACTTAAACTCACATCCAGATATTACGTTTCTGTTGCAGCGATTATAGCGCAGTTCTTCTTCCTGGCATCGTTCTTTTGGCTCAACACAATGTGCTTCAACATCTGGTGGACCTTCAGGTTAGTTTACTCTTTCACAACTTTTTCTAATTTTTTTTATGTCTTTATGAGATCCCTTACCTCTATCCTTTTACTCCATCTCTACATTGCAATAACAATAGTTGAACACAAGCTGCATTCTATTTTTGTAATGTCCACAAGTAAAAAAACCATGCAGAAAAATTTATTCGATGTAGTAAACATGTTTACGCATCGAAAAAAATGTATCATCCTCAAACGCTGAGGTGGTACTGCCGATACTTGCTATGTAAGTATGCGGTGTATATCTGTAAGAACTACACACTGCAATATTATACAGAAAATCACAGAGAGAGACATGTGCACATCGAACACCCGAAATTAACATGTACATTTAATATTTAACATAAATTATCATATTTCTTTCTTACGTGCGTTTACATATTCATGCCTGTGTTGTAAGTTTGAATTCCTATTGCAGTTATAATTTTGAATAGGCAAAATTATGTACGTTAAAATTGTTTTTTAATTCTATAGCACTTTGTGTTTTATTGTTAAATTACGTTGATGGGGCACATCGACCCGAACAAAACAAACAGTACATTAAAATTTGTAATGCCAGATTACCCCATTCCTAGCACTCTCGGATAAAAGTAGCTACAGATTTACAAAGTATATAGTTGCTTGCAAGCATTGTTTTCCCTTTGTTTATTTCAGACGCTTACATCCGCATTGCATTTTGTAGGTAAACTGTCGCCGGGACGTCTGGCCTCTCTAGGGAATACTCAGAGAAATTTTGTGCCTCCCAGCTATTTTTATCCATTTTTTTTCCCTCCCTCTGCTCTCTTACACCATCGCGTGTGCACGTAACTACACGTACGTAGGAACAAAAGAAGGGAGGGAAGGTGGACGGGGAGGAATAAAAGTGCACGTGGCGTGTAAAAATCTCGCGGGAGTTGGGACGACGCGACAGAGAAAACTGCCGAGTGAAAGAGAATCCGAGCCCCAGCGTTCGCTCATTTCCGGGACTTTACCTTCCGGAATTCATGAGCGGTCGTCGTCGTAGACGGCACCAGCTGGTGTCAAGGGAACCAAGTTTTGTCCTAGTTTTCAACACTCGTGGTTGTAGCCTTAGTTGGTCGGGAAAGAGAAAGAGAGTTAGTTTCCGGAATCTCCCTAATTGACGAGAGAACGTCACGGGCGATGGCGCTTCTCTAGTTGATGCAGCTACTACCCCGTGACATTACGACTACTAGGTACTAGTCTGTGGGTACAAATTAAATGCACTCGTGCGCGTGAGAAGTACAGAGGGAAACTGGGCGTGCAGTACAGCCAAAGAAAATCTTCATTATCCTTATTAGGGGGTAAGAACGATGTGGCCCTCAATGAAATTTAATCTTTTGGCAACTAAAAGGCCTATTCAGTTGCTGAAATTCTTACGCTTATAAATGACTGATTTATTTGTATGCTTGGAAAGATTGAGGGTCCATCGTTGTTGGCGAGTGCTTGGTATTTCATTCTAAAGGGTTAAAGTAAAATCAGCTGGGGAGGCAGGGTTAACGGGGCATCGGAATACTTCGTGGACCAATTTAATGACACGGGGCTATTTGGGAATGCTTTTAAGCGTTGCATTTGAAGTATTGCATTCAAACGTATGATGTATCTTTCTCTAACAAGTTGCATCACTTCTGATTGCTTTCATTGTACTTTTATATAATACTGATCTGTAAAATTTCTGTCAGATGATCAACAATGTACATACTAAACTTTTAACTATTATGCCATACCATCTTAACGCGATCGATAAGCAATTACTTATTTATTATCCAAGTTATTAATTTACTCGAGTTATTTATATCGCTCGTTACGTATAATTGAAGTATAAATCTGAACGACACAATGATGGGGTGGTCTGCTTATTTTTATCGTCAAACAATAATTCTCGAGCGCTTTTTATCATTTAGGCGAATTATTAAGTTTCTTTGATGTTTTATGGTAGTTACAGAAAAAATAAAATCACACCTAACACAAAAAAAAAGTTGTCAAGATTGCGTAACAAGTATACATTTTACTGACCTACGGTTAGTAGGAATCTCATTCGTAATGGAATCGAAAAGAGAGCGGATACTTTTGTGGAAAAAAAAGACATCCTTTTACTTTACTCGTACAAACACGCGTTATGTATACTCTTGTGAGGTGAGTACAAATGGATGACGAAAACGCTCTCGGCTTTAAGTTAACGTATCGTTGTGAAGTCGCTCCAGTTCCAAAGAAGGAACTCCGAGATCTTACACCAACGTGCCACACTTGGTAAGATCCATCAGTAAGAAGTGCTAAATAAGCAGCCTAGCGTGTGGAGAAAAAATGCTGACTATAAAAAAAAGAGTTTCTTTCGTCTACCTTTGGAATCTATTGTACACATAAGAAGGCACAAAACGACGGAACAGAGCGGCAATGTATAGAGAAGAGAGCATCGTACAGCAACTTTACCGTGGTGGTCCTTTTAAATGGCCCGTAAGTTCAAAAATATTTATTCTGCTCTTAGCGAGGATCCATAGGAGAGGGATTTATTCGGAGAAATAGATTGCACATCCGTATATATGTATCTATACTTCGTATTTACGAATGTCAGTTCGTTGAACTTTCCTTGCCTACTTTTGCTTCCTCTCGAGCTTAGCTTTTTGTACGAGAAGTGGTAAAATAAATAGTTTCGCTCCTGATTTTTTTCTGATGCTGGCAGTGTGTAACCAGTTAAGTGAAAAGTCGGAGCGAGATTGATGGATTAAACAGTTGTTCTCGGTATCTCTGCTGGGGAATCGATTAAACATCTTTTCTTTTTCGTACAAGAAGTAACGTTAGAAGTTCACTTTGTTCACAAATTGAATTAAAGAGCTTTAATTTACTGTTTTAAAATATACAAGAAGAAACCAATAAACCGTACTTAATTTCTCACCAAACTATTCATAACGGACCCCAATAACACAATATCTCAAGAACCTAAGAATAGAAAAATTACTTTCTCTCTACAGAAGTAAAAAGTAAGACAATGACCGTCGAAGTTCTTTCGGAAGGCTTTCATGTTAGCCGAAATGTACGCGCTCACGTACCCCCTTTCTCTCGCGACCATGCACGTTTTTACACAAGCCCAAGTTAAAAGTGGTCCAGACATCAGGGGTCTCGCTGCTCTCCACCTTCTCTGCGTGGTTATGAATATTCACAAAGTGAATGGCAGTGTACGCAACGTGCTGGCACGTACGTGTGAGTATGCGTGTTTTCTTATACGTTTGTAAGTGCATGTATGTTAAAGAGGCGCAAGAACGTTTGTCCAGAATTCATATGACGTGGATTGATGGCAAAAGTATCTATACAGAAAAACAGTAGCAGCATACAACTGACCGAGCAATGACCTCACACTTATCAGTTAATTGTGCTGTCTTTGCCTCTTCTTCCTTTCTCGAGCCTTTTTGCATTGCAAAATCAAAAAATTATCATGACCTATTGCAATAAGCATAGTATTATTAATGGTTAAGTACGAATCTTTCCCTGCAATCGCTGAAATCAATGCCATGTATAATAAAATTCGATTACGTGCGGTTTTTGCCCTGCAATTGGTTGTACTATGACCTAAAATCAATACCCATCCGACACCAACAGCATTTAAAATGGTTGATAACTCTACGCTTCCATATTCAAGTTTCATGTCTACATTTGCATATCATATCAATTATGAGCGTAATTAATGATTGAATAACATAACTGATAATACAATAGAAAGTTCAGTTGGATAATTTTATAGCCTCGCTGGTTTAAAAACCTGACAGCAATTTTTTTTAAATATAAATACAAATTATTTTGGTAAATATTTGCAGTTGTTAAGTAATTACAATAAATTCATTACTAATGTCAATACTACTTTTCTGTAATGCATACATTGAAACGTTTCAAAAACAACCATCTTCCAGCAATGCATAACCACAGTCCATATGGTGCACTTGGTTATCGAACCACCAGTACTGTTCTTCTTTCTTATGTTTTTCACATCCCAGAACCATTTATTTATATCTGCTGATCATCACCAACAACAACCACACAATGTTAGCCTCTCGAACTAGCCTCGGGTTACGGCAAAAAGTCCGAGAAAAATGATTGCTGCTCATCTCTTACCCTCGAGAAATCATCCATCAAGCCACGTCCTCGTGACCTCGCTCGTGACTGCGTCGTTAAGAAGAAATAAGCCTCTCGTGGTACAAGGGTACATATACTCGGATATCAACGTAATATATCTCTTGCGTTTTTAGTAGTGCAACTTGACCTATACTCTCGCATAGTTCATGCTACACTCGAGACGACGGCATCACGCTCGCACGTGACGTGTTGATACCGCCCTGCCTCCACGTCCTTTCTTTCTTCTCTTTCGTGGTAAGGATATACCTTGAGACTCGCCAGTGGTATACCATAATGATTAAAGGTGCCTCACGTTTCGACTCACTCGTCATCGTGGTGCATGCTGTACGTTGTTATATACACGTGGTGCTGCAATATCCTTTGTCCGGATTTTTTTTTTTTTTTTTTTACTTCACAGGTACTCCAACATCCACTTGGCTCCTCAACTTGGCAGCAGCAATAGTTTTAAGAAAATTGAAGAAGCAGTATTTAAATGTGATCGGTTTGAATAACTATCCTTGACGAAAACGTTGGAGGGTATTGACAATACCGAGACAAACAACTGTTGAACCAAATAACCTCGTCAAAGAGTGTTTATGGACATGTACCTACATCGTATAATGATGGAGAGCGTCAAGAGCACTTAAAGTTTATCGTCAAGAGCAGGAATGTACTGCATAGTTTTGTACCCTCACGACCAATCCCTCCTTTGTATGCTCTGCATAGTATTGCATACCTACCCCACTGATACACGAATTGTATGGTGTACACCAACATAGTGCTAAAAATGAGCTCGACTTGGCACAATAAATCTCCATAGGTTCTGCTGCCATGACCATCAGTCCCTGCCTATAATGTATAGGCACATTCCTTAGCTGCGTCTCATTTGTATAGCTGTACCGTGACGTATATATCTGATCTGGACCTGGAAAAGAAAATAAAAGTAGCTAGAGGGCACGTCAAGTCTCCGATATTCAAGTACGTAGCATAATGCCAACCGATCGCTGCCGGCTTGCTTGCTCTCGCGCAAGATTCGCTTCCATAGAGGGCAAAGCATAGTATATGGAGGAGAGGATGTACGGAAAGGCGAGCTTGAGAGAGGGATTGGATCAGGATCAGTCGGTCGGCTGGTTAATGCGATGCAACACGGCGACGCCGTCTGCTCCAATAACGGGCCTCTTTTTCTTTGTACTTACACGTCTTGCGTCTTGCATCGCTGCCGTTGTCGTTGTTGACAGGATTGTACGTGTACAACCATTTATCCGTACCATACATATAGTCACGTGTTGTTCTACCCTTCTTGCACTTTCCACTCTGTCTGTGCGGCGTGTACCTATACTCGCGTTTTCTTCTTTTTTTCGCCTGCAGTTCTAGCATCTTGTACAATATGTCTGAGAACCATCTAGTTGTTCTCCATCTTTCTTTTCTTTTTTCCTCTCTTGTGTAATGTTTGTCACTGTCTCATCGAAAATTACACATATGCTAGAAAGAACAAAAGGACACGGAGGACCGTTATATAGTACTACTGTCTTGGACTGCATTGTTGCCTATTACGTACTAATTCGTGGGGTGATCCAATTTGTAAGATTTGCCACTGAATTTCTTTCATTCTTCGATTCTTTTTTTCTTATTTTAAAAGATAAAAATTAGAGGGGATCATGTCACAGTGATCTTTATTAGGTCAAATTCAAGGTCACCATTAGACCAGTTCAAAAACTTTTGCTACATTTTTTCATTTAGGGCTTTTCCTAATGAGGTATTTCGTTGAACAGATCAACATGTCCCACGTGTATTTACAGATTCTCGTTAATACTGGAGAGGCGAAAACTGGCTTCAACAATGAAATGTACATTTATGCAGGACACCATTATTTATTGGCCTAAACACAGGAAGACGGAGATATTTCAAATAATTTTTTTCATCAGAGCATTAAGCAGGAGGTGCAATCTCGATTTTCCCTCTCAACAATTCGCGTGTTTCAACATTCAATTATTTCTGCGCTCCACTCATCCCTTTATAACCTGCGGTCGACTGACCATTAAACGTGCACCTGCACAATCCAAAAAGAGCCAAAGCAAATCCAGCCATTGGAACACACACCATAAAACGCGAACGCTCATTAATTTCATCATCCCTCCTCCCTCTCCTCCTACAAACTCTCGGTGTAATCCCCCGAAGCTTTGTTGCACATTAATTCTGCTGCTCACGTTACATTTTCCGGTGATTTTGAAAAAAAGGCAACGAGGCAGTAGCCAGGCATCCAAAACAAAAGCTCGTTAGTTCGAAACAACGGCTACGTAAAATCGATACCCACCCACTACCGATACCCTCGTTCTCCCTCCCAAACGGACAAGACGTGATTCTACTTGCAAGTTTGACATTACAGCCAAGACTATTTGTCTCTGGTGCAGTAGTGTAATACAGTACCAGCAGCATTAACAGTATCGATGCCTCGTTGAAGTCGTCATTCCATTCGTTGTCGTCTTCTTTTAAAGTAAGGATGGCACGTGGAGCACGTTGTTAAACAGGAGAACAGAGATGGATAAAGTGGACTGTGACAGCTTGCTTTTTCTATACCATTCACCCATCTTCCCCTTTTTACTAAATAACACCTTTTCCGCGGCAACAACGTGCCTTTTGTCCGGTCGCAAGGTCCTTACCCAATTGACTTGGAGGAACGAGTGTTTTGTACTGGACCAGAAGATACTTTACTCGTTCGACTCCTCAATGGTCCAGTTTTTCCCAGTCCTCTTTAGGTCTCTGGGCTTTTGTTGCACTTCTACGTAATCCTTTCTTCTTTAGTTCTTTTTAATCTGTCAATTGTCTCGTTTTTCAAATTATTGTACTTTGAGCAGTTGAGTGGAGAAACGTGATCTATTGGGATTACGTTCATCCAGAAAGAGAATCGATAAAGACGTATTGTTTTTCGTTTTTTTTTGTTTTTTTTTGTTTTCTTCATATTTTAAGTAGAAGCCAAAAATTTTTTCCACTGCCATTCACCATGTCTTGCTTTTTTCTTTTTCCTCTGAAAATTTTCTCATTTATTTCATTCACCTGAAATATTTGCATACCAATTGTACCATTAAAATACGAGATCGCAAATTTAACTGCTACTTAAGAAAAGTTGAAAATATCTCGAGAGTAATAACTAGGTTAAACGTAGTCTCTGAAATCTCCAGGTTCGGTCTGACCGTTAGTCCATCCAGCAACTTCAAACCGACCCTGACAATGATTACTCTCTATCTACCCGTCTTCCTCTGACTCTGACTCTCTTTGCGCTCTCCGGCCACACCAATGTTTCCGAGCCAACTAAACTGTTTGGAAGCCACGATAAGGGGAAAGGGGACTAACCTCGTTGGCGCGCAGAGTCACTCCAGTTTTCTCGCGGGCTTTATCTTCATCTCATGAAATAATCACCCGTGGATGCCTATCACAATCTGTTTTGCCTCTTACCGCGAGATTCTAAGGTGATTTATCTCGATTAACTCGGAATCCGAGCCAATGAACATCTTGATTTTTATAACGAATTACCGATCATCAACTTTTATGATTATGGATTTTGGATGAAATGTTGTTTTACAATTGTTTTCTTAAAACAACCTGATCAATCTGCATGAGTCAGTTGACACCTCTGAAAATAAACTATGTAGTAACTGGACGAGTAATCATACTTTAATTTTAACAACTCAGTAGCGAATAAAGAGAGAAACATGCAGTTGATTCACTCTTTTACTTGTACATCTTCTTTAACTTAAAAAAAAAGCCATAAGTTTAAGATGAAAATTATAAAATATCCTCGTACAAGTGATTTCAGGACATAATAATCGATTATCTTCGTCTCTGTTCCTAGGCATAACTTGTCCCTCTGCAAATTTTCAGCTAAACTTGTTAGCAGCTAAACGGTATGGCAGAGCCACGCAAGCTGATGTACGACGAATCGTTGCACCCAACTATTCCAGAGACGTCAACAACGACTGCAGCAAACCGAGCGTTGTTTTGCCGAAGAAAGCTCCACCTCAAAACTATTTCGGGCAGTATGGGACGAGTGTCAAAAACAACAGACATCACCGCAAGGGATGACAAAGCAGCGGCGCGGCAGCGCCTGATTCTGAGCTGATGCAGATGCACCGAGCACGTGACTCGCAAAATTGCCTGGCGCTACTTCGACCGGAAAATTAGACTCGTGCGCTCTATTCGCGACGCTGCTCTCCTGCTTACCCCCCCCCCCCCACGTACTCTGCATATTGAGCAAATCGATCAGTATCGATTTCACATTTTGCCGCTGCACGGAGTCGTAAATGATCTTGGATTAAATTGTCCCCTATTTAAAGCGCCGGATCGGAAAATGGACAATCTTATTTGCAATTGCGAATCGATCGTAAATACTTGGATTTTTTGGTGTATGGTCTACTACCAAATGAAGAAGTGGAGTTTGACATTGCGGATTTTTATTCGTGGAATCGTTTGCTATTTCGTTATCTTGCGTTAGTGTAAGAAAACTAGAATACTTTGGGTTGAACTGATACGTAGTAGAGGCCATGTGAATATTTTCCGTAATCCGTACCTTACCTTGACTCGCAGGTGAAACGACACGACGTTTATCATGAATCTTTCGAGTACGACAATCAAGAACCCAATGACTATCGAGTTCACAAGAAACAGTAATTATCGTTTGCAGGACAATTAAGGCTATACATCTAAATTTTTAAAAAAAGCTTACGTTTTATAGCTAGACTTGCATGTTCCTAGTCTTTCAATGTGGATCTTGACATAGTTTTCCTATCAATAGGTGGTCATCAGTTTTCCACGTTATTTCATTCAAATACAAGGAAACTCACCATGCCTGCCAAACTTGCTGGTCTCATAAATTTTAATCCTTTTTTCTGGGACCCCTTAATTTGCATACTTATCAGTTTTCATGCCCCCAAAGCACCGTAAAGCCATTACGATCGTAACATTCGATAACACGAGTAAACGTGAGCCCGTGCCAATATTTACCTCCTCTCCTTTACAGCCATCCAGCGCTGAAATTTCATCATTACTCAATACTCTTTAATTACCCGGGGGTGGTGAGCTAAAATTACCCCTTTATGAATTTTTCATACGCACGCCTTCCTCTTATTAAACGCGTAAAGTGCTTCAAACGGGAACGAGTGAGGTACTACTGCTCATTTAAATTGTGCACACAAATCCAGAAATCCTATCCATGAATGGTTTCGGGCTCGTTATTTTATCATGAAAATTAAATACTGTTCTTGTATGGTGTCATCACAATACTCAATTTATTTTGTAATTGAATTAATTTTGCTGTTATTTCCACTAAAGTTTTTTAATGGGTGTAGCTGCTTTTATTTTGTTACCAAGAAAATAGAACTTTACACAAAAATTAATTTTCCTAAGAAACAATAGGTTGTTTTATAATCCCAGTAACAAAGCAAGAAACGATGGACATTTTTTGAAATGCTTCCCACCAGCTGAGTGTAGCTCGGTCGCGTTAACGCGAACATTGAACGCGGAAGGGCAATTAGCATTTCGCCTCCCATGCGAATTTGCATTTTAAGGATTCTGAAATGCGCTCGAGGCACGGACGCGTTTGTGGAAATAAAAAAAAAAATAAAATAAAACTAAGAAAAAAATTTTTTTAAATAAAACCCGGTACGTAGGAGCTGGAGGAATGAGAAAACTGTTTATGGCAGCTGCATGCTTGCGATTTTAAAAGAACTGCACCTCGGCAGTGTTCGCGTTCACGGATGAAAGAAGGCGAAGAAAAACATTTTTTTATTGCTTCGTTTGGCTCTTTCTCCTTTATCCTTATTGTTTCGCCGAAATGACGTGAGGTACTTAGCAACGCCGAGGCCTGAGCTACACGCGCACATATTAGTTCCGTCAAAGCTTGCGTGCAAGCATCGAGAAAAATTGTGAAGCCTTTATTCGCACTGCTAGTTGTCTGTGAATGTACCCATGAACCCATGGAATCATCTGCTTATATGGCTATTCTCTCGTATGTAAGGAACTGCAATATCTTTCAGAGTCACGTGTGTATGTTAACAGCTGTCGTCAAATGTCACAAGCAAACGTGTATACACCAAAACTTACTTTTATGTCCGTAGGCATTATTGACCGGATCGACACTCTCGCGAATGTTAAGGTGCCTTTCTAAATTTTACCCTCGCAATTTTAGTGCACAATAAAAGAGGGTCGGCTCGGGTATCGAAGCTCCAAGCTTTAACGACTCCGCCGTACCAGCGAGAGAGTGAACGAAGGTTCTTGCTGTGGGTATCGGAGAAAGAGGGGGAGAGCGTGGTCACTTCAAAGGTTACCGCGTAAAACCATGCGAATTCATGCCAAGAAATTGATTTGTAAACATTTGCGATGACAAGACAGGAGGAAAACTGGCAGTGATTCCGGCGTCGTCTCGTGAACTCGTTTTTCTGCGGCTGGATGAAAAACTTTGCAGCGGAAGGGAGAGTAATATATAGGAGCGCAAGAGACTTAACGGTGTCCCCGCGATCGACGACCGGTTATTTTTCTCCTTTTTTTTTTTTTTTTTTTTTTTCTTCTTGGTTACCTTTGGCGCGTTGGGACTTACAATCCATTTGAGTTCACGGTCGAGCTGAAGGTTTTCGGAGGAGCTGCCGCCACGTGGAAAGATCGGATGCCGGAAAGGAGATTGCCGAGCAGTGCCCGGCTTACGACATGGGTACATACGAATATCTCTTTGTTTTCGTGGTATTTTTCAATCGGAATAGTTATTGGTTTTATTTATTTTTACAAAAGAACACTTTCTAATTTTATTCAATGCAAACAAAAGTTGCTGCAGCAGAATACTTCATCAGAAAACAGAAAACTCTTTAAAACCAGATCTGATTGAAGAAAGTAGGATTTTCATACGTAGATTGTTATAAATATACAAATGGTATATACAAATGTATACAAAAATACCATTTTTTTTTTTTTTTTTTTAACTAATCAGTAGATTCCAAACAACAGTATACTGTCATCACAGAATCATGATTTTGTAAGTATAAATTGACTTGAGTCAATCCGAACTAGACATCCTGTACTTGATACAGCTATACAGTTGTGCGCGAGATCATAAAATGTATCTCAGCCTCGATATCAGCGGTCTAATATATTCATCACAATCAAAAGAGAATCGGGAGGAGAGAAACGTTTTAATTAAGTTACGTAAGGTCCAGCAGAAACCACACAGATGTGTCAGTCGGACAGGATGTAACAGCTAGCCAAAAGTCGCTTCAGCACTGGCTTTATTTAATCCCATGAAGTGGAAAGTCTATAAAATGCGGACAGGCAGTCAACACCAGGAGTAGCGAGTAACTGGGAGATCAATAATCGCAGCAGCCAGCGTGAGAGTTTGCCCGTCGATCGCACTGCTACTCCGACGTTCTCCCCGCAACCATGGAGCCCCGCGATTTCTGGATTCTCGCTCTCTCACCCCTTACCGTATAAATATTCAGAAGCAGTCGACTTGACTCCATTCCGCGGTCGGGTACTACCACACCTTTGCTCGCATACATAGTATTGAGAAAGAGGAAGAAGCAGAAGAAGAAGCCGCTCTCAATGAATAAAAGGTGAAAAAGTTTTAACAATCTCTACGTGATGCTAGAGTGGGTGTACACGATGAAGTGTATTTGAATGGCCATGAAGAAAGTTTAGGGCCAAGAAGCTGCCTACGCGAAGGAAATAGCAAAGATCTTGGCTGGCTTTTGTGGGAGTCGTTTGATTGGGGACGAATCTCAAAAGAAAAAAAAACGAGTACATTGAGCTGCTTCCACATGTACATATAAATAAAGATGGAAGAGGGGGTTAGGGAAAGTAGTGGAAAAGCTACAAATAATCAAAGCTAAGAGTTGCAGAGGTTTTTTCGGAACAATAGTAAGTTCCGTGCCTTACATAGGAATCAATAAGTTTTCAATCTCACCGCTTGAAAACGTTTTCCAAGGGTGTATTTGTTGTCATTTTCTTTATAATATCCTCATATTCCTTGTTATTAATTAATAAATAAATTAATATTAATGTTCTCGCAATACATATATATAATGGGGTGCATGGCAGTGTCAACGACCTACCTTTTCGAAATATCGGAGTAATGAGTATCGCAGGAAGAAAGTAACGTGATATTTCGTAAATATACGGTAGCAGCAGATTTTTAAAATAAAACCTATAAGCTGATGTATCGTTTGTTCAACTTGTGATATCAAATACGTGTTGTGCATGTGTCGTAGAGAGAAACTCAGCAGTCGAGAAGACGTAGCAAATCGTGTCCTATTGTTTGTTATCTCTTTTGTTTATTGAATTCCGTTTAATCGGCATAAGTATCATCTTCTCAGTTTATTTCTATCGTGACACTGATTTTTGTGAAAGAGAAAAAAAACTTAAATTATTTATCAATCGACACTCAAGTATGTGAAAAAAAAAATTCCAAAAATAGAAAAAAAACATTTAAGAAAGGCAGGAAAGAATCCTCGATGCGACTGGTTCATTAATAAATATATAATCTGACGATGGAGCAGCTGAACGGCAAAAAAATTAAAAAATGATCGCTCAATCAGTCAAGCTCCTGCTCGGTGGAGTATGACATTGTCATGTCACCTTACGTTACGTCACCACGTCACCAGCGGCTTTCTTTTAGTTTCCTGAGTCAAACGGGTAACGTGAGAGGCAAGAGCGAAAACCACCGCGCATTCAGTTGCAGATGACCTAACGAGTCGACGACCTCCAGCAATTTGTCTCCTCTATCCTCCTATTTTGGCTTTAGTTTCTTTTTTTCTATTTCTAGATAAAATAACACGTGAGTTGAAAAAAAAATCAGTCCGAAGAAAATTACGTAGCCACATCAAGGCTTTCATTTCAAAAAGAGCTGCACGATCGAAAAATTAAAACGGAGCAAGCGCTTTATACAAACACCTCACTGGAAAAATTAACCTTCCTCAATGCTAATAAGAGCGGGGCAATCATCGATCAAACTGTCCCCATTACACGAAATTTTATTTTTTCCACTTCACGTACCCAATGATTTTCTTTTCTGATAAGAAAAAAAAGCAAAACGTCCCGACGAGTCCTCGAAATCGCTGAACTCGATGTCGCGAATCATCCTTCGCTCGCGCCTTTAATCTCAGGCTGCCGGACCAAAACGACAGGGATGACTACGATATTTCCCCTTCTCCATATGAATGTCCGCGCAGTTTCTTGGACTCGCTGAATCTTTGGAATCTGCGCGGCCTATCGTTTTTATCTCGGCGATCTCGTGATCAAAGCCAGATCGCTGGCTCACCGCCGCACGGCGCACACGACTCCAGCTCTAGCGTGGGGAGGATAAAAAAAGTTCTCCCGAAGGACGGAGGGAGAGGAGGCAGCGGAGAGAAAAAGGCGGAGGGAACGAAAGGTCGAGGTGGAATTGGCGAGAACACGGTGCGTGTGTGCCACGCGGATGGGATAGGGTTACCGCTGCCGATCGTGTGTGGGGTAGCATCGCTGAGGAGAATACCGGGAATTATCGAGAGACGCGATGGCGTAGGTATACGTCTAGTATCGTGGTGGAGATGCGCAGGTGCAGCCTCGGAATGAGACGGCAGCACCTGCGTTGCACCAACCTGAAAAAGAGCACCGACGAGACTGGAGAAGATAAAGAGAAGGACGGAGTTAGTATCATCATTTCCTTTACTCCTTGGGCAGTAGGAGCGCGTCTTCTTCAAAAAGATTGCTTGCTGAATTGAATTTGTTGTGAGGCGCGTTTCGATCATTTCTGCTCGCCTGATGCTTTTTCTCTCATCTCCCTCGGCTGCAGCTTCGCTAAGTAAGATGTAAGCTGATACTCTTTTGCACTCGACAACTAGCTGCCTTTTCGGGATAAGCTGATAATACTTGTTTTCCAGTTGGATCGTGGGAAAATGCACAGCGTACTTTGATCGGTAACTTCCTTTCGCCTGTTTTTGTTTTTTTAAAGTCGAAAAAAGCATCATGAAAGGATAGAATACCGCTCTTACGCGTCTTTTAAATATTTATTTGATCTGGGATAATTTATTAACACATTTTTTAAGTAACATGAGAAGATAGAATAAAAATAAAACATGTAAAATCAAACATCAATACTAACTTTAGAAACCGGTATGATGAAACTAACAGTCAAGATACTGGTAAATTTGTTGCCAAATTACTAAAAATAAAAAACCCGTGAGAAAAAACTTTTTCCGGACCACACATACTTTTTGATGCTTTGTAGCTGCAATGCGAGGAACTGTCCACGTGATACTCGCCTAAGAGCATATTTTATTTATTAATAATAATAAAAACGAGTTCGGTTTTTAATCACCGGTGCTTAGTCGCCTAAGAGCACATTTTATTTACTAATAACACTAAAAAGCTACACTTCCAAAAATTATTCAATAGCTTACGCAAACTTTATAACTTATATGACGAATGAAATGTATATATCGTGATGAATATTGTTTATGCTAAAAATAACCTTGCAGTGGTACCACACTCATACTTCCTGTATTTTCCTACTTAGCCAATAAAAGCACCACCAACGAAATACCCTTCTATTTTGTAACAAGAGAGCCTCACAAAGGATTCCACTTTAAACATCAATGCACAAGATAAGATTACTTGGCGCTCGTGTAAATAGCATCGTTGACCAGAACAACCATTTTAATATGTAAAAAAACAATCTTTTATCCCTCTGTTTAAACTCATCTCGAACAAGGAAGTTCCTTCCTAAGTATCTCGCAGGGGAAAACAAACTCCTCTTAGGAAAGAAACAGAAAGAAGTTATAAATGAAAATTTAAATTATAAACTCCAAAGTAAAACATGAATACGGAATCAGTAACGCTTCAGTGATTATTTATTGACACTATTTATTGACACCACTTGACTGATTTCAAAATGAATTGTAGTTATGTTTTTTGTTGTTATTTGTCTCTACTTGTCTCTCTGCCACTGCTATTACAACTACTGCATTTTTCGTGTGTTGAACTCGTAGTTTCGAAAGGCAGCAGAGTAGCGCGTAATTACACTCCAAAAAAATAGGTTTTTTAATAAAGCTTAGCATTTACCAGCCATTAACTCTTTGGCTATATTTTGATTTGTCTACTCCCCTTCCTCCTGTCATTAACTCGTCCTAGAGTGGACTACTTCCTTATACTTCTTGTGGGTATACTGGGAAATGTTTTTAACTCTCCGTTGCGCTAACTTTGAAGCGAGTTTTCGACTGATGGACGCGCTCGTCAATCGGTCCTTGACTCTCTTTCCGTTACCACACCGTCAGAGAGCTAAAAGCCCACTGAGCTCGGTTATGTGCGAACATCCACTGTAATAGCTCAAGTATGCCCGGAGGGAGCACTTATGTCACCAGCAGCAGGTTACCTGCTGCTTCTGTGTTTACTCCCAGGACCTTGAACCCTCGTATTCTTCAACAGCGCGATAGTACCAGAGATTTTTCGGTGATTTTTTCAATAGCAGGAATTGGTTGGGCAAAAGGTTTCTTCTCTTCATCGAAAGTACGACAGGCCCAACGAAGAAACATTGTCGTACAATACAAAAAAATCTTGGAAATAATGAAATGTCTTTTTGCACATTCGTAGTGTACACCCGACTAAAAACGTGAATGACGAGATTTTTTTTAGTGTTGCAATGGAAATGTTGGAACATTTATTACAATTTTGAGGTCATAATAACAGTGCGCTCTGCGGCTGACAAATTTTTCGCGATTCACAAAACTGCCAGACAAATGCCACCATCACGAAAAACAACGGATGGTGATGACCTTCGAGCCGTTGGTGCTGCAGCTGACAAATGTAAAAAAAAAAAAAAAAAAAAAAAAACCCTATGTTTTCGTTCGTGCCACCTGCAATTATACCTGCGAAAAGTTTGGATGCAGGACATGAAAGGCTGAAACGTAAAAAAGAGAAAGAGGAAAAACAACAGACACATCGTAATCGGTAAAAAACTAAATTACAAAAGAGAGAAGACCCATCGGCTACTGTTATGACATATAAGTACTTGTACGTTGTCGGTAACTTTTTTGGCGCTCCGAGAAAAGTATTATCACTCTCTCCCTCTTTTTCTCCTTTCGGCACCTAAAACATGCGAGGCAATCATCCAAACAAGCGTCACGGGGATAGTTGTAAACTCAGAGGTAAACTCGATTTAAATTTTTGAACAGGTTGTTCCCGAAATAAACAGCTTACAGCTAGTTCTAACCAGAAAATTGGCGTGTAGCGAGATTTTTAAATTTTTTTCATTTCATCCAATCTACTAAAGATACAATAGAAATTACGTATCGTAAGATTGTAAATGTGCAATTCTTGTGCGATTTTTCTATACATCAATACTGTGAAGAGAAATCCGGCAATACCAGAAGAATACCTCCAAAAGCAAAATCAATCACATAAATAAAGGAGCGATCTCAAAAATGCGGCAATGCGGTAGAAATTTTATTATTTGTCATTATAGATCAAACGCCCAGGCATAAGTGGATATGGAATCTTTTTGGCTACACATTTTTACTTGAGAGGAAATTTTTGGTCATTTGAAATAGTATTATTTTAACAGTGGGTTGTGTAACATTGTCAATAGTGAGAGGCAATAGCGAACGAGTTGGCCGAAATTCGTGAATTTTTTCAGCAGATCTTTCTTTTTTTACTTTTATAAGCAGAAAAGCAATAACTCTGTGCCGCATAGGCACGATACTAGCGTATTTTCCTTTTGCGAACAATATTTTTAGAAAAAGCAAAAAGGTAAGAACTCCCAGGCCAGCGTTCGGCAGGCAGTAGAAATAAATTTCATTCAAGCCATCCATCAAATTTTTTCTCTTTCGATTGCCATGCAGGTTTTCGCTGCATCTGGGCCCTGAAATATTCGATACAAAATTCTTGGCAAGCTCCCTCGGACATTTTATCTCCTGCTTTGTCTGCAGTGGCAGCAAGAAAGCAGCCACTCTTTTCGAGCTTACGTGCATCAGTGGAGCTAGTCGCGCTTTTGCTGATGCTCCATGTAGCATAGGTCGAGCGCACCAGAAGCCAAAATCTGTGACGAATGGCGGTGAAACAATAATTTCCACTATTGACGTGTGGCTTGAAAAAAAAAGCCCGGAAAATTCGTACGTGTGCCGAAACAGCGAATTCGCTTTGTAAAATGAAAAGATAATTTTTTTTTTTTTTTTTTTTTTTATTGCTCGCTTTTTCAATTGAAAGATACAGAAAGAAAAAGCGAACATTCCTCCGTCATCACCTTTTGTTCTCTTTAATCTTGTGAAGATCAATGTCGCAATGTTGATGCAGTCCTATACGTCAAAACGATCTTTCTTCATTCGTATAATGTACATACCTTTACCTACTACTTACTACACCACAATGGCCAACAAGCCTAGGTATGTAAATAAATAAATAAGTAAACAAATAAATATTAAAATGTATAAAATTTTCTTTTTTTTTACGCGTACGCGAGTAAATTCTTGCGCTACGAAAATTCCTGAGCCGAGTCGTAACGGTGTCGATTTGCCGCATTCTCATCTCTCTCCTCTCATTCTCCTTTTCTCTTCTTATACTCTTTGAGCCTAAAGGCACCATAACGAGTTCTTTAATTGTGAGTGCATGAGCAGATCTTCTCTTCCTCTTCTCCGTCGACTGGATTTGCATGGAATTTTCGCTAAGCGATTCGTTCCCTCGTTTAATTAATCTTTGGACATTTTTCTACAGTCTCATCTTTTGGCAAAAACATTTGTCTCATAATATTTTTAGTTACAAAAAAAACCGTAATTTTTAGTCCGTCGTCAATGTGAACCGGTGAGTAATGACATTGACTCAAAAAACTGTTTCAAAAGCACTTTACGAAATAAACAATTACAAATAGTATTTTGAAAATTATTCACTGCACCTAATAATTGAGTACTAATTATCTAAAACTTATAAGCTGAAGCAAATTGAAACTTTAAGTCGAGCATTCTTGTAACCCTTACCACAGGTAACTGATGGTAAAAAAAAAACAATTCTGGAGCAGTAACATGTTATTGCAGTGACCTATTTAATATACTTCTACGGATACGTCTGGGATGTAACGTTTAGTCTCAAGTGAAATCAGTTTACTGTACTACATTTAGTATACCATAGTAATACGCAACATGTAAGGTCTACTACATGGTATTAGTGAATCGTTTATTTGATTAAAATAATTTTTATCACATTAAAGTATATCATGTTTCAATGTCTTGAAGCTGAGTCTTTACTGACCTAGTATATAATTGTTATATGACTACTTGAATAAGTTGGTTTTTTTTTCTGTTTTAGGTGAGCTTACAATCTATTCGACGTCTTATTTGTCCATAGTAACACGTAAGTGCACACATTTGATATTAAAATACTGCAATTTTATCTTTAATCCTACACATTTTCCCGCATTTTCCACACCATCTGCTGCAACCAATGAAAATTTTTGAAAATATCGCAAAAGCTGAATGACATTGTGCCAAAAATCAAAGTTCATAAATAAAATCATCCCATTGGCGTGAAAAAAAATTGTTCTTCTCTTTTCACCTCCGATTCAATTCTGTGCTCTAGAGCCATTGATCACTCGGCAAATTGACAACAAAGAGCCTTCCTATTTCAGATTTGACAGCCAAAAGCGTGACTGTATAATTACACATGGGCGGATAAATTCAGATTTCAACGCCCGCTCGCGCCACTCGATCGGCAAAAACAAATTTATTCGCTCGCCGTAGTGCAAAGACCCCATCTTTCGCCCCATAAATCACGTCGTCAGCTATACACAACAGCTCCACGAGTGCGAACACGTACATAGGTACATTGATACCACATTCTACCAGTGCCAAACAAAAGAGCTTCCCTACGTACATCTGATTATATATAATACCACCTTCTATCACATGGACGAATGCGCGCTTGTTCGGACAAGCTGCAATCGCTGTACACTTTCGCAACATTTAAAGTGGTCCTTGCGAACTCGCCGGCTTCGACACTTGCCACGAATCGTTAAACCACGCATCGATGCATCGGCTTAGAATCCACAAACAATTGACACACGTACCGTACACTAGCCACTAGGGAAAAGGGTCTATGTCACTGTGTACAACAGCACTATTGGCAACACAACAAGCGAAAGAGGAGCAAAGCACTGCAGAGCTACATGTCGACACCAATTATACAGTCTGCGCAAAAGGCCATTTGGGAGGCCCTATTAGCTTACCAGACGACGACCTACATGCTCTGATACTTGTTCTCGATTACCTTGGTGGGACAGGATGGATGGTCTACAACTTACACGTCTGTGCGTCCGTAGCAGCCAACATGCACGACCATTCGGGTCTCATTAATATTTGACTTTAGCTAACTGCTGCATCCTTTTGCGTGTACCTGTGCTTTCGCTGTCATGTGCAGTATATGCCTGCTGTCCCAAAAGGATGTAGGTGCGTGCTTGCTGGATTTGATTTGCCGTCTGTACAGATTTGGACATTGTCAGTCGATGGATTCTTGTTTTGCTCTATTTATTCATAGCACGAAGTCTATAATACGACTAAAGTGAGACGGCAGACTCATACTCAGTTCGTGGTAATTGGTCGAGTACTTACTTTAACTGTAAAACCCAACGTAATGTATGTTGAAACCCATGAATGGAAAGTTAATCAAGTTGATTCCCAGATCATCATAATGTAAGCTTGAGTAGGTAAATAAATCACATAATGACGTAATGGTGCAGTAAGCAAGATTTATTTATTATCAAAGGTATTGTTTAAATAATCACTTGTCTTATACATGTGATTCACAAACCAACATACCTCTGCTTTGGGGTCTAATGTAGGTTTCACGTATGATCAAACATATTACCAATTTTGGATCAGAATACTTTTGAGTCGATGTACAGAATTTTACGAAATTAAATACTTTAACAAAAATTAAATACTTCTACTGAAAATAAGGCCATATAGATGGTCAAGGAAACATTTGAACCTTTATAAATCTTTGATTTCTATACGTATTTTGGTTACTTATTGTTTCATTCATAATGTCAAGATCTTTTGTACCACAAAAGTATTTGGAGTCACTTACATACTACTAGCTTAAAAACTTTATCGAAAGAAATGGAAAAAATATTAGGCCTCACCAATGTAACCACATCCAATATTGACCTGGGAATTATTCGATCACTCTGTTTAATGATCCAGAAGTCAATTATATCATGGAGAGAAAGGTTTACTTTCTACCTCGAACAAACTCGATAGAGGGCAAATGTAGCTTTTAAAATAAACTTAACGTTTTTTTTTGAAGATCATTAAAATTTATAAATAAAAATGTTCTCTCGTTGGATTTTTCGATACTAAAAAGTAAATGTAGAACCAAGCATTCAGGGAGCCATGTACGTGCCACAAAAAATTCAAAGCCGTGAGACACTAGACCTACAAGACGCCTTGGGGTGTGTGCAACGTAATTCAGTGTAACGTCTGGTAACTCCCCCGCGTAGATACGCGTATCGACAAGCGGGCGCCAGCTAGCAACCATACATCAGAAAGGTAAAGAGAAAGACAGAGGAAGTTGAATCCAGGCTCCGTGATTTCCGGCAGCGGTAGCAGAAATTCTGGTTTATAAATCCTGATGCTTAAGCATGTGCCAACCTACAACAGATCATAAGTAAACTCTGGTGTCTCAGCAGTAATACTCCTTCCGTGTGTACATGTTTGCGAGTGTTGTTCCTTCTTTCTCTTTTTCTTTCACTCTGACTTGTTTTTTGAATCCATAGTCCTTGATAAGTAAACTTTCGTCCCTTCCTATCTTTTCTAACAAGTTAAGCGTATAGGCCCAATCAAGTTGTGCATTTGGAGAGAGAGCTGTACGACTCTCGTTCCACATAATATCTTTCGTTCATCCGTTCTCGGGCTACTGACAAATTTCATCGATTCCGTAGTACTCTCTTGCTACGACACTTGTGTACGTGTGTATTGTGTATAATATGGATTTCATCCGCCTGTAATTTAATAGTGTGCCAAATTAATTATGATCCAAGATTGTGGAACAGTTCGATTTTAAAGTTTTTCTTACTAAAACTCATTAACATCCAACCGATACGCGAATGGAAAAATTGATTTTTTAGAATCGAGTCGTAAGTAATTTCTAATACGATTGCCCAAGATGCTCGTCAAATGTGTATGAAAGTAGGTCTTTATAGATTCTTGGAATTAATCTTCGCTCCACCAAAGACAAGTGAAATCCATCCATCACGTCTGTTCCATCGCTCGTTCGTGTCTATATCCACACAATCATGTACGTGAATTCAAAGAACCATCGACGCGGATGTTTGGCAAAAATTGAATATGTAATAAGCTATAGTGATTCGTTCAATTGGGTTACGGTTTTTTTGTCTGCTCGTGCAATATTTATGTACAACATGTACGTGTGTAAAAAATTGTGAATTTCAGTTTCGCATTAGAGCTCTTTTCCCTCCTACATTGCCGTCTCACACCGCCATGCTGATATTAACGGTAAAGCAAGGGGAGAGTGTCTCAAGTCGCGCCGTCTTTGATTTATACAGTCTCCCGCGAAAGTATTTGCAGAAATCCGCGAGTTATGCGGCTATACCGGGCGCGGAAGACAGTTGGTGGTGTAACTGATGGTATGCAGTCAGCGCAGGCAGAGCAGTAAGAGAGTGGGAGGAGGCGGAAGTACGAGGCGGAGAAAGGGAGATGAAGAAAGTGAGAACGATGACGCTGTGCATAAGAAGCGAAGAGATTGAAAGTCTCGGAGGATATATACATGTAGCAGATACTACGTGTGCTCTACCACTCGCTAAGTGGAAAAAGTGAGTCTAGGCTTGGTGCTAAGATGATACTTTCTTTTTAGTCTTTTGCAGAATTCATGGTAGTTCCTTTACTTTCCTGTGGCTCAAAATCAATAATTGTATTATTCCTTTGATCTGGTTTATAAATTCACTTCGATGTGATACGATATAATCAGTGGAACAAGTTGTTACGTTTCCTGTTCTCTTTTTACGCTTTGTTTCGTGGCTGAGGTCGTCTTAGAGCAGAACCTTAGCTACGTCTTTCTCTTATGTTGCTGGATCGTAATGCTCTCTTCTGCATCGTCGACGCACTTCCACCTGCTTATTTCAGCCGGAACGTTTTCTGGCACTTTTTTGCCAGCATGTCTTTCCTTCCACAACGTCAGCTTGACGATTTTTGTCGTTGTCACCGTCACCTTCGTTGGTGGCACGAGTCAAGCCAGCTCCTCCATTTCTTCCTGCCTTTTTTTGCGTAAATCTATGACGATCTTCGTCTTTATCTCCTTATTCATCTCAGCGGTGGCAAAAACGCGCGTACCTCCATCCACGAGGAAATGACAGCGTCGACGATAACGACGAGACAAGGAAGCTGTTGCTCTTACTGCATACGTACTACTCGTTGCAAATCATAGTAGCAGAAATTTGTCGCCCTTGGCACTTGATACTGCATTGTTTGCAAAAATTTCTACGAATATAAATGCATAGAAATTTAAAAAAATAAATAAATAAAGTCCATAACACCAACTAACAACACACTCTACTATGACAGATTTGAAGGGAATTGTTGCCTTGGAGTATAATCATTTGAAGGAGGACAACACTTGCAATGAATCTCACCCACTCAAGTGTACCATTATTATTCTCGCTCAATTTTCAACAGCTCAATCCCCCGACGAGTAACCCATAAACCCACACATATACACACACTGTCGGGCTGCTGGTTGTTATTGCAGTGGAAGCGCAAACAAAGAAGTGGTTGCTACTGCTGTACCACTTGGGCCGGATGAATTTTAATAATCGCGCTTGTTCGGCTGAAACCCGCCAAGGTACACACACTGGCGTTCGAGAAAAGAGCAAAAAGAGCGTCTACTTGCGCATATCTACCGCCGCTCTATTTGAAAGCGACTGCAAAGCAACCTACTGAATACACTAAAAGTAAGAGAAATATAGAGTATCCTCAACGGCACGACGACGACGACGACAACGATGATGAGCTGCTGCAGCCATGTCCTTGGATCCTGTGGTATGCACTATGGTTTCACCCGAGCAAGCCCTGTAAGATTATTAAACCATGTGTCTCTACTGCAGTTTCCTGTGTAGTGGTAACAGGTAATATAGCTTATACCCACGTTCCCACTTTGATTGATCCGTAGCAGCCTGTGGCACTCTATGAAAAGAGGAGAATAACCTAATGGGAATTCCGGTCGTGGTGTGCCTTGGAGCCAGCAAGATACGAGAATTTGGACAAAGTGCCAGCTAGCTTTTGGTCCTTTTGGTATAACGTACTGTATAAAGCTGATTTGAGTTTGTATGCATGTGTGAGTCTCTTCTATTGAGCCACGCAAGATTGAATTCTCCCCCTGTCGTGTATAGGGTATGTCTATAATTTATGCAGTCATCCTTAGTAATTTCATGAGAGAGAAGTCGTATTGGGGCTTGCAGAAGAGAATGTTTTGTCTTGAGAATTTTCGATCATTCGATCGATGTATTGGCTTTGGGAGTTCGTTGTTGTCGCTTATTGGATGTTCGATGTCAATACAGCTCTTGACATCAATGAAACGTTACGATGCATCACATGTAAACTATCGAAAACATACTCTAAATCTTATGCCAGAATATGTCATAATTTTTCAGAGATTATAAAGTCCGTTTTTAAGAACTTAAAATTGAGTTACATCTAGAATCTAGGTAATGACAGTAGAAAGTTTTGACTTGCAAAAATTACTGATTTTCACAAAAAAATGATAAAGATAAAACTCGACTCAGCAACATATTTTTAACGATCGAGTTACAGCGACGTTTACTGTGCACATTTCCCCGATGAGATTTATGCGACAAATATTTGCCAGGTAAGCCGCCAAGGGAACAAGAAGATGAGATCTTCTGCTTCATCGATAATGGACTTTAGGGCTATCTTCTGTCAAATTTTCTGTAGAACTTTTTTTTCTCTCTATTATTCCCTTGACTTCTCTGCAAGGACCTCATGTCTGTGGTTACTTTATTTCGTTTCTTTTTGCTCAATCAAGGATTACTTACGTAATACTAATCGAAACTAGTGGCCTGAAAGAAATTGATTTTATTTCAGTCAAATCAAGCGATACAAAGTACGTAGGCATACTTTTTTTTATAAAAAAAAATTTAACGATACTATTAAACATTGATCTCAGTGATCAAGCCAAAAAGAAAGAAAGAAGCTTAAAAATCTATTTTAGATCAAGTGTAACTCTTTAACACGTTTTTTACAGACATCACTTCAATATCACTCATGTCCATTTAATCATCTCAAATGACAAATGCTTTATTAACCATACAATAAAATTTTTCATTTTTACCTTCGTCTCAGAATTATCCTGCCCCTATTTTCTTTTTAATTTCTCATTTTCTTAATCACTTTATAAAAAGAAGGAAAGAACGAAGAAGCGCAGGCTTACGAGATGTTGAATTATATCTTAGACACGTTTTCAAAAAACCTTTTTGTCAGACCAGAACGAGAAAATGGGATACCAATAGCAAAGCTGCAAATTTTCAAGACCCAAGCAGCCGACTACGTGTATATATTGGTACCGTTACTCTCACTCTCTTCTTTGGCAATCGCGCTCAGCCACCTATGCCTTTCCGGCTGCTTCTCCGGTATCCGTCGGCATGCCTTCCTCTTCCTGTACATCCCTTCCTGTCGCTACAGCCTCTTCAGTCTCCTTCAAGAAAAAAAATTTACTGTGCGGTCAGCTGGTGTCCGGCTTTTTCTTCTTGTCCAAGTTTCTCTCCTCCATTTATTTTCTTCATACTTTTCCTTCCGGGGCTATTTGAGCCATCGGTCGTTGACTCGCATTGGTAACCAATTGTTTTATATCAATCGACTGACAGAACCCAACAATCGTATACACGGAAGCACATACAACAAAATCGCTGTCAACGCTTTTACTGTATCACCTGAGCTCTTCCAAAGTAATTTTGGTACCTTGGTCCATTAAAGTTCATCAAGAATAAGTTAATCCGGTAGCTCAGCAGTGTAATGCTCGTTAGCTTCGCAGTATCTCGATATAGAATGTACCTAAATTTACCGTGTCTACGAAAAAGGTAGAAAATCCAGCTGACACACAATCAAGTTTCTTCACTCGGTGTCGCCGCAAACTACAACCACTAATTGTAAGTACCATGAGGTACCTACGTCTTAAACTCCAAAAGCGCAAGTTCGTTCACGCCACTTGGGTACAAGTAAGAAGAAGGAGACGCCAAAGGAAGCGCTGAGCCGGCACTTTCCTTCCGTCAGGTTGATAGTCTCTCGCGCCCTTGAACTCAACGTTGTGTGTCACCACCACTGCTACACTCACTACACGCATACGTAAGTGTAGGTGTGTAGGTAGTAGGAAAAAGGAGGATATCGACTCGAATTCCTTCGAGTATACGTGACGAGCACGGGGCGGGGAATGCGCGCGAGTCTCTCTTCTCTCGCGTAAGTGCCGTGTATATACGAGAAACTCGATTAAGCGAGGCAACAATGGCTGGAATTTACATGTGTACTATGTGTATAGATACCGTGAACTTCAACGGAGCTGAAAGATCAGGGAGAGGACAGGTATAGATTCGCGCAGCGCTTGTCGCTCTTTAACTCGCGAGCCAAAGCTTACTCGATGAGCGTGCTTCTGTATGTCGGGAGGATGAGTGTACATGCTTAGTCGTGCTCACATTTTTTACCACTTGCTACCCAAAATTTCATACTTTGGTGTCTTGTGTTCAATCATTTTTCCACACCTTTAGCAAGTTCACATGTTTTGTTTAAGCTTTTCTTTTTGTTATAAGCCAGATGATTTCATTTCAACGTTATCTCAATAAAATTGCATAACTATGTAAAAAAAGCTTGCTACGAGAAATTACCAGCCCTTTAACACGATATAAATCTAGCGGGCGGGCGGCGTACAAAATTCGCTTCAAATGCTGGCAGTTTCGTCGCGATATATTTCATCCGTGTCGCTCAAGGCGGCTTCTTCTAATGCACGCATTGCTGAGTCATATAAGCTGGAATGTTGGATCCGCGGGAATCGACGTGGAACGGGTGTCGAGGCAGGAGGAAGTCTCACGTAGTGGTTTATGTATACATGTACACATGCGCCGTTTCAAGGGTGGAAAAAGTGGAGGTACGCTTATAGCTAGGAAGATTCGTCATACATCTGCGGTATGGAAAAAAGTTATCTTGACCTATCCTCCTCCGGTTCCTTTGATTAATAACCCGGCTACCGACTCTTTTCCTTCCGCCAAGGATTTCGAGGTTTGAAAAAATGGCGGTCCTTTATTCAGTAGCAGCAGTTGTGGCAGCCGTACATACAAAAGGATGATGGCTGAAATTTATTTCGGTATCATTCGTTGCTAGTGTAGCATCTGTTTTGGACGCTTTACGGTTATTGATACATCATTTCCTTTTTCGATACTATCCTGACAAATTTGAGCTGCTCCTGTGACCTGCCGGATCTGTGCTTTCTTGGGTTCATTTATATACTACTATCGTGTCTCTAGCGTCAAAATTCTCGACGTACCTTCTACATGCCGATAGCTGCTAATGGTGAAGTTTATGCATTCGTTTATCCCCCTCTTGTTGCATTCCGCTAAGCTTGCTAATAAATTTTCCATCGATTTCATGTGCAGACTAGATTATTTTCCTGACTGCTCTTTGCTCCTCTACTGATACATATTGAAATTTTTTGTCATGCTATGTTTCTACATCGATTTCTATATCACTTGCTGGCTACAATGAAACAAAAATTAAAATTTAAGGTATCTTTTCATCTGATCTTAAGAATTCAATAAATAAATTGTAGGATAACAAACAGTTTTTATTTAACGTACAGTAAATAGTTTTTTCGCCAAAAATAACGTTATTGACATCGAAGGACGGATTCACATTTTCAATATAAACCAATGTCTACACAAGTAATGATAATTATTTCCCCCGCTTCCTTGATAAAGGACTAGACCAGGTACATAATTCATTTGGTGTATGAGTGCTTATGTGTACGATACGCACAGGTAAATGTGGGAGCTTCGTTCACGAGAATACAAATATTTACTTACGAGAGTAAAACAAACACCTTCGATATAGAATGGACGTGTATCCCTACAGCTCTGTTGGATGAATGCCGGCACAAATATTTGCATCAACGTTATAAAACCATCTGAATAAGTCCATAAGACGTGATACGCGTGTTTTGTGATTGCGGATGACCTCTTATCATATACAGTCGTATGCAGTAAAAATAAAAATTATTACTCACCAGAAGTAACAGCACCACGAAATCTTTATGAAACTAAATGAAAAGTCGAGGGTTCTGTGCAAATCTACAAGGATTTGTTGCCAACTACTCTTTGGCCTGTTGCATCGAAAACAGAAAAATACGAAAGAAGAGAAAGAAACACCGCAAAACACAACGGATCAACATGCAAACATGTTTTATGCATTATGACGCGCACGTACAGGTGCGTAACGGCATCCAACGAAATTCCAGTCGCAGTTCTGATTTTTTTGCGAGGGTTGTGGTTTGCTGTTGCATCGGATTCCTGTAATTACATACCGATATTTAACACCATCACGTATGAAGGTGGTTGCACCAGTTAACACATTGATGGGCACTAATGACATCCGCATGTGATGAGAGAGAAAAATATATCGTCAGCTGGAACAGAGGACATTAGAGATTTTTTTCTTGACTCCTTGTCTCTTGAGATCCTCATCTCTGTCTTTCTTTCTCAGAAGATGTGGTTTATAGCCGTCGACAATGGCAACATAGTGAAAAACGGTGTCGATGAGGCTTTTAAAATGAAAATTTTGTTTAAATGGAGTTGCCTTCATGTCTCGTAGATTGTATTTTTATTATTTAAAAATATTTTCTAGCACAACGATACAACGAATTAATGTTATTTTTTAATCTTAAAGGTATGATGTAGATTGTTAAGTAAACATGAAATACGATAGAGCCTTTTCCGTTTGCGATCTCCAACACACAAAATATTCAGTATAGCTCCCAAAAATAAAACAAAACCTTTTTACAGTACCTTGCATAAACAATACTGTATAAATTTGATTGATCACGTGCAGGAAAATACTTTTAAACTCGAATTATTGCTGCAAAACTGTAACTCTTAATTTACGACAGAAGAGCCTTGAACTTGTCACCACATCAAATTTAAAATATTTTCCCAATGTGCTAAATGTTCGGCATCACTAGTTCTTATAACTGCATTTTCAATAAAATTATGACGGATTTAACAGTATCAATACTTGATTTATTTAAAAAAATCAAACCTGTAACACAGTTAAAAACACGAGTCCACGATTATAGCTCGTTTCCGCAGACCTTAAATGAAGAATAAACTGTACAAATACTTAAAAAAAAAAAGAAAAAAAGCTACATAGAGAAAGAAGCCACAGATCTCTCGCATCCAGCTATTCAAAAGGGAGGTACGAGCTGTTTCCTAGCGTCTAGCAGCATCAGTACAACAGTAGAACATTGCTGCAACAGCAACGATCGAGAGCAATGTCATGGGAAAACAAATACATCGAGATAGTTGCGGTGTTGAACATCGTCTACTAGCAGCAGCATCAGTAGCAGTGATGTGTAGAAATGGGAAACTTTTTGCTGCCCCACTCGAAAGACGATCGATCGATGTGCATGTATACCTTCATTAGGACCCTTCTTCACGCTCTTTGCCCTTTTCTCCCTTCGTAGTTTTTTTTTTTTTTTTCAGCCCCATTTCTGTGGTCGACGTAGCAGCTACTATTGTCTTGTATTTGGTTGCTCTTGGTTTGAAACAAATTTGTTCTTCTATTTCTACATGTTTTAAGTATAAAATATTAAAAAAGAGCAGATCTGGAGACTTGTTTATTCTACTATTCAAAAAAACTTTATACAGCAACGTATATGAAACTTTTTTTTTTTTTGTAACAATGGTAAAATTAAAGAATATTTGGTGAACAATTATGTGACAAGAATCACAACCACTCCGAGCATGATATTCTGAATCAAAGTACGCAAAAAAGTCCCCTAACATTCAATAACTAAATTAAAGCCACCTGTCGTTTTCGTATCGTAGCAACACTCGGTGAGGGACAAAAGAAATACTACTACAAGTTGATGACATGTCCCCATCACAGCACGTTAGGCATTGATTACTCTCGCGAAGGACATCATTCGCTCGCCATCCGTATCTTTTTTCTTCGCCACTCTTTGGACTCAATTTTTCACGCATCCATCACCTGTAAGCCCATCCACCTGAAAAACCCAGCGAAGCGTAATCCAATCCAAAAAAACATGTCATCCGAGCGTGGCCACCACCACCCCCAGCCCGTATAAATCACGTCACCCGAAAATTCTAGGCCCGCAATTACCGGGAGCGGATAATCCGTCGTTATCTCTTCCCAGGTGGCCTCCCCTTCCAATGACACTGTTGCTGGTATTGAAGGTACTGCTACTGATGCCAAAGCCGCTGCTATACATGGCTGCGGAGGATGTAGGTCTTTGCCGCGTTCGTAGAGATAATTGAATATCCTTTCGCCCGCGCGGAACTTTGTGTCCCTTACACCCTTCGTTTTCGCTCCCCGCTAGCTACTTGCGGTGAGTATCGAATTTCCGCGAGGAAACAGTTGTTTGCTCTCACCTTTGAAATCGGTTCCCACAAGGTACGTTTTGCTTCCATTTTTTTCTTTATCAGCCGTAGCTCATCACTGCTTTAGAGACGATAGTGTCCTTATACTTGCCCATCAAAATAATGATTTATTTCGAAAATTCTTTTCTCACCTCGTTACCAAGGTGAGAACGTTTTTTTCTGTTTTTTTCTCGTTTTGCCAAGTCCAGCTTAACATCAGAAACAAGCTTAACAACAAGACTTATTTTTGATGTTTATTTTTCAATGTTACAGTCTTAATTCCTCTTCCACCTATTATTCACTTATGTATCAGGTAGCGAAAAATATAGCTAAATTAATTTAGTCCATGGAAAATTGATGCCAGTATTTCGAAGATGGGTTTTATGTATTAGCCTACAGCAGCATTCCAGATTACAGAATACACTAACCCTTGTGCCAAGGATTTCTCGACTTATTTAGAAAAAAAATATTAAGAGTGTGCCATGAATAATAAACTAGTGTGGTTTTTTAGAGCTTTTCATCATTGATTAGATATTACTTGAAAAATAAAACCTTAATTATGATTGATCAACTACCTTTAATACAAAATACCTTCTCCAGGTGAACTGACACACTGAAGGTTTATCGGAATTATATTGTAAAAAAAAGACTCGCAACGTGGAGCTTTTGCCCTTTTTTTTTTAAGTTAATAATTAATTAATGATAAAACTTTTTGCTTTTCATATGAGCAAATGACAATAATCTTTTTCCAGTAAAAAACAGTAATCATAGAAAATGATCCCCCTCCCCTCTCAATTCATAGAACAAAGTAAAAAAAAGTTAAAGCAAATGCTTTCTGCTCTGCTATTCGCCCACATACGCATGCAAGCTCTTGCACTGTTTGCAAGTCGCGCTTGGCAATAACTGTTTATCCGCACAATGTAGACATGCGTATAGCAGCAATAGCAACAGCTAGAGAACACATTTACAAAGAAGACGCTGATGATTAAGCTACACCAGCTATCCGTGCTTTTGATCTGAGATAAGCAAACACCAGCCCGCCTGATTGCCGGCGCGCGTCATATTGCTCCGGCTCGTGGCGCTTCCCCTCCTCTCTTTTTCCTTCCTCGTATTCCCTGCTGTCTGCTCTTCGTTCTAGCTGCCACACTGATGACTTTTCTTTCTCCCTTTCAAGTTGTTAATAAACGTACCAGAACTCGATGAACTTTGCTGCACGAGCGACAAATCCTACCCCCCTACCTCGTGTGTACAAGCTACTCTTTCTCTCTTTTCCCCTGTGTACGCCTTCTCTCGGTCGCAGTTTTGCGTTTGATTTCAATGGGATATTTTCTGCTCGTAAACGCTGTGTGGCGTGTTGGTTTTACACATTAAGCAGAAATAGGTACAAAGTAAGTGTTTGCCAAGATAATTCTAATAAAATGTTTTTGCCTTGTAATGATGATACGTCGCTTCATATCGAAATTTTAAATAGTACAGAAACTCACATTGGTGTACAAGTTATTTTTATTTACTAACGCACAAATTTTATTATGAATGAACTTCAGCAGCTCCTTAACAATGACCATATTCGCACATGGTATCATCATAGGCATCAGATAAGAGATTAATTGTATTAGACAATCATTAGAAGTGACTTTTTTTTAGTTCGTTTTGAAAGCTCATATGTTTAAGATATTTTCTTTGCAGAGTACTTTTAGGGGTATATGTCGATAATGGTTCATTATTAATGATACAAATTTTAATTACAAAAAAAACTGTTTTTGAAGACAATTATAGCTACGTACTACAAATCCATCCTTGAATCAATAAAGGTAGTAACGAAGAGTTAAATTAAACTTTATTAACTTTGCAATAAGGGTACTATGAAATGAAATTACGCTTAATTAAAGCACGTAAAGTATTAAAAATAACAAAAAAAAAAAAAAAATTCTTTTTTCGTACACAGCAGCAGGGAGGTTAATAAACAGCATTTGGGAAAAAAGCAAATGAGTTTACTTCAGCTGCAGCTAGTAAATTAATACTACCCGTAGGCAGTACAGCAGCCCAGCAGCAGCCCAGCTCCGGCGTAAATTAATTTCGATGTTTGTGTTACTCTTTCTCTGGCTCTCTGTTGCAAATTATATTCCAAGCTCGAAAATTCGTAATGTAATATTGCTGTAAACCCCCGCTCACACTCAAAGTGCAAACAGTGGTTCGTAATAATCTTTCGTAATCAGAGCCTCTTGCGCAACAGAATACTATTTAAAAACTCAAACTAAATTTTCTTTGATACCCTTCTCCTGACTATCCCTACGGAAAGAACGAATCGTGATATGCATTTTTCCTTGTCTTTCGATAGAAAAAATGACGCTTTGAATCCTTTGCGCTTTAAAATTTTCATCTCTTTAGGAACAAAATTACAATTACGTCTTTCCTTTTCTTTAGTATTTCTGAATAATATTGTTCTATAACTGCGTTTTAGCAACAACAACAACAGAGACAGCATGCCTGTAGAGTAGCTAATTGTGAATTCACTAACTATTCAAGCAAATGATAATATACACGAAACCGAGAAAATTCATGCTTTATTTATTTTCCGTCTGCAACATCTTGTCTCTGTACTGCCGTGGTGTCCATGACGCCGGTACCACCTTAATTTCTTCCAATTATAGCACGAGGATTGAGTTTAGCACAGGCCAAGCAAAGGCCAAGGGCTCAAGGGAGACTGAGAAACAGTCTCTTTTCTGCGCTTGACTTTCTATCTTTTTCCGTGATATATTTCTCTTTGTTTATTTTTTTGTCCTTTATGATGATCTCAACGTTTCTGTTTGTCTAAAGTGCAAATACAAACGTTCGCACAATCAAAGAGAATTGATTCAAAGTTCAGATCCGTTGTATCTCTCTCAGTTCTAATAATTAATGTTTTCTCTATGTAAAAATCTTTGGAAAATCATTAATGAAATTTACAAAAATCTGGTACTCTTTAAGATGAGAATGAGTAACCAAATACAATTTATACGTTTTTATTGGCGTCTTGTACTAACTCTGATGTTCTTACCAACATCAGATTCTTTGCACTCGTTTGTGTTTTGTGTATATTTTGGCTCGGCAAAGAAAAATATTAAAAGTGTCCTGGTAAGCTGCTGTATTGGATTTTCTTTGAGTAAAGTTTGCTGAAAAAAATTGCAAGAAATTTATTCGTAAACTTCTGTCGATTGCCTTTCAAGCGTGCATTCGAGCTCGGAGAGAAAAATCTATACGAAGATGGCGCACCAGCAAAGGAGCAGTCCTGAAACTTGTAAGTTGTTTTCCACATATATGTGCCCAGAAAGATGTTGCGGACTAAAACTTTATGTTGAAGTGTGGGAAATTTCACTAGCTCGAAATATCATTTGTATGTGTTCATTCGGTGGATATTACTGTACTTCATAAGACGTTAGATTGGCTGCACATCCTTGAGCTTAGAGCTTCAAGGCCTTGCAAAGTACAAACCTAAAAAAACTCGAAAAAAACAATGTAATGAACAATTGTTAAGGCAAACTTTTAACTGGACAGAACGATATCGATTTTGTACCTTTTCGTGTATTTAATGTTTGCTGTGTATTCTAATTACTCGTCTTGAAAAATTATGCACTCGTGTAATGACCAGTGAAATTTGCACGTATAGTTAGATATTTGCAACACTTATCTCGATAATGTACAATAGGATTTAAAATATTCAAAGAGTTGGGAGAAGTACTGGAGGAGTGACTGTGGCTACTATGGCTACCCAACCAAGTTTGCTTTCTGTTTTTCCACCACAATCATCAACTTCTTTCATATGCATGCAGCTATGTTTAAGATGAATTTTCTGCTATATCCTCATCGACTGATGTCAGTTTCTTTGTCTGGCTAATTAAGTATACAACTCTTGCTCTTCTGAACGTACTTAATTCATTTTTTCCTCCATTAACTTTTCTCTAAATTGTGAAAAAAGTTTCTCAATGTCTTGGTTGAAAAATTTTTCTTCATTAGTTACATTTTTTTACCTTGGGAGTCTATAATATATATATGTATATATACTGAATACAATAAGACTACAAACAAATTTATATCTACCTAGTTGAAAGCCTGGCTGTACAGTTATTAAGATATTATGTCTGGCTAACGCAGAATGTATTTGGTTCAGTGTGTAGTTCTAGTCTGTGGGTACGATTAAATATTAAAGCAAAGTATTTATTGTTAAACTGACTTTTAGGCTTATTTCTAACATTTAAGAGCATTTTTGGTCAAAATGGAAACACAAGTATTTAATTTTTCCATGCATTCTACAAGTGTGCAAAGTTTATAGACATTCGACATTTGGTTCGATTTCTTTGTAAACAGTTAGCGTATGCTAAAAAAAGTAAGAAATAAAAACTAAAGAACGGACAGAAAAATAAAATGAGAATGAAGAAAGAACAGTAAATAAAAAAAAAAGAGATCGCACACGTGTATTTATTCATGACGCTAATTTTATCTATCTTAGTAAGATTATCTTATTCGGAATGCGAGCACCCCCGGCACTAATTATGCTCTGCGGCTCACAAAGACAGGAAGAGCAATTGCTCGCGTCTCAAGATAAGATAAGAAACAAGAATCTGATTCAGGAGGATGAACAGCAGCTGAAACAGCATCAACGAGATAGAAGGTACATATCACCTCGAACGTATCGATGTACCACAGCTCCTACTGAGTCCCCGTTAAACGGAAGTACTGCCAAGATTTGCAGTATATCTGTTCTCTTACATCAACAACACAAAGTTTGCTTGACGATTTCAAGTGACGATAAAGCCACCAATCTCACCTCTCCGATTTTCCAATCTTATCCTTGCGCATTTTTGTCACTTCAATGTACACAGGAATCTGGAACTGGACTACCCCGTTTGCTCATCTTAATTTTTTTTTTTTTTTTTTTTTTTGACACATTACACAAACAGTTTTCAGCACTCGAAATTTCCAACAATTGTCGAGTTATATGTTTACGGCATTTATATTACATTTATTTGACTAATGCTCGTTTTTAAAAATCCTTACATGCCCATCACACTTAAACACTAAATCAATAACTATTCCTTATGGAAATGCCAAACTGGCTGTCGAAAAAATAAAAATAGCAATTGAATCCCGCAGAGATAAGAAAACTTGAGTTACTATACTGTAGTGTCTAAAATAAGATTACCATAGTAGTATAAGCGCTTTTGTTATCCACAGCATTCTCTCACTTTCTCTTATTATCTCCGGCACCCCACGCCACTCATTGTTCGTTGCCTTCCGTTTTCCGCCTACTTTTCTTCAGCATGTGCACACGTCATTCTTTTCTGAGTCTTCCTGGTTTCTTACTAGCACCCACAGACTCTCTGTGCAGTGGTAGTTGGGGCTATCGGCTCTTTAATTATAAAACAGAGGATTGAGTAAAGGTGAACGCTTTAGAAACAAGGTTTGACTAACGAAAGGAGCCAATAACCAAAAAAGCGATTTTTGAGTCTTTGCGCTTTAGTTCTTCGCTTACCGTGAATCTGAGTGTGTTATAACACGAAATATTGCTGTAATAATTAAGTTAACCCATTATCAATTACTTAAGCAGTTCTACAAAGTACAATTAAGTAAATTGAAGTGGAAAGGCTATATTACAAGTGTTACATGCAAGGCTACAAACGTAGAACGTTTTATGATGGATTTAAAAAGGATATGCAAGTGAATCTGTGACTAATATACCTTGCACTTTGCATGTAAAGAAATTAAATTCTAATTTTGGATTTTTAATGTGTTGTTTGTTACATTTTTATTTCGAACACTTATCTTGATGATCATACAAAACTGATAGTAAAGTGAAATGCACCAGAACGAAGCTTTAATTCTGTTGTATACCAACTAAACGAGATATTTTTATAAATTAACTTGCAACAAATTTTTTTGCACAGGTATCTTAGCAGTTAACCAAACAGTGGAGTGATGAAAAACATGCAATGGAAAATAATTATCGTTTTCTGTTAAACGTACAATTAACTAACGTGAATAGTCATCGTCCTCATTGTTTTAAAGATAAAAACTCTTAAACGAAACTCGATAGCAAGCCCATCTCTCTGGTTTCCTATTTGCAACTTCACCCTCGTAAAAAGCCCCGAGAACATTCATCCCTTCTGAGCTTTAATGGAGCGGACGCTTGGGTTAGAGAAATAGGAAGCGCCTCCTACTTTCTCCATCCCACACGCGAATTCTCCTCGAGAAACATCACCACAGCTGTCCTTGTCGTTAGAGCCGAGCTTAATTTCATTTAGCCCGCGTAGGCGTGCCTTTTCACCTTCATTAGATTATACGCATAAAATACGTAAGGTCATATACTGTACGCGCACGGCGGTGCCAGTGTGTTCGGATTAAGTTTTCCCCAAAAGTCCACCACTAGCGTCACTGTCATTGCACAGCCTTGAACTCTTTTAACTCTTGCCGAGGGTCGTGCATGAGGTTCGGCATAAGCCTATTATGCACACGCGCTCGCAGTCGCGAAAATGTCCTTTCTCGCTTGCTACTCTTCCGCTTATCTCGGATACTAAACGAATTACCACACAGCATATAGAATGTGTATAGCTCCAGGAAGGGAGAGGAAGTCAGAAAATTTAAAAGGATAGGAAGAGCACTCTGATGCCAGGAAGAGATTATCATCGCCATGATTATCTTTTACACCATCATTATGATCATTGATGAAATGGTCCCTAGTGGCAAGGATTTGATGTTTGTTGTCTTGAATCTCGTGTCAAGATTATTATTCATTGTCTGTTTATGATATACGTTTTTTAATAATTGGTTTACATTTTTTTCATAATTTTTGTTTATGGGAATTACTTGTACGTTATAGTTAAACAAGATTTCAAATCCCATCTTTATCTAAATAGACTTTGCAAATTAAAAAATTTTATACTTAACACCAAACAAAAAATATATGAAATTTATCTTTTTGTTTCGGGTAAATATTTGTTGACGTAATTTGGTCCTAACCAACGCAAACTCTAGTTTGTAAGTAGAAAAAGCTTTTAAAGTTATGTATTTTCTTGTGTAAATTAATAATACGTCTGAATCCTCGAAAATAGTATACAATGACCAGAATAGTCTCATGACGTGAAAGATACTGTAAATTGGAAAAATGTTCTTCTTGATTACCATTTTAAAGCAAGTACCAAATTCACGTCAAAATTGAAGGTAAAAATATTGAAAAAAATGCTTGTATAAGTAACTTTTTTTATCATAAGCCATATGGCGCTTACGTTAGTCATACTAAATGTTGTGAAACATGCACTTGTAACCTCCGTCAAACACTCGATTAATCCATGTGAGTGGTAGTTGCCCCAATAACGGCAAAGTATTCGCGTGACAAGCCAAAAAGTGCCCGTTTCTCTTCTTACTCGGAGTCCCCTCGCAAAATTCAATTACGCTGATTAAATTGTTGAAAGCGTTACACGAAATTTTCACTAAACGCTCGACCATCATTTGTTAGACGCCTCCATGAGAAAATGACGCTGAAATTACGTAAACGTCCCCTCGTACCCCTCTTAATCTGCCATAACAAACGTGGTCCCGAAAACTCATTCGTTCGCTCTCGCGCGCATTCCGTCACCATTTACGACATCGTAGATTACGTCTGAGCGTATTTCACACGAGGCGTGCATTTTTTCGAAAGAGATAGTGGGGTAACATACGCTGCTCGTCGGCTGCAGCTAGTGCGAAAACAAGCGGCTGTGTTCCACGGCCCAGCAAATCGTACAAAAAGCCTCGTAATTTTCGTACTCGCCAAAAATCAGCGGAAGTACAGGCTACATGGCGTCGTGACAAAAATTTTCGGGACATGCACTTGGCTCCACGTTTAGGGTCCTTTTCTTCGAGTCTGAGTTGAAAGAAGTGCGTTGGTGTAAAAGAGGAAAAGATAATAATTTTTGAAAGTTACACTAGTACTTATTTTTGGAAGGGTAGGAGAACCCGTCCGCTTGGGTAGAGTTGTTCAAAAAAAAAATTGTGCTCAAATTAGTGATGACAAAAAATAAAATAATAGTAATGAAGAATGATCAAGAAAGTGGCACCTTGGACGTTGGTTAAAAACAATGCAAGAAGTTTGTAATGTGTATGATGAGCAAAACTTAAAAAATTTTCTTAGTCTTTAATTTATTTATTTTAAAATTGAAACATTTGTGTCTTTAAACATAAATTACTACATATTCCATTAACATTAATTTAACTGGATAACTAAGCAATAAACAGAGTTAAGACAAGAGTTATAAAGAATTAAACATAATCGAAAGAAGATTTGGAAACCAGATATGCAATGAACATCATTCCCCATCTAATGGCTTAGGTAAGACATTGATAATTTTATTTAAACAAAGTAGTCATATACAATTTATAAGTGACGTTTCAGTGTGTTACAAACTTGGTGTCAGGCTCTAAAAGATTTGCAAATACATTAACAAAGAACTAGTTTAAAAAGGGCCGATTAAAAATTTAGCTGACTAAGATGCTAACTTAGAGTAATTTCTTATGAATCTTTTACTGAGGGTTAGTTTAAGAAAGTGATAACTGAAAACTTTCGAAGTTCAGTTCCAAATAATGACAACTCTGAATGCATTTACAAAGACATTAGTTTCTAACCAGTTGAAGAACGTAATAACTTAAAGATTACTACAAAACTTTAACTAAGAATCCAGTATCAGAAAGTTACAAGTCAGTATTTGGACAAAAAGATATAATCTCAACATCTGGTTGACAAGTAGATAACTCAAAAGAAGATAATTATGGATAAATTCAACAATAAGTACTAAATTTTTTCTTGTGAATTAAGCGTTTCATCCCCTGCGCACACAGCAACCACTTTTTAAAATAATGAAAGCATGTAGATGGGGTGGGTTGGAGTTAGTTGTAGGATTATTGTAGGCTTCTCGTAAATTATATTAGGTTCGATTGAATGAACTTGGTATCGAAACAATAGTACAATGTATTTCTGACTTTTCATTTTTCAGAGGTAAATATTTTGATGAAATAAAAAACCTAATACATGGTAGACACTTTGTAAAAAGTAAAATAGCATATCCTTTGTTTTACCTATTGAAGGCGTCATCTCATTTGAATATTAAATCGTAAACTTTTCAGACTGCGCCCACTCAGCCGACCCGATCAAAAAGGCATTTGTCTCTCAAGAACACAATACGTGTAACACGCTCTTTCGTAGCGTTTGCTTGTATTCATGACACGTGTACAGTAAAGTTGACGTGTAAATTGACAAGGCAAATTGTTTCAGAAAATTACTCGGCGAATCGTCTGTTTCTATCGTATGTTTCGCTCTTAGCTACTAGCTGAAAACAGCTGTGCATTTATGTTCTTAACACATATGTGTGTATGTATATATATATATATATATCCTCCGCCCATACTTTGGAAAAGTCTGTCGCTCGTGTCAAGCAGAGGCGCGCAAGCGACAAATCGAACCTACAGGAAATTGCACGTGTGAGCGCCCTTCAGTTTGAGTCAAAGCTTTTACTTTGACGCGGTTCTGATGCATGGGAAGCTCGTTATTTTTGGAACAAAAAGGAAACTCATTTTAAATTCCACGCAGTCTCGCGAGATATAATCTATTTTGTAACAACTTTTGCGAAAATGAACTTTACAGAGCTCTCGTTAATAGTTCGTGGCTTACGTGCATCGGAAATATAGGTGTATGAAAGATGAGTTGAGTTAACTGCTGCTGCAATTACGTAGTTACTGTGAGGTTAAATTTTAGTCCTTTTGTTTCTCAATCAAATCATGCTAAATTTAGTTAAGAACAATTTGTTATAAATTTCTTAAATTTATGTAACAATGAACCAACTGCTGGGATTTACTTTTAGTTGATTTATTTCAACCATCGCAAACTTCGGTAATGGTACGAAAGCTTTCGAATGAATCTAAAAGCTTAAAAAACATTTTCTCCTAAAAGATCACACACTTGCAGAGTAAAAGGAAGGAAAATGTAAAACGTTTTTACCGATTTGCAAACTTGGACGGTAGGATTGCTACCTATTATCTCAAATTATGTAATATTTTCCATATTGTGGTATGTAAAATACTAGGAGTCATTGTAATTTCCAGCAGCCAAAACAAACTGGATGTCCTTCCACAGTAAGCCCATATTCGGCGAATAATTATTAGCTCAATTGACTCTCGACTATTTAGCCCTAGAGCTCCAAAAAGCAATAGCATCTGTATTTGCAGGCGATCGAGCAGCCAATCAATCCCTACGCAGAGCTGATGGCGCATTTCTGAACAGCTAACGAGCAAGTTCGGAGAGCAAACACCTTAACAAGGGCAACATTCGGGTGTAAGATTATGCAAGCCTATACAGAAGGTGGTTGCGCGAATTTCAGCTATATCCCCGGAACATATGGAGTGCTTGCAAGCTCCTTCTCCCCCCCCCTATCTGTCCTTGCGATGATTCACCATACATGACTGTATGATTCATATTGGGGGCATATGACGAGTGGCTTATACATTACTCAGCTTACTGTCTCCTTGTCTGGGTGCACTCCATTCCAGTCTCTACACAGTAACTTTAGTGAGTTATTACGCCATTGTTGTGTGATGCAGTTATTATTATTTATGCCTACCGGAATGCCATACTGGTCAAAATAGTTATATTAACGGGCCATCAATATTGCAAGCATCTACCGTACGGGGATGAGTTGTACTTTTTACATAAAATCTTCTTTATTTCGTGTACCAACTTCTCCGTTATATATTACATCTAAACTATCAACGTAGTCTACCCGCATTGCTCAGTTCGAAGGCATTCTTACCTTTATTTTTTTTTTTTTTTAGGCAAGCTGTCCGTTATTCAAATATTCTAGAACCAAAATAAGTAAAAATGATAAGGCATGTATTTTAAAAAACCCATCCTTAATTTTTTGGGGTGGGCTGAAAAGTTTACCCTGACAAGGACCAGGACCACCACGTCATTTTCTCGGATTCTTATTTGCGTTAAAAGAGTAGATATAATATAAGAAAGTGATTTGCTTTTGAATCATATACTTTCTATATACGAATTAATTTTGTTTAATATATATACTCTTCAAGCAATGTCTCGTAGTAACCCCCTGCACTCCTTATTTCATTCTGCTGAACTACTGAGCCTCCTTCGAGAAAATCGGGGCACTTAATTTGTACCTACATCAGAGAGGGGGATTACTAATCAAGCCACACGTCTCTTACGCCAAAGGCAGTAAGGCTAAACAGAGCAGTCGTCATGAACATGGAAGCTATTAACCCTTCAACTTCACCATGACATACCGCTTCTCTCTCCGTCATTGCACTGGTACAATTATCAAACGACGCGTGGTGTAGAGCAAAGAGCCACGCTATTCCCAAAATCTCTCTCTGTATCTATTGATAGTACAAATAGATAGTCCCGCGAGGTATAAACATAAAATCTCTTGCACCAACGCTTGCTCCCTCGAGCTGGTTCTCCTATTTCCTACCCCCTCGGGAGTTTGCTGCTTTACATCGTCAAACGAGTGGTTCATTGTGTCGAGAAATAAGCTTCTGGAGCTGGCATTTGCACTATACGGTTGCCCATGAAACTGTCGCTTACTTAGTGAACTGAGAATGGGTGCTCGTATTTTTCAAGCTTCTCGTACAATACAGATTTGAGTTTTAACTTGGCCCATTTGCTTCACTCGCCTTGGCTCTAATCTTTGCATTAGGTACGCTCGTATTAATCCTTTGTGTTTGTATGTATCATACACATGTGCATCTACGATGCATATTCGGTCGAGATTATCCTCAACATCACTAATATAATAGCTTCTCCAACTAGTGGCTTTTATCTCCCCTCCACGCTATCTATCCTGGCGTTGCTTCTGCTCATCTGCTCCTTCGTGTACTCTTCTTTTTTTTTCCACGTACTCCTCTATTTTTGACGTATTTTTATTAAAATTCTGGGTGCTGTTTGTCTCACTTCCTCACTCCCATTTGAGTTACGATCCCTCAAATTCTCATGGCAAAAAGTTAAAACATACGTGTAAGTAACGTATAAATAACGCCTCTCATGCTCCTACTGTGCCAATTAAATGAAGGAAATTCATGAAACTGTCGTAGGAATAACGTATACTGTAACTGTAAGGACAAAGACAACTGAGGTGCCCACAATTGATAGATTCGATGCGGAAGAAGTATATATACAAAAGCGAAGGAAAGAGCGAGTTTTAACTCTCATCATTTCAACGATTAATCCCCTCTCGGTTAGTCCAAGTTCGCCCATCTGTCGCCAGCAGCAGCAGCAGTAGAAGCAGTGTATTGTACGGGGCGTAGCAAGAAGAGGGTGGCATGGTCTACCGAAGTACAGAAAACTCGAGGTCCTCCTGATTTGAATATATCCGAAAACAGTAGTTTCAAGGGCTAACTTCTGCTCGCTCGCTCCCAGCATTAATTAAAACTCCAGCCTGTACCAACCCCTCACCCCTTCGTCCACCCTTACTCCTCGACCCTCCCTATGTATATCTCTTCGGAATCACGTCACAGCAGACACGCGGGGGTGTGTGATTGATCCTCGGATGGATCGATGTACAACCAAATCAAGCGATCGCGCGATACTGCTACGAAGATGCATATCAAGGGGTAAGGCTGATTGGGCTGTTAAATTGCACTTGCGTGCCATGCAAATTCAACGGACACTGAGTGAGATTGCATGTTTACCCTATACAGGCTTGGGTGTGCATGAGGGTATATTAGCCGTGTTTTAATTTTTTTACCAGAAATTGTATATCGCTTGAACATTTTTGAGCAGGAAGGTACGAGTCTCGAGAAATATTAAAGTTCCGTAAAAATACTTAGCATCTATATGTACATTATGACTGTGGATCAATATATCATGCCCCGACGTGGAAAAACCTTTAAAAGTCAAACAGGGAGCTATACCGTTTGAAGTAACAATAAATAGAAAACATAAACGTTTATTACCGCACCGATAATCATAACGCAACAGTTGTTGAGCCTTTTAGTTTTATGCTGTACAATGTACAGCGTACAAACTTTATAAGTGCGAATGGCAGCATTCATGGCATCAAAAGGGGAAAAAATGTATTATACATTAGCAGCAATCATCTCCCTGTGCATATTATAATGCCTGTTATTTTGATGCATTATCACGTTTGCATAAGCTATATACTCATCCTCGAGTTGAAGCTCTTAAAGCATCGAGTGCACTTTGTCCATTGCAAACGCATCATGGTGTGAACGGATGATTTTCCGGCACGGTGGTGGTGAAATTGCGAATAGAGCAAAGCGAATTTTCTGAAAATAGAGGATAGAGGAGAGAATGGTGCCACGTGTATATATACAGTTGCGAGCAACAGGTTGTTAGCTTTCCACAGGCCATCTCTCGCTACTCGCTGGCGCATTCCAGATAACCTTGTTCTCTCCTACACCTCGCCCAGCAAACAGTCCAAGAAAACGATGGGCTTATCCGTAAGGTAACAGTCTTCATTTCGACTTTACTACGCATCCTCAACGTTAGTTTTATGTATATAAGCAACCTACGTTTTATGGTAATTTAAATCCTAAAACTAATTCGTGAACTTATAAAAACTTTTATCTTTTTTTTAGTTAATTAAACAAATATTATGAGAACTTGGACTGGAAATAAAAACGTTTTAGTACGTATAGAGACATTGGAAAGCCTAGATGATATGAATACTTAGATAATGAAGAGGTAAATTTGATCAAGACATGAAAATACTCAGAGGCCTGTTTTCAAAAAGGCCTTTGGGCATCTAGAGTAAGCAAAATGTTTATTAAAATATGCTTGAAAAGCTTCACGCCTAAGACTGAAAAATAGCAACTAAATTGAACGAATTTTGATAATAAATAATTTATCTTATTATAATTTTATACCCATAATCATAGTACCGTTATACTTTTATTATGTATATCATTATATTGTGTTACGAAACATCAAAGTAGTATATTGTTAAGAAAAAAAAAGTTGTGAATGAGAAAGTAAAAGTCGTTGGAATCCGATAGCGTTGACGGTAGATTAAATCTTGGAAGAGAAGAAGAGAAACATGAGCTTCGCCGTGATTAATACGTCTCACGGTCAAGGTCGCGCCGCAGACTTTTTCTTTTATGATGTCGCTGCCAGCGTGATGACACACTTGTGCGTCTCGTCGTAACGTTACGTTGACGCGAACAAATCAACTTTTATCTTAATACACCAGTGGCGCACCTTCTTCCTCTATTACCTCTATCTCTCTCTTCTCCTATCTATATGGGCTACTGAGATAAAAGCGAAGCTAAAAAAGAGAAGAAATAAAAAATACGAAAAAGAAATAACGAGCAAGTAGCCGTCCATACGTTTCTTGGAATGCGGACCCTCAAACTTCTCTTTTTATCCGTCGCTAATAGCGTGAAACATGACTAGAGTATCTCTGTAGACTGCTTTGATTTTTTTTTCTTAGAGTTCGTTAATGGATCTTATTGAACCTTCATTAGAGATTTTTTCTAATATCATGAGTTGCAGACATGATATTGAGCTTGTGGAATAAATTTAGCTTCTCGACATTTAGCTTCCAGCAATTCAGCTCATGAATTAGAAACAAAAAAAATAATTATCTACAATTTTTTCCATATTTATTTTTCGTATGTTAATTCAAACGTTTAATTTGACATCAGTAAGTACAGTATAATTGTATGACTAAAATTTAGAATCTTCGTCCACTGCAACTCGATCCGTCAGGCTACTTAAAATTTCAAAACAGGCGCAAGCGCCGAACACTCCCGAGGAACTCTCGAGTAAAAAAATCACTTTTAAACGACAAAAACACTTTTTTCGTATCACCCCTTTCCTTTCTTTTTTTTTTGTTTTTTTTCGTCCAAACGTAACTTATCGAATTACGTAGTAGCAAAAAGACAGAGATAAGTGGTACAAAATTTTAACTCTGTGCGTAAGTTGCATAAACGAATGATCCTCCTGTTCTTCTTACTTTCTCTCTCTTCATATTTTATTATAGCTGCAAACCCATTGAAAACAAAACTTCTTCTCCAGTGGTTGCAGTGCGTCAGAACTAACCCTTTTCACGCGTATAGTCGTCAAATCTTTGCTCCCTCTTCCGAATCTCCTCTGTATTTCTTTTTATTTTCGAATTTCGTCTGGCTCGCGAGGCTTTATGAACTTGACTTCGGCTTCGTGTCGACGAGAAGAAGGTAAAAAGGAGAAGGATCTTCGAGTTTATGCCGTGTATATATGGACCTTGTAAGGGAAGTCACGGTGTCGCAACGAGGATGCACGCGTGAGTACCAACTCGAAAGATTTACGAGTGACAACGTGTATATACATAGGGCTGTGGAGTGTGCAAAGAGTCCTCCTTTGTCGCACCGCTGCTCGACATATGCTGGTGGGAGTGAAGGTATTTTTTGTTTTCTTATTTTATTATCATTTCAATTGTGCTACAGGACACTTTCTTAGGTTCCACGAATCGACATGAAAGACAATCATGTCTTATTCTGGAAAGATTATTGTTGAGCAAGCGAGATATATGGTGTGTTGGGCAGTTAACTTGATAAGAAGATCTTTTAATACAATTCTTTGACCTTCAAGGGAACTGGCAGAAAATTTTGTGTAATGTTGTTCCTCTAGTGATGAATATATTTGTATAGCTGTCCAGTTTGACATCAAGCTAGTGCTTATATTTTTTTTACTATAATAACAAGACTTTTACTCTACTAGTTTAGCTAACATGTAGAATTCTATGATGATATGACCACTCAAAAAGTGCACGTAACGATTACTTTACTGGTATATATTTTTCATACTTATTCCAACCCTTTTATATCAGAGATAACACGCCCACCCAGACATCTCTTCTTCTTTCAATCCCTTCATTTTTCTTTCGCAATTTCCGCACCAATAAATAATCTGGCTCTGAAAGGCGTTGCCTGCTGGCTGCAGTAGACCCTCCTTACTCTTGCCTTTTGTACTTAAGACTCTTGTCATTACGCGGGATCGAAAATTCAAGAGCAGAGATGCTATCAAAGACGTGATGTATATACATAGAAGCGTTGGGACGGCCGTGCTGGCTTCGACGTCTTCTCGAGTCGGCTCACAACCTAATGGACTGAACGGTAATTCCACCTTGGTGTCAAAGCGAAAGCCAAAGGGAAGGCATAATCGACGCTAAATAGCTCTTAGTATGGTGTGCCGTGCTGCTGCTGCAGCGGACCATCGCGACACAACCACGACAGATTAGTGACTATGGAGTCTTGCGGTTATCTGCTTCTGCAACTACGAGAACAGATGGGATGCTATATAGAGAACGGAGCCTTGTACCTGAAGAAAAATTTTCTTGGCATGCCGATATTATCGATCTGACTGGATGTTGAGCTTTTTCTACTTGGGAAAAAAGCTCGTACGAAAGTGATGCCCTTTAGTTCCACATCAGGATGTAGAATGTGCGAAAAGACAATCGTAAACTGACGTTGTGCTATCCATAAATTAGTGATACTAGCAACTTTTCAGGGAAAACCATTTTTAAGCTCTTGGGCCACAACTGTAACAATTGTTAACACTCCCCACCATTATATTACATCTAAATGATGTATACATGAAAAGTTCAGGATGACACTTGTACTAGCTTTTGTATGCTAAGATACTTAATTAGAGACACAAAAGTGCACAAAAATAAGACACATCCTTCTTGAAATCAAAGTCCTAATCCCGTCCTCCTTACAACAGTGAATACTTGAGTCTATGTAAAGCAACAAAAAAATATCTTAAAGCTCGCATTCTTTGGTCTGCATCTCTGCAAGCTCTACACGTACTCGCCCGTTAATCCATCCGTCCACTCGCTACAGCTAAAATAAAGTTCTCGGTGGACACATCGGCTCTCGTCAATCCTCTCCCACACTTGGCTCCTCGAGCTTTTTAGCGGGGCGTTTCGTAGCTCGTAAAGCGCCCGTGGTGACTCGGCTCCCTCGTCGATTCTCTTGACAGAAATCGTCGCCAGTGTCGCGCATAAAGCTTCCGGCTTTCCACTGCTCTCGTAAATTCTACTTGGTTGACCACAGCTAGCTATCCAAAGTTAGGACTTTTCTTTGCTGGGCAAAGTGATGAGTATACTTGTAGCAAAGATAAAATACTGCCACTCACTCCTTGCCTTTTTTTTTCTCTTGAGTTACCTTCGACAACGTTCTACTGTACGTCTATTCTTCTCACATTATGTTACACTCTGTCGAGGTGATTAACACGTCATGATAGCAGAATGTGCCTTGGAACGTTGAGTTTACTGCCAAATAGGAGAATTTTGTACAGGTGCCAACGAGTTAATGACCAGCTCGGAATTTTACGCAAAATGCCACGTAGTTTACAGACCTTTTTAGAGCTCTTCCACTCATAATTAGCTACTGCTGATAATTACTTTAATTATTCGTTTGTGTGCTCCATTTTTTTAATATTATTAAAACCATCGTCTAACATATACTACAACTTTCTCACAGACAACTATTTTGAAAATTAGCATTCAATTACGATAAACATCTTGGTGCCTCTTTTACTCGACCAACATCAGTAATCAAAGCAAAAGTGCTTTAAACGCAAAGTACTTTCCATCGTTTGATATCATCTTTTTCCCACCTCTGCCGTGCCTTGATGGGGAAAAACGTATTTATCAAAAAGCGCATACTGAAAAGCGCACTCACCGCCGCCTCCGCAGTTTAGAGGGAAAGCTTATAAGTTTTCCTCCTCGCCATCCTCTCACCTAAATTCCTCTCGTTTGCACACCCCGTTGAGCAAAGAGCGCATATTCCACGTGAAATTGTCTCTCCATCCCTCCCTCATACATAAATCACGATAATTGACGTGGGGAGCTGCGGGTCGAGTTCCACTTTCTATTGCAGTACAGTCTTTTTCGTGTTTTCGAAGATCAATCAAACAAACCATACATCAGCAGGTTTTTGGATCTCGAGTTTCCGTGACACGTGACGCTTTATTCTTCTCTTTATTTGCACGAGTAGGCAGAGAGTATATCTCTTCTTTCCTCGCGATCCTTCGTTTTCGCTTCTACCCCTGTTGGTTGACTTTTCTTTCTGTGATTGGGGGTGGAAAGAATAAGAGCACGAAAGCTGAATTGGAGTGGTGGAGAGAATTGCCAAGCCGAGCCAGAGCTCCAGTTTTAAGACTCTTATACGCCGATGATTCGCCTATTCGCTAAATTACCGTCCGCCGACGATTCGCCGCACCTTTGGGAGCTCTCCGAGAGACGTCCGTCTCCGACGGCTGCCCGAGCCGAATATCGGCATGTCAATCGTACAACTAGCGCCAAAATTCAATGGGGATAAGGTGGCAAAAGTTGGAATCTTACATACCGACCTTCTCTTAGTGTAGTTTTAGTCTTAGTCTAAGGTTATGTTTCACTTTTTCTACCGAGCTGCTTTTTATTTTCATCCTCTCTCCCTCCACATTCGTTTTTATGTTTGTCGCGCGTGTTTTTACATTTGTTGCGCGAGCAGAGCACTACAGCTTTTCCGACGTTTTTTTTTCATGAGCTATCATTAGAGTAGCTAGGTATTTAGCTACTTTCTTAGGTACTTTCCGATTTTTTTGCATACAATTCCAGCAGTAGCAAAGCCAAAAGCTCAATATGTCATTTTTCTTTCTCATGCGTGATACAGGCGAAGCATGTTAGCAAAAAAGTTGATGGTTCGTTAGTAGGAAAGATACTGACTTCAATTGCCTGCTTCCAACAGTAAGAAAGGGGTGTGTGACATTTACAAAGAACTTGGATGGGCAGATTGCTATAATTGATAATAAGGAACCCATCAAATTGTGACAATAGTAGATTCATTCTCTTCTTTACCAAGTTGTTGCTCGTTGCTCAAGTATTTCTTTATCTGAGCATTGAAGTTATATTTAGTATTCTTTTCCTAGAGATGGTTGTTGCTTTTATTGCGAGCTCATTCATGTCAGTAGGTGAAGATGTATTTGTTACATTGTATTGTTGACTAATTTAATTTCATTGAAGGCTTGAATAAATTTTAATTGCGTTCAGTGGTTCCAGGATAATACAACCGGACAAATTGACGCTTAAAAGAGGAAGTCATTTCATGATTATCTTACAAAAGGTTCTGTGCTTACGATTTGTGGGGTCGTAAATTTTCATTGAGGTAAACCAAGCTGTTATTAAATCATGCAGAACGTTTGTTACAACTACTTGCTTTGGATGGATCGAAAATATGATACTTTTGCAAACTCTTCTACAATCGAACCAACAGCAAAATACTCTCCAGAAGGTGATTGAAAATCAATTCAATAAGCATTTACTATCTTAAATCACTGTGGATCACTTATGGGTCAATTATGGGTCTCTATTGTAAATTATCCAGTGTGACAGTCAACGTGACAAGATAGATATAAAATACAGCAGCAGCATCTAAAGCTGCCATTTGCAAAAAACCAAATAACCTATTATCATCGAGTACTTCGCCTACTCTGAGAAAGTTGGCAATCTCTGCAATCAGTGCGAATAAAGAGCCTCGAGAAAGAGGAGATTTTCACCCCCGGAAGAAGCTTAGCAATTTCGGCAGTAATTATCTCAACGTACGTCTATAACAATGTGCGGACACAAGGAAGTTTTTAGTGCAAGAAAATTCAGTGACGGCACAAAAGACGAAGTGAAGGAATAAAAGAGGGTGAAGGAAGACTCGAACGGACCTCTGTTTTCGTTGTACCCTGTCCATGCTACCCTGTTTGTTTTGGTTGGCAATGATAAGGGTGCTGGTAGTGGTGGTGTTTTTCCTCCATTAGTAACCTCTGGCTTCTCTATCCGAGTCTCTTACACACTTTCCCTCTCAGATCTGTCTAGCTGTTGGTAGCTTCGATCATACGAGACGATTCCCTATTCCTATCCCTTTTTCTTCCTTGCAGACGTTTGTTTCTGCCCTTGTTTTGACTGTCGTTGCCATAAAGGAGACGAAAGCGTTCATTTATCAAAACGCACACTATTTCGCTTCTCACTTCTCTTTCACCCCCTTTTTTTCGGAGCAGTTCGCTGCGAAAAAGAGTATAGATGGCAAAAAGCTTTACTTTTCCGTAGTCGACAAGTTGGGACTGCTTCACTAACATGAGGGAAAAGTTGAAATTTCTACCGCTGAAGCTTGTGATTGTTTATCACTCATTTTTAAAGCTTGCTTTGCAGTTGAGAAACAAAAAAAAAATAATAATAATAATTTCAATTCAACTTACCTTTGCTCTTTGGCTAAAAAATGACAAAGCAAAAAAAAAAAAAATACTAAAAGACCTTTAATTTCGTTGAAGCGAGCCCTAGATGTAGCTATTGTCAAAACAACCGTGATACGCCGTTAAGGGCGCCGTGATAACTCGCCAAACGGCTATGGCTCAGCTAGAGAGTAAGATGACTGACTAGTAGCGTCGAAGGCGGTGGCCTTTGGTAATTATCGTTTGTGTACTGTAACCTAGACATTGTCCATCAATAAGCTACGCTCCACTGATACATACAAAGAAAATGTCTCTCGTACTCTTTCATAACCATACACGTAGTACAATGGCTTAGGTTTAATGTGATATCATACGAGACAAGTATTTTTCTTTTTTTTTTTTTTTTTTTTTGTGCTCAGTATAGAATCTGCACACAAGGGAAGTTGTGGCATATCAGTATAGGGGAGGCTGTTGCTGTAGCAACGGTAAATCTAACCATTGGATGTAGGGTACTGAAATTTGAATCTTTGAGACTTCATTATACCTAAACTGAACGAAAATGCATTATAGGCTGTATTGGAATCAACATCTAGTGATGATATTTTCAAGATTTAATCAGAATTCGGTCGAGTAAATGAGGGATTATCCATTCATCGCAATAAAACGTATTCCAATTTAATCACATAATGTTCTATTGTTTTCAGAAAATAATCCTAAGTAAAATTAAGTAAGTTGTACGATAAAAAACGTTACACTCTCATTTCCCGACACCCGGCTATCTGCTGTGAATAAAATTAATGGACGATAAAATTGCAAAAGGAAGTCCACAAAAAAAAGGAAGGACTAGTCGTGCACTTTGTGACGCTGCTGCTTTTGCATCCTCGAGATCCAATAAAATACTCGTCTTATCTGCAGCAATCGCAAACAAGTAATTAACTTTCGTTTCGCCGTATATACTTAGTTGTATATAGTTAACAGCAGCTCGCGTTCTAATCTAACTTATTCCTCTCCTCCCCCCGACTTTCGAGATACCTTAGTGGGTTTCCTTTCACGTCGAAATGATACACGGTTCTTGCTCATCTTTTTCAAAGCTTCCCTTTCCTACTCTTCGTCCTCTATGCTTATTTTGGTGGTAACTTCTGTCACAGCAAGAGAGAAGGTAAAGCTTCTGTGTATATCGTCGGTGGCTCCAAGTTGCATAATAGTCTGAAGTCCATCGTTACCAAATAGATAAGTAACGAGCCTTTAACTTTGGTTTTCACTCAAATGCCAATCCTTTGGTTGCCTATTAGTAAATGTGTGACCGTGTGCCATATTTATTTGTCTTGTCGATTAACTTGTTGCACTTTGGCACCGAAGAATTAAAAAAGGGTAAACAAGAAAACGAAATCGAATAAAATGAAAAATACAGAAATCTTCAAAAATCCTCGGAGATGGGGCTAGTTTGGGCAAAAAATTACTACCAGTTTTTAACTTTCAATACTACAAACTTGTGAGTTAGCATAGTCTTGATTCTTTTTATTAATNTAATTATATTTTATTTTTTATTATTTTTTTTATAATTTATGGGATTTGTTGGATCTTAAATGTAATATTGATGATATACACTCATTTTAACCATTTAACTGAATACTGAGAACAATAAGGGATAATACGTAAAAAGAGAACAAATTATGGTTGAAAATAATACGATTCAATGAAAGTGACCGCAACACTACCTCAATCAAAATTACAAATTACAATCTACCACTCGTAACGCACTCATACTATTCACCCGCGTGTGCAATCCGTCGTTTTCCTACGAGTTTTCGAAAAAAATTTCTCCATAAAACAATGATGACTAGGTATACATTACTTTTACATGTAATAACAATTGCAACCACGCATATATGTATGCACATCGACGTTACCTACACTTGGTCCCTTCCATCATGGGAACGGATACGGGGGTTGTACTGTGGTGATGAAAATTATAGGGTATACGTAGCTAGACCCCTCTTGAACTAGCCACATCGTTGTCGACGTCGTTTACGTCCCAAATAATTGTACTAAAAAGAGATACGCACATGGGTGTATTTATGCAGGCACCTTTATATTTGACAAAAACAACTTTAGTACAAGGTTTATGAGACAAAATAAGCTTTTTGTAAATTGCAGAAAGTATTTTTCTTTATTTTGCATGCCGTTGTTGTTTGATATACTGACAAAGAAGTTGTTAATTCTATAATTTCATTAACAAAATTTAAAATGTGGGGTAAATAGTGAAATAATTTGTCATAGTACTATCTTATTTCAATATTAAACATCGTAATTTTTTAAGTATTCTTTTACTCATAATCGTTATTGATAAAAAAAATTATAGTTTCAGCAGAAACGTAACTTAATAGCATGTCAATTGAATCCTGTTCTACTCCTTTTTAGATCTCTTGGTTTACGTGCAACGAAAACAACTAATGCAAATAATACCAAAACTAAATCTTACCATTATTCATTAGGTACCCATTTCTCAATCTAGTCTAATCTTTAGCACTAAAGACAGCTTCCACAGACATAAACAGAAAAAGCTAAACAATCCCATATGGTCACCTTATCTCCCGTAGGATGTTTCTACACTGACCCCTAAAAACAACTTGGCTGCGATCATCACGTACTGGTGGGTATAGCAGATAAAAAAGGGGGTACACAACATTCGCGTGTACTAAATATATGTAAGGCCTACGGTAGGTGTAAAGTTACTCTCTTCGAGTGTAACCGTATTCTACTAAGAAACAGGGCCAAGGGGTATATAATACATGTGGAGTAGAAAAGGGGACGTAAACTCGCTGAAGAGACATTTTCTCCTTATCAGTGCGCAAACAACGCATTCGCTAATTTTACGACCGTTTGGCACATCCGTATAGTATAGGGCAAGCTTAATGGAAGCTTGATATATTATCATCCCACTGCTGCTGACGGCAGTCTGGTACTTAGGAAACCTCTAACGACGACGATATTTTTCAAGATGTAAACGCCTCATCGTCCGGGCAGTTACTATGCGATTGTGTCATAAAAATTTCGCTAGAACTATACACGTCAGATTGTGATATTTCATGTTTAACATTGTTTTTCGAAGGGGAAGGTAACGGCGAGTCTTTTTAGCGAATCCAAGATTTTAGAGCACCGGCAGCAAGTTGCTTCGATTTATGGAACCAGATAAGACAGATATGTATGCATCTTTTGAATCAGAAGGGACACTCGATACAACCACCGTTACTTTTATCAATGTAAGTTAATAAACATGGCCCGAACACTCGTGCACACGGGTAGGCAGGTACTTACACAGCTGACCCAGTTGTCCGAGTGGCGCAAATGTTAACACTGTGTTTTATTTTGATGGCATATATTATCTCAAACATGTTCTCGTGTACTTTTATTGAAAACATAGCACACCTTCTTGTATGGCAGACGAAAGAACGTGTTCCAAAATAAATGGATAAAAAAAAAAATTGAAGACCGAAATTATATTTACTTCTGCAGTAATTCGACTCTTCGAAGACTAAGATAGTACATACTCTACAGCTACAAGAGCTTCTTCGGCGCCAATGAGATTTTCTCTGTCGTCATATATTCACAATTTTGCGGTACTTTCACCGCGAGCCCACAAGAACGGAAAGAAAAAATAAACGGCATGACAAAGAGTATCGTCTGGGATAAAAGGAAAATAGACTCGTTACGAAAAGAGATGTAGAGACTGGACGGAGAAAACGATGGAGCAATTAACCAAGCAGGAAATAAATCTCAAGCGCTGAGAAGCACTCGTCCTTTCTGTCCACGCCACCGAAAAATAAATTAGGGTATATGAGAACCCGGACGTTTGTAGTTTCTGCACCACTTTTTTTTCATCCCCTCCTTTTTTTTCTCTCCATATACTCAACTATTGTTACTAGGCGCTTAATTATCCTGATGTTTCAGTTCGCTCACGTGTGTCTCACTTTTCAATTCACGCCATTGAGGATAAGCGTATATACAGCGATTTTTTTTTCACCCCTTAAAATTTATGCGCGAGCCAGGACCCATTTCTTTCTTTTTTTTGGCTCTTTTTCTTCAGTCCATCCTTTCCGACCCAGTCCTGAATTTTCTCTCCAAACGAGAAAAGAAATGAGTAAAGAAAAAGACAAAAAAAGCTCAAGCTAAAATAATAATGAACTTTTTATTGTTTCGAAGTGCTTTCGCCTGAGTAAATACGGCGAGCCTGGCACGATAAAAACGACTGTGCAATATTGATATTGATTTAAGACACACTGTCCAGCTTTTTGTGAAGTGAAATTACGGCATCAAGTACACCAGGTTGATTTGTTTTCTTGGATAAGGAAGTATGTCGAGCATATGATAAACAACACACGTATGATAAAACGTCGGTTGAAACCTCTAGTCATAGTTGCTTTTAAAATCCACTACTGATCCCCGACCGTAAAATTTTAGCTTCTATTTCCGTATATATTTTTTTACAGTCCGTCATGTGTATAGGATGTATGCACGGGGCCAAAAAATAGCTTACGACACTTGCATCCCTCTTTTTATCACTCTCTTCTCGTCCGTGCCGGCGTTGTAGCCCCGTATCAACACCACTACAGGCTCTCTCTTCTCCCTCTTTGGTATCTGCTCTCTTTTATTTCCGCTTGCGTCCAAGATAACGACAGAGGGAGGGATTGGGGCAAAGAGGCTTTTAATAACACCACTTTCCAGCCAAATTTATCGGCACGCGATTATTGCAGGATTTTCGGTGAACCCCCCCCCCCCCCATCTCTCCCGCTCTTTTTCCCCGTATACCCGTCGGTCTGGCGCCTCGGGTCTTCCCCCTTTGATAGCGATACCGTTACAACGTCACGCATGTGCGTTATGGAGATCCTAGGCGCCGATGAATATTGCATATATCACTTACGCGCTCGCGTGATGAACACGAGCAGAAAAGAGAGGCGAGATTGAATATGTATATACGTATACCGCGAGTCCACGCATCGTCAATTGTGAAGCCCGATGAGTGAGTGACAGTCAAGACTTTTGATGTATGATGCCTGACGTGAAGGGCGCGTCGTGGATCCCTTTCTCTCCCCTCCCCTGCTGCCATTTCTCACTCTCCTCTAGTTCCTGTGTCCAGCGTCGACATAATTTTCTCCGACAGTATTTTTTGGGGCTTCTGTATGCCTGCTTCTTTTTTTTTCTTTTTCTTTTGGTCCTTGCATTCATGACATACTGTAGAGAGTGGTGCACATTTTATTGTACGTGAAGGAAAAAAGAGCGGTCCGACAGTGAATTTTAGCTCTGTTGATGCTACTGTTGTTTTCTAATTTTAATTGGTACAGCACATGGGCTTGCATACAAACATATGAGAAGAAAAAAGGTACACGCGTGACAAATGAAATGCTTTAGACTGAGTCTTTGGTATCATTTGCTGTAACGCGTTGTAGGTGTGCTCTTATTAATTACTGTTTATTTTCTTTTCTTACAAAAATCACAATGATTGGTATTAACAAGATGAAATTCGATATGTAAACGTGATAATTAAAAACCGAGTCCGTGAAGGAAACGAAAGGTGTTATCATTTTTCGATCGTAGCTACAAAATAATATAATGTTGCCACCATGTCGTGTAACTTTTGTATTTGTTCTTCGATTGTATGTGTCGATGTGTTATTTAATTTAATTTCTATAATTAGACGAGTTTTGCTTTGTTATAGTGACAAGTCAATGGTAAAATAATCAGTCTGATAAGATTTTTTTGCGAAACGTGGGTGTCTCGTTATAACCATGAATATCTCCATCAAATACTTGACGTAAAAAACAAATTGTGTGGCGTCCCTGTAGTATAATGAATACATACTATGACAAATGAAATGCAGAAAAACTTTTCAGACAGCAAAACTGCGTACAGCCTTGTCAATGCTCATCACCAACTTGCCAGCTCTGCTGAGACCACACACGAGAACAGCAACGCATATTTTCACGCCTGGAAAACTCGTAAACTCCGTGGAAAGTTAATTAAATCGAAAGTTACGTGTACAGATTAACGGTGGGATGGCTCCGGAGTTCGTGTAAGCGTGTAGTGCGACTCGATGATACTATAGTCCAAGCCTCGTGACAATTATCTCCCTCTCATTTACTTTCTCTTCTGAAGTGCAATTAATCAGCGTGAAACCACGTGCCCATTCGCGAACTGTCGTTAAATGCCGATGAAAATGCACAATGGTAATCCTGATTCTTGCTTTCCGCGTGGCCAAGCGTAAGAAGCTGTAGGAGTAAACGGAGGAGAAAATTCATTGCACGCGATCGAGGTTTTTCGTCACTGGCAAACAATTTGTGACAGCTAAGGATCAATAGCGGGTCAATATGTTATCAATGTATGACAGTAAAATTATTATTATTAATTTTTTTTTAAGAAAAGGAAAAATTAGCAAAAATTCTTGTAGCTTCTGTATCTATATACACTCACGTAAAAAGCTGATTTTTCTCTGGGCCACTGTCATTTGAAAGTGCATGTATGATTGTACTGTACATGACTTGTGAAATCCATGTTTCTCCCGACACCTGTCGAAAAATTCGCACGAAATTATCGTCAAATGGAAGGAACAAGCTGCATAGAATAAGAGGCACCATCAGTTTCCCATACATCTACTTATACCCCATCACAATCTGACAGCCCAATTATGTTCAAACATACACCCTATTACGTTTCTGCGTTCCAAATACACCTATATATCTGGCAAGATGGCATCAATTAATCGAAATGGTGTACACTGTATCTTCTAATATTATACGCGCACAAAACTTTTTTTTATTTTTATTTTTTTAATACAACAGCTCACGGAACATCTTGATTGCAGCTCGTGTTATACAAATTTTTACACGTAGCGCGTGTTTCCCATGGTGTAAAATCACACTACTATGGACGACCACGGATTATGGTCGTCAACCTGCAAGATCCTTCGTACGTACAGAGCTTGACTTGAAAATTGCGATACCGATAAGAACGAGCTGGTAAAAACAAAGTTGTAGTCACGCTCAAAGTGTGCAGTGTATACTATTTTTGAGAGTAAAAACTACAAGATGTATCTATATGTATATGCATAGGTGCACTTGACGCGTGTGTGCAAGCCGACGTTTTCGCGTTTCTCTGTCACGTTATCGCTTTTCAAAGTCCCCCAATCCTCTTGCTTTTCTTTTTACTACCCCCTTTGCGTGTTGTACCTAGCCATACGTGATGGCAATGCACGAGTTTTGCGGACTCAATAAGTTCTTGTCGTCGCTGTTCTCTCTCGTCGCGTGTGCACATGTGCGTTAAGTCCGAGTAGTCGCAGCGATCCTCGTGTGATTATTCGCTTGCTCGCTCCACCCCAACGATGTACGCACACGTTCATGAGATTGCGATTTTATACATCGACCGACTTATGTAAATGCCTGTACAGTCTTATGTCAGCCGTCAAACGTTGACTCGATAATTATAGAATTAATATTCTTCTTGTCATTGACATCAGTGTGGTTGTTGTCATTTTGCTTTTGACGTTGATATCCAGTGCAATTTTATTTAATTCTATTACAATGATGTTTTCTACTGTCTGTACCTATAATGATCTCTTGGGTTTTTTTTTCCATATAACTCATCTGACATCCTCTCTATCCTTGATGCAGGTAGGTACCCAGATCATACTTAGGAGTAGTCTCTTTTGAACTGTTTAACACAGCACTCGACGAGAGCCAGGAAAATCATAAAATAATAAATAAGGAATACGATGAAGTCACTTAATGTTGATCATTCCTAGGATGCAGTTGACCGAATCGGTGGGAGTAACATTCACTTGTATGTTGGAAAATATTATAAAGAGGAGCTGATTCTTGGTTAATTTTCATGAAAATTTTCATCCTTTTTTTTTATTATAACCCAATAACCCAAAAGGTTGTTTTCAACTCGTTTATTTAGGAGCGGTTGATTTAGAAATATTTGATTGGAAACTGCAATCAGATTTTTTTGTGACACGTCATTCAGAAATAAACAAATCATTTTCAAACATACTTTTATTTACTGAATTACAAAGTTATTTCCACTTCGAAACAGCTATACTGTTATTATAACCAGAAGCTATTGGAACTTAGTTGAAAAAAGTATTACATGGTTTAAGCTCTCGAATGAACTTGACGCAAGAAATTTACTATAGAATACGACATTTTTATTATCTGTAAAGTAAATTTATAATAATTAGAAGGTGAACGAAACACACCTAAGCTCGACATAAGCAAATAATATTATTTCATTCAAACTAGAGTGCAGCATATTGATTATGCTTTATAAATGATTACCGTACCAAAGATACAGTCCAAGCAAAATCAATAACGAACCTTTCTGCCCTATAATTTGCTGAAAATTTTGACTCATATTATTTACCCATAAGAATGTGTTCAAGTTTAGTGTACACAGTCCATGACAGGAAACACTTTGGCCTCTTGTATTGCAAGTCATCAAAAATAACAAATATTTCCTTTCTCGAATATCCATGGAAATCCAATCGCTATGGTATATCGCATCAGATATTTCTTGACTCTGTTTTTAGATAACCATAAAACGACAAATCAAAGTTTTTCCTATAGATTGATAGAAATGAAACAAAAAACAACTTACCGTCAATTCTAATTGATTACCGAACCAACAATAAATGAAGATATACTGCAAAATCTTCGAAGAGAAAACGCAAGCTCTCACGAAATCAGAGCTAAATAGGTTGTACTACGGAAAAGATAATTGAATATTTGCAAAAACGAAATTTTTTTCAAATGTAAAAATATTGTACCTCAGAGGCTTGAAACATGCTTGCACAAACACATGACAAGTTGCATAAAAAGAACGGTATAATAAATCCGACGATGAAAGATTCCACTTTTTTCGTCACTCCCCAAATCAATAGATTATGATCGATGCACTCCTTGATACGGACCATATCGCCACCATGTAATTTCTTAATTCTGTAGGCATTTAACTCCAATTGTCCAGTTATCAATGTAAATAGTGCAGCGGGCATGGTATCGATGGACATGTTGATTACAACAGAATAGGAAGCTGATAATATGTATAAACAAATTGTAAGATATAAAACTAGAGGACTTGAGTTTTCGTAAAATTGGAATCTTTCGAGTGGCACATGTTGTTTGTTGATTACTTTCGATGCAATATCGTAACAAAAAACCAAGATAGTTAATAAATTAAAAGACATAAAAAATACAAAGAGCCATTTTGACGTTTTCACGTGTTTTTTCAGTATCTTTTTTTCCTTGTCGTCATTGGCTTTACAGTATGAAATTTTTAAATCTTGCACTATTTCTATCACGATGTTTCGACGACGGACGATATGAATGATCTTCACGTAGTTGTTCAAGAATGCCAAAGCCAAAAACAGAGACTCGTTTAGATCTTCAATGTAGTTGTTATTTATAACAAGATTAACATCTAGTATAAGCGTAAAGTAAAAAATAATCGCTACCACAAAGAACCGGTACACTTTTCTACAGAATCCAAACTTTTCGTTTTCCTCATACCAGACACCACAAAGACGTAAGACAGAAAAATTCAGTGGTAGCACGTCCATCTTAACGGAAAGTTTTTGTTTCAATGAACATTAGAATCTCGCGACCTACTTCAAAGTTAGCAAGTAACAATTGGATGTAATTGCAGTTTAATTACAGTTTACATGAAAAACTACCTCTGTATTTTAGAAAATAAAACAACGCGCCGACCTATCAACAGGAAAAATACTCATTAAAAATAGAAATGAAGAAGGGGCGTTTGTGCATATCGATGGTTTGTCACTTATCCCTTGCTTACGTAGGACAATTCGTCGAGGTACTTCTTAATGACATCTGCTACAACAAATATAATTTAATGTTTTTATATAGTGGATATGATAGATGGTGTAACTCTATTATTGTTGTATATCTAATTTCTCGGTCTCTATTGATTCTCTTCTGCCAACCGTGTCGTACGTCGACAAATTATTTTTACTTCTTGAATACAGCAAGCACGTGTGAATTACGACCTTTGCTTCAAAAATTTTCAAGTCTGCTAAGCACACTCAATAAATTCATTCGAGATTCATTGATTTGATTCGACCATATGTACCTTTTTAGCATAAATTCATACCATACTAAATCAATATACATACATATATATGTTCTACAATTGAAACAACGACTTTTTCCAAGAAACCTCGGACAAGACACAAGATATGAGTCTCAAAGCAAAAAATCCATACGTCGAGAGAGTATGTTGTAGTCGAGGTTGTAGTTCTGTCTCGAGTAATTTCAAGGTCATGAATCCTAATTGTTTTTTGTGGGTTGAGTAACTGGTAAAATATCCAGATTTTTAAGATTTTTCATAACAACTCCTTGCTAATGATTTACAATAAACGCATAGGTTTTAAAAAAGCTTTCTCAATGGTGCTTCTAAGTATACAATATAATATAATAATCTCATGGGTTTTTTGCCACATCATTCATCTTACATCCTGTCCATCCTTGATGCAGGTACCCAGCTCATACTATGGAGTAGTCTCTTTCTGTTTATCTCAGCCTATAGTACAAGTGTATATAGTATGAAATTGGATTTCCTTAGTAAACTGTGATCAGAGCGTATGAGAGATCAGGCTTTCGCTAACGCGAGCGGTGAAGAAGAGCATGGCTGAGGCACTATAATGCTACTACTCTGATTTTGACAGTCTTCTCAGTTCGACCTCTTTCTACCTCGCTTTCTACGAAGGCTACCCTTTAACGTGGTATAAAGTTACAGTGAATATCAACAGCTGTAAGTTGTGACAACGTTTCTGGTAAAAAAAAAAATTAACTCTCCTCGTTGCATTCAGTGACAATCTGTTTCTAAGCCAGTCGTAAAAAAACGGTTGTGTGATGGAGTAATGTATTTAATCCTTTGGCTTCACATAGCATCCAATAAATTAATACGGTTTTACAGGTATAGATCCCAAAAAATACAACCCACAGATTATCTATTTTTATTTCCTGCTTATGGTTGTATTTGTCTTTATTGTATTAGTATAACATGCTCGTGTAAATAAAAGCTTCGAAGAGAAAGAGACTTCTAGCTCAATTACAAGTTTGATGCACTGTGCTTCAAATGGAATTCCCATAAGCACAAGTTCACGTGAATTGTTTGATAGTTTACATGTCCCGAATTTTTGATAGCTTTCGAGTAGCTACGCTACCTTCCGTTTCAAATACTGGGTACATACGATTGTTTTATTACACCGCTACCCGCATGCATAAAATCTTATTGTTGTTGGATCTAAGTTTATTGTTTGAGATTTTTTCAAGCAAAACCGAGCCTTCTCATTAGTATTCTGATTTGGGTGATTTTATTTCGACATAAATCAAATAGATACGTTAAAATAAACTCAAAAACCTCGTAGTCTGTAATTATACGTACAAGTTGATCGTATACACGTTAACACTTTATGAATACAAACTTGTATTACATCGCCCTGTTATTGTACTTACGCTTGTTATGCATATAAATAGAATCAATAGAATGGCATACTCTTGCATATACAAGTAACACACTTAGGGTGTTAATAAATGAACGTGAAAAACAAAAGAGTTAGCATTTATAAAGATTATCGTGTAAAACTTATGTTTCGGATTAGTATTCTTTTCTATTTTAGTATTAGTATTCTGAATCACGTATGTATTTTGAATTCTACGATAAAAATAAAACAACGCTAATAGATCTATAGGTACTAATCGAGATTCGATCGAGCCTTGGGGTCAGACCTTTGTAATTATTTGTAATTATGTAAATACATATACCTGTACGTATGTAAATTCATGAAAGGTAGAGAAACTCTTGCTAGCCATAGTTATTGTAGTTGTTAAGATTTTTTAAGCGTGTGAACCACCCTGGGCCCATTATTTTCACCTTATGGGGTGATAATGCGAGTAATATTGAATTGCTTTATTTTCAATGAAGAACTGGCGTATACGTATACATTAGCGGTTAGTAAAGTTTTTTAATTCCTTGATTAATTGTCATTTCTTCAATTTTCTGACAAGCCAATGGACATTTCATTGATTCGTTGGATACGTTTCTTGTAGCAGGAAATGTACAGTGTTTTATTTATTATCATTTTTGTACTATTAATATATTTTTACATTTGTAGTATTTATCATTGAAGTCTGTCGTGTCACATGCGGCTGAATTAATATGTCAATATCTGTTTCTAGCTTTCTTTTTCCTTTCACTTTTCAAATCAATAAATAATTAATGTTTAAACCCATGTATTTTGACACTCCTCATTTTGTTTAACACAGGAGATGGACAAAATATTTTTTGTCATCGCTAATTACTCTTCTGTTTTTTTTTTTTTTTTTTTTGTTTGTTTCGACAGGGACTTGAGACCAGCGAGTCTGGAGAAAGGCCAGGAACTACTAAGGCTAAAGTTCTACTCAGCATACGCCTGGGGCGGGCCGCTCATCATTTCCGGTCTGGCAGCCTTAATCGATCATCTGCCCTATACACCAGAACAGACCTTCCTCAAGCCACGTTTCGGCGAAAAACGATGCTGGTTCTATGGTAAGTTGATTTCAAGTCTTTTGTTTCGAAATCAGCGCGTATACTTTGCAAATGCTTGCTAATTGTAAGTAGTATGCAACACTGTCTATGGTAACTTATTCTTGTATCCATTTGCACTGAAGTAAGAAAGTGCCCATTGTGCCTTATCCTATTGAATTTTTATTTGTGGCTATTAGAAGTCAAGCTCTTTGCATACTAGATACTTCAAAAACTTTAGTATAAACTCCTTACACCTAACATTATTCTGCGTTCCAATGTCTAAGTGATACTTTTTTTGTTAGTATTGAAATACTGTTACTATTTTATGCAACATAAAAAATAGTATAACTAAATTGGCTATTTTATTGTTAAAATTAAAGGGTCCAACATTCAATTTCAATTAAATCCAAACAATGCGACATAAAAATAACTATTCCGTTCAATTGAAATGGACATAGGTAATAGGTATGGTATAATAGGTAAGTAACAAGATTAAATTTGAAGCAAGTTACCTAAATTTATTAATTTAACTATTAAATGTACTCTACGGCCATATAAAATTTCACTAAAACGAACGTAAATTTATCAACATTTACGTTATCGGCATTTATATTGGCAATTGTAATGGTTATCAAAGGTTTTTAGCACATACCTGTCATACATTAAAATTAAAACAATCACAAATTAATACTTAAAAATTTTATCAACTTCTAATTAGCACATCGCTAGCACTTCCTTTCCTCTTCCATTTTGAAAAACTTGCGTCTATGCAATCTCAATTAAAGTCAAATTCACTTAGCTGCAACAAAGAACAAGTGTAAACATCGATAATTCCAAATGTGTACACTCACATGTGAACTTTAGACCTGCTGCAATCCCACATGACATATTTATAACATACCATAACACGATTAAATGTATACGTATTCACTGTATACACATTATACTGTTGTATACATAATGTGTATACACAGGCGTCAATAACCTCAAGTTCAACAGGAGCTTCCTAGCTCTTGTCTTGTCGCGTTACATAATGCACCGCGTTTCAGTGCCGTAGTATCTTATATGTGCAAACATACGTACATACTACACCATTCAGCAAAGACAAACGTATTTGCGTGCTCCTGGTAGGGACTTTGTCAAGTGATGGAAGGAGTGAAACGAATCAAAATCTATCTACGACACTCGAGAGCGTAAGAGTTGTCGTGCTTACGATTTGTTTCAATATTATTTACCATTCATACCTATAAATTATATGTACAATGTTATAAATATTATGAACAATAGCATACCTATTTTTCGTACAATGTTCATAAGTATGTTCTTGTATGCAGGTGTTGGAAAAAAACCAGAGAGACCTTGAATAACAATAAAAATCACTCCGGTCCCCTGCTTCGTATTATCCTCACAGTGCTTCTACTGTTTCGAGACATTGTTGGCACTACAACAACAATTGAGCCTATGCAATATTTTTTTGTTTATTACTCTCTTGGCTGCACTTTATCCCCCTTCACATTTTTCAGTCATCATCCACACTCCCCTTGTAACTATCCCATTGTCCATAAAATCTATCATAGCTAGTGTTTTGGTGAAGCCTTTATACATTGCTTCTTTGATTTATTTATCCCCTGGTCATTAATCTGCTGATGTCTCGAAGATCTGGGCTGATAAAAAAGCCACCAAGTCTAATTTTTAGGACTAATTGCTTTGGTCATCTTTCGCATTACCTAGTATAGACATAGAACGTACATTTAAGAAGAAATTCTGAAAAAGGGTGATTACAGCTTATCCAGTGTTTAAAGCTTTCATCGGCCAGTGTATCGATTGTTTCTCGAAAACGGCCATGCCACAGCAAAAAAATCGGCTTTGGGGAAACTAATTATCAACAAATTATTATGTCCTTAGTTTCGTGACCTTACGATGTGGCTGTGCTAGCTCAACAGACTTTACTTCAGCCTTTGTACTTTTAAGGACTCTTGGTGAAACAGCAGAAGAGAGTGAGGGAAAATACATAAAAAGCACAAAATTATCCTCGACTTGGGGTAAATTTTCTTAAATTCTGGAAATACGTCACGAGCTGCGTTACTTCTTAAACGAAATAAAATCGTCATCTTTCGCCAGGGTTCTGTTGTCGTGAAAGATGATAAAAAAAAAAAAAAGAAGCAGTTGCACTTTGCTTTTCCGATGAATTTTATTTCAATGTCCTTACAATTCTCTAACTGAGATAATCATCTCTGTCATCTGTAGCTCTTGTACGCTTTGAAATCGTTCCGTTTGCTTTTTTCTTTCTCCTTCCTTCTTATATTCAGCAAAGTCCGTAGTTTGGCCCATCGCGGGTAATGTAAGCAGTCATCGTACCTAGTTCTCATCCATATGGCAGATTTGAATAACCGCTTTCCACAGGAGGACGAAGAAGCAGCAACAGTAACGAGAAACGTTGTGCAGGATTTTTGTTCTCCATCAACAAAAAAAAAACAAAATCAATTTGTAGGAGGTCTAAAGAGAAAAAAAATATACATACACCAATGCGATAGCAGAGTGGCTATATCGGCCACGGATGAGAGAAGAAAAGGGGGTAAAATGTGAGAACGCCATTCCTAAAAAAAAAAAGAATGATTTTTCTCTGTGCCAAAATAAAAAAATTAACAAGGGTAAAAAAAAGGCTCTGACAAAGCGCTTGGCTTTTGTGTTTATGCGTGTGGAACTATTCCATGGACGTTCTCTGTTTTTTCTTCGTAAAGAGATTCATTATTTACGATTTTCTTCTTTTATTTCAAGATGGATCTGTTTCGTCGGATTTCATGGATAGTATTATATTTACTACTAGGTCCATTTGTGCAAAAACTTTCGTACTTTTGCTATTTTTTAAATATTTTTCTGTACAAATTAATGACATGCATGTCGTTGGAAATATAAATAACAAATGAAACGAATTATAACTATGCCCTCATAGTATTATCCTCCATTCTGTGGTTGAAAAAAGTACAAGAGCATTTATGGTCATATATTAATAGTTTACTCTAATAGTAGAAAAAAGCTCTTTTCATGCTGAGATGGCTCTTTAACTCATATTTCTATAGCATTTAAGTGTGTATTTAAAACATCGTAAAAAAGTGCAAGGACAGCTTCGACCCATCATACTTTTTTTCCACCCCATATGTTTTATATAAGTTGAGAAGTTATGACACAGAAAATTGTTTTTCAAAAAAATACGATGAAGCTCATAATTTATCTGTTACACTGTAACATTACAGCTTTTGAAAAAAATGAGACAACTTTTTAGAAAAATACGAATACGATCTACAAGTTTTGCCTTCATTAAAAGTAAACTAAAGACAGGCAAGAAGCAAACGAAGCTTGATTACATAGGTAATTAAAATTTTCGTCAGATAAAGCTTACAGCAAATAGAAAAAAAGCTCAAAAAAGCTTAGGTGCAGAAAAGAGAAAGAGAGGGAGTGGTAAGTTTACAGAATAACGAACTAAAGGCAAAAAACCCTTGATGTAGTAATGTGAGGTCGAAACTGCGTGGACAGACTCGGACCAAAGATTTCAAACGACTGGGAGGTAGGAGTGCGTAAATAGACGCAAATACCAAAAACACAATTAAAAGGATTCAAAGGGCAAAAAAAGTCAATCGGAAGTGCGGAAAAGAAAGAAGAATCGAACGAAAGAGGAGAAAGAGTATATGGAAGAGACCAGCACGTAAAAGCTTTCTCGTGAACGCACGATCGCAAATACGCAAGCTTGGCCAAAATACCCCGGGCACTTGCTCTCTCCACGTGTTGTGTATATGTGTACCCATACCGAGACTAGATGGGACGGAGATATAAACCTGGCGCCAGACTGCTGCCTTTTTGCGCTACGTATACCTACTAATGCCAGAATCCGTGCTTCCATCCCTTTGCACGAGAGTCAGTACGGGGATTATCATTGGCATCCCGTGAAAAGTTATGTGCGCAGTATCGGTCGCAAAGCTAACACTAACTGCTTGTTCGTCATCAATACCGCACAAAATCACATACTTATGTAACCTCGAACATCGTTATCGTTGTGTCGCGTCCGACGATTGCATCTACATCACGTAGAAGCACTGAGCTGCAGAGTGCAACATAGTATACACAAACAATCCATGGTCGTTCAAGAGGCTCGTGAGCGATGACAATAGGTAAGACACGAACAGAAGGGCTTCAGCTGTCCTTCCATGCAGATAGGTATAAGTACACGTACTGCACATGTCTATCTGTTTGGTATGGGGAGTTTGGGGGTCATGCCCATGTATATCTTATCCCACCGTATACGACCAGTTTGCCACTGCTGTCACTGCTAGAACTGGTGTGTACGTGTGCGATAAGCATTCCAGTAATATCCCTCCATCCCTCATGCAAGGACCACCTTGCACGTATACGTAACACATAACCACCTGCGCTGTAGTATCCGGTAGATGCTACCTTTCAAGGGTAGAATACGACGATTGTTGTGAGCAGAGGGTGGGCACTCGAGCGTGGTGGCACTTGTCGACCAAATCGTTGACGATGATGACCACGAATACACACTTCTGCCAGCTAGACGTTTTATCTTTCGAGTTTGACGGGGGGTGGCGAGGAAGTAGAGAAGGAGGAAAAAAGCAGAGACTGCGGCAATTTATTTCGGATTACCACGACTCCCCGCCCTCATTGGCTTTCGGGTGTGTCCCACCCCCCTCGTTTGGCTCGCTCTCTCTCGCGTAAATATACACGCCACGAAGCCGTGCGCTGGAAAGGGGGGGGGGAGGAAAATACCCAGACTACTGCACATCGGATGGGTCCACAAGAGCCAAGAGAAGCCTAATAAACGAGCGGAACGGACCGGCGTGCCGTTTCGCAAAACAGTTTAATGCAATTATCGCGATTGAGCGAACGCCGCTGCCGATCGACCCTTTTTCCCCCCGACACACGGGCGCGGTGGTGATACAGTGTACTTGTACTGCGTGTTTTCCGCTACAGCGTTGCTCTTGCTTAATTTATTGCCGAATCGCTTCCCGTACGAATTATCCTCGATTACATTATTTTTGCTATAGTCACAACTACACTTGGATGAATCTTTCCAGGCAGGTGGTATACTGATTTGGTAAGATTCGTACACCTTTCTGGTAATCTTGTTTGGCCCATCTTGAGCCCGTACACTTGTCGCGCACTTGATTAGCCGCGTGGGGGAGTCGATGACTGGGGTAGGTAAAGTGAGGCAGTAGAGGTACGTGCCTTTGGTGATGATTAAACGATGATTAGGATCGAGCGAAGCGGGAGGGGCAAACGAAAGGTAGGAAGAGAAAGAGACGAGTCCCCTCCTTCTCCGACGAGTATTACCAAATCGAGCGGATTGAGCGCTCAAGATTACTCGGACCGGATCTTTCTTGATTTACTTCCTCTTTGAAAATACGTACAGGGGACGTCGCCGCACACGCTTCAACGGCTGCTTAATTTTCTTTGGAGCCAGTGTTTGGTGCGTACCGCCCGAGAGCTTGCAGACGTCGTCTGTCGAAGGGAGACGTAAATTAATGCGAGGAACGATTGAATTAGCCCTGCCTACTGCATCCCTCTGTTTTACAAGCCAAGGTGATTTTCTTTGATGGAATAACTTATGCTTCGCCGGCTTTGATTCTCACGTATCAATCATAGTGGCTGTTATTGGTGCTTACTCACTATCTATTCAATCATCCTTTGAATTTAAGGTATACTTTACTTATTGACAGGCGTTAAAAAATTTTGGTGCAGTTAAATATGTTTCTTACATCAAATTTATCAAGCAGATTACTCCAATTATGCTACACACGACACAGTCAAACGATGTTCACGGTCTGTGTGATTTATCTTTAAAGAATGTTTTCACCCACAGAAAAGCTTAAATGGAATTCTGTAAATTTACCTGCAGTTCCTGTTGGGTGCCCTCAATTGCTTTAAATAGAAATCCTTCTCTTCCAAGTTTTGCACGAATAATTTTAAATTAATTCCCTGTTTTGCCCTCAACGAGGTCATAATTATAGGAATTTTCATCGAAGCGTGGCGCAGCAATGAAAATTACCACTGCAATTCGTTTGATACGGTTTTACCACAAATTAAAGTACACTCGTTCGTGAGCAATCGCTTGTGTTACATGTATAATGCGAATTTCACGGCTTTTACTCGGTGAAATGTATATAGGTACACGTTTTCCAAAAAGCGTAGCAAAGTTAGCTGCTGACTCGAGTACTTTTCCGGGCCATTTGTCTTCATTTGGCATCGTGCCCCGCACGCGAATCCACCAAAATTACAAAAATATACAGCACGGAGTAGTTTACAGCTCAGATCGTGTGTTCGTATATATATATATATATATGTATTCGAAAATTTCGCGTCGCTCGAGATTTTACGATTCCATTGAAAATCCACTCCTGCAGGCACTCACGCAGATTTGGGCAAATCCAGTCGTTGCCGACGAACGAGCGAACGACGACGGTGCGATGAATCACGCGCTCAAACGAATAAAGTTCCAATAAGCGGAAGGGAGGCGATGGTCGGCCAATTCATCGAGGGAGAAACCCTCGTTATTTTTCCACGTACTCGATGTACATGTAGGTATATCCCGCGAGTTCGTGCGTTCGGGGGTAGTTTAAAGAGTGCCCTGATACCTATACACAAAAGAAGCGGACGGCCCCGATAAACCATTTGGTGAAACAAAAAAAAAAGGAAGAGTAAAAAGGAAGCGCATGGATGATTGCTGTGCTTTCGAGGCGTGATAACATACATATATATATATATATATAGACGTGTAGAGAACCAAGGCTCGATGGGGTACGAGCGTGTGCGACGAAGGGATGAGCCCTTGGGTGCCCGCTGAGAATTTTATTAGCACCTTCCATTGATGCACCGTTTGATGTTGACCATTTTTTTATTTTATTCTCTTCTGCGTTTGTCTTTTTCTTCTTTCGTTTGGCCATGGATTAATGGGTACCCATTGCGAGGCCGTAATCAATGGATATTTCAGGATTTTTTTTTTTTTTTTTTTTTGTACTAAAGCCACGCAATATTAAAGTAAAAAAGAAAAGAGAGACGCGTGCACACAAATATGCACAGTCTTGCCTTTATAAGTATAGAGCTTTGAAAGCATACGTAAGTATGCCAGAATTGTTTCCTTTCATTAGTCGAAAGAGAGACAAATGAACCTTGTAAAAAAATGTACACATCAGTTTTATGACTGTTTAAGAAGCTACTTGTTTCCTGGAACATTTTTTTTAGATTATCAATTAATCGATTGGAAAATTTACGCGGCTGTAAAAGATGCTTTTTACCGGTAGCTTCTGCACAGCCCTTTTTGACTGGTCTACAATGTCTGCACATTACTTTGGCATACCCAGTATTCCTGTATGAGCCAGCACCGCGCCCATGTCGTAACTTTTTAGCTAAAAATTAAAAGGAGGTTGCGATTGTGGGTGGCCGTAGAATACAAGAAATGTATCGTAGTGCGAGAGAGTGGAGCGAAAGCTTGCAGTAAAGCATCGAAGGGTATAAGTTATGGATATAAGTAAAAGGGGGGAAGAGTGATGGTTCGCACGTGAACATAATTCACCGATGCTTGGTATGGGTTACTGTGGTGGGAATGGTAATAGTGGGATATACAGTAGTTAGTACTGACGAAACAGCTATTGTTGGCGACTCGCCAAACGCACAAAAAAAACATAGATAGCCCTATAGCGTGTTGTGTATCGTGGCGGTAGTAGCTCGGCTCTTCCACCCAAGCGATTATTGCGGCTCCTCCTACCATACTACCACCACTTCTGCCCCCCGAAATTTTCAAAGCGAGCTTTTGGCTACTTACATCATCTCATCTGACCTCCAAGTTATATTACGGATACTAATGGGCACGTGTTGTGCTTTAACCTCATCTGCACTTTACTGGGCTGAGAATTAAACCTTATTGTAAAACTTTCAGATATACTCGTGGGTCCTTACTTGTGACGTTGTATGTATCTTATGGGTATGTTAGATTCAATAACCACCAGCTCCGTTGTGGAGGTTTGACCGTAGGAATCATTTATTGAGAGATAAATGTTTATGAAAATTACTGAGTCTGAATCTTTTACAAAAAATACAATCACAGAAAGACATAAGCTTCGGCTTCTTACCGTTTTTGTTGGCCCCTCAAAAATTTTTCAATGTTTATAATTATAAAGGGCTGTTTGACTCTCGCTCAGCGGTGGTTGGAAACGTAAAACTTTAAGCTGTGCTTTGAGCCAAAGGTTGGAAGCCGAGGAAAAGCGTGGATAAAAAAGAAGAGGAAGTAGGGGTGAAATTTGCAGATTGGCGGGATGAGAAATTCGGGGTGCCAAAGTTTCCTCCAAAATGTTTGGCGGGACTCCCACCCTCTTGCACCCCAACAGTGTTTTTAACTACTGCCGAAGACGTACTCGTCGAGTCAACATTTCAACTTCTTCTGACGAGCCCTTTCAATGATGTTGTATTCAAATGTAAAAACAGAGAAATTAAACTTCATACCCAGAGTTATATCCTGATGGGCAAGAAGTTTTTATTTTATCCATCTTGAGCTTCAGTGCCATTTTTTTACCATTTAAACATTTTATTCCAAGAAATAAAATAATAATTCATTCTTAAATTTTTCCGACCAAACAAGTTGTACTACACGTATATTAATTATTAAACTTATTTTTTGCCATCATCGTCCAAATAAGCCCTTCAATTCCATGTCGATAAGTACTGGAGCCCAACGCGACAAAAGTCGAAAGAATAAAAGCCCATAAGTATCGTTCAAGCAAACAAATAATATTCATTCACTCTCAATGTAATCCCCATTCGTCTTTCGTGCTCACGACATAATCGTATCATGCGCAAGCAGTTTATTGTTTCCTGAAATAATATGCATCCTTTTCCTAACCACCTTCGTCGTCCCCCTTCGTATGAAGACTTAAAAAACCGACGAGACGAGGTGGTGACGGACAAAACGCCGACAGATTAAAAATAGTCCCCCCTTCAAAAAAAAAAGTAGTCTCGAGTCAGCTTCTTTATAACTCCAGCCCTTTCTTTTGCTCTCGCAATTGAAAACCGAAAACGCTTTCAAATGGGGCAGCCGAGCCGATCGTAAAACTTACAAATCGACATAAAAACAGGTTTTAAGGATTATGCCGTTTCGACGGGAGACCGTAAGTAAATCGGGGTGATCCTGGTCACGTGCCGTGTAGCAGTAGTAGTGCGGTAAAAACAGTAAAATGGAGCACCATTAATGGGTCACACCTTGTTGGTATGCGTTCTTTTGTCTTGCTGGTTTTTTCCTGATGATTTGAGATTTTTATGCCTACCGGGTGTGCTTGAACATGTACTATTTAACATTCACGTTTTTGTGAAATCCTTGAGTGTACCAAACATTTTTTTTTTCACTTACAAAACTTGCAAACTCCCGAGTATGCAGTGGATGAAAAATCAACTCACTTTGAATAGTATCCGAGCGAGCGAACAATTTTCCTCAAAACTCGTGCGCTCCTACGGTAGCGTATAAAAAAAATAAGCTGCAACAGTATCCTTCGCGCCATTCACGTGTCATTCATCGCAGCCCGACACCATTCAACCTTTTAAAAGCAGCATTTTTCGCGCGCGTGCACACACACATATAATATAGATATTCCCACATTACTCCCTAATACGACCTTTAAAAGTACCAGAAAGCGTAGACTTGCGCCACTGCTATACCGAGAGAGATAAAGACTGCAGAAGGAAAAGAAACCAGCATCAGCCCCCATGAAAAAGAAGTAATGCTCTTTTCATGGCTCGTACGTGAACTTTTTCCCTTACTTTGAACATACGCGCCTATCGCGACTCTTTTTTTTTCCTGTTTCTTTTACCTGTTTTTTTTTTTTTTTTCTTAACCTAAAAGTAGCTTTTACTGCTCGAGCTGCGCGGCAGAGTACACGAGTCTTTTATATTTGCTTCGATGCTCGCGATTCTCGATAAAATGCAGCAGCACGCGGAATCGCCGATTTTAGCCCGGTTCTCGGGCTTCCATTAAACGAACACTCTTGCACGCCTTCCTTCGCCCAACTGATAATGCCAAGCTTTATGAGCGCCTGCTCAGCGTGTAAGCTCGGAAGGGTGGATTTATTGGATGCGATAAATCTTGCGTGGATTAATTGCCCGGATTTTTAGGAATTTTCGATTTGCGCGTTCCGTAAAAAGAAGTTATCGCTTTTTGCGCTTCTCCTAATTCAGGAATTATTCATGGATATGAAAAATTGTTACTATTTATTTATTTCCAATTAAATACAAGTACTTGAGAATTAAAGCTGATGTATTTAATATGAAAATGTCTGCGGTTAACTCGGTTAACGCCATCATAGAAACCTTTGAGGAATATTTGAAATATTCGAGTAAGTTCGTTTGATTTAAAATAGAAAAAAAATGTGGAACATTCAATTTCTTTGGGCAAAGCATTTTAGGCTCTGTGACCTCTACTTATGTTGTAAGCTCTGATTTTACGAAAATACTCTAAAATGAAAAAACAAAAAATCAAGTTGCACTGAATTTACGATTACGAAAAAGCTTTTACGGTAAATCACGCTTTTAGTTCGCAGTTTATGAAACAATAAAATGTTAAAACTGCACTGCACTGGCCATCCATCTTCTGAATAAGCAAACATCCCGATTTTCATTCGACCAAATAAATTAGTCAAACACCAGCAATTAACTTTGTCTCTTGAATTTAATATTAACCTCCACCGCGCCAATCTCGAGAATCGCTTTTGGTATTCTTAAAAATAAAATATAAAAAACTTGACCGCTAATAATTAATATTTCCTATATATCCATAATATAAATACCCCAACCACATATTGGACGCGACTCTTTTCATTATTAATTCATTTATTTTTTCATTTCTTATTGAAAAATATTTGTAAACACATTTTTTACGAAAAAATACTATTCTACTGAAATTGAAATTCCACACTGCTCCAGTACGGCGGCCAAAGCTTCGAATATTACTCTGTATACTACAAGTGCAAGCCGAGGCGAAGAAATTCGAGTTCACACGAGAGTAAAAAACGACGTCGTCGCACGAAATGAGCGAATATCCACTGGCGTTGCACTTTCGATCCATTTGGAGTGTGTCGTAGAAAAGCCGAAACTGCGCAACGCGATCGGTTATGTTGTAATTCTTTGTACGTTCACTGCCGCCGTATCACGTAAAAGTCGAGGAAACTGTGTAATATATTCCTTTCAAGACCCACGGCTTTCTTCTTGCGTACAGGTCAATGCTTTATTTATTGACTGGTACATCGTGTTTCTCTCTTTTTTTTTTCATTTTTTTATCCTCGTAAGATTAGAAATTTTTCTGTTGTTGCAAGTGCGCACCACTGATTCAATTAAAAACTTGACTACTTCCAAATTTCTATCGATGATGTGCTGGAAGAAATAAAGCAGAAGATGATGTTACATAAATCCGTTCCCCGAAATGAATTTTGCGCCTCTAGAAGCCACCTCGGATCAAGAGAAATACTCAAATCCTCGCGAAAAAATAAACTTATGGCAAAAGAGCACCACGTGAGTACTCTTTCCCTCTTTCCTTTGAAGTTAAAATCGAACGGAAACAGTATCAATAGCTTTGACTCTTATCGCCTGGTAGAATAAGATAATGATAATAATAATAAAAAAAAAAAACTCAGCAGCTGGCTAGCACACTAGACATAACATCTCTCGTATCTAAAGAGTTATTACCACGCTGAAGAAAAACGAGCGATGCTTGCAGGGTTGAGGTGCGAATTATAATTCATGGAAGATTAGAAATGTTATCCCTGTTTCAATCATTTTTTTTTTTTTTTTTTTTTTTACAGGTGACATGGAGATGCTGACCTACTTCTTCGGACCGATTGGCCTACTCCTTGCAATAAATCTTCTATTTTTCTCGGCAACCGCCCGCGAGTTGACGTGCGGCCTCTGGAAAGGCGAATTCGTAAAAAGCACCACTGAAAGGTAAGTCGATTATTTACCTTATTCAAATATAAAGGATGGGGGGGGGGGCAGAGTACAGTGAAGAAGTAAAGGGGAAAAAGAGAAAGAAGAGAGAACCAGATAATAAATCAAATATTCAGTGTGCAGTGTAGCAGAAGCTTTCTTTTCTTTAGAGGCTTTAGAACTTACGAGGTTAAATAATAATCGAAAGCAAAATCTAGCCTTCATGATCATGCTACTGCACCCACTTATTAAAAAAAGCTGAGCCTGTTCATTTGTTCACGTAGAGACTTTTTCAACGAATGCTGCTTTTTTTGTTCGGATTTACCTCTGTTCGGACTCATGATTCCGTGCAATACAGAAAAAATTAAGTCCAAGTGATTTTTTTTAAACTAATGGCGGAAACTGGGTACTCTAGTATCTTTACATCTTTTTCTCGGTCTTTTGATTTTATAACGAAGGTGAACAGCACGGCAGTTGTAATAAAATTGACTAAGCATTTATTTTTATTGTGACGTAAGTCTGAAATTTAGATTTAATTGCCATTAGGTTTTCCTTTCACGTTTAATAAATGAAACCACTGACTCGGAACGAAGAGAATTTCACGGGCCAAAACGTATAGACCAGTCCCGTTTTTCAGTTTTATTCTCCAAAATAGTTAGAACAATCACAAAATTCAGCTAAAAATAAACTGTAAATATTTTTTCAGTACACAAACGTGAAATGAGCTCGCACACGTGTATTCCGCGAAGCATGCTTTATTTTTTGTTCGCCGAAAAAAAAGCTCTCAATCGTATTTGACGGATCAAAAAACATCAGAGAAAGAGAAAAGGATATGGTATCGAGAAACGTGCATTCATAGTTGGATGTTTTGCCAAAACGATCGGACGTCATTTCCTTCCAGATGGCTTCGAGCTTTTAACAAGTAGAGATGAAAAGAAAAAAATTTTTTAATATTTTTTCAGCTTGTAATAACAGAACTAAGCCATGTCATTTCATCGAAATCTTTCAAACTTGATGTAATCATAATTATTCAAGTACCATGTATTTATTGGGAAAGCAATATAGAAAACCCACCCTTAAATCTTAACGATGAATAAATGTTGAGCCCATCATCATTAGGGCCATGCACGTACTTTCATTCCAAGATAATTGCCCCGTGTAAGATCCACAGCCAGTCATTGTCGTAGTAATTGTAACGTACAACGTAGCCCATAAATTCAGTTTAGCTCCAACATTCGTCGAAACAACTGAGATGTAAATTTCCCCAGTCATGCTCGTAATACACGTGAGCCGTGGCATTGTTGGAAAACATGCCAAGTTGGATAATCTCCCCCAATTGCTGTCTTTAAATTTTGACTAATTGACCGTATTTGTGCATAAAATGTGTATACCTTTGCCTGTGGCATACATTTCTTCTAAAATCACATTTCACCCCCAGTGCGTATATATCATACATGCACTACGCGTATCACACACCCCCTGTACACAAATGCTAAGTGCGTCTGTTTTTACTGATACCACATAAACAACCCGAGCTTTTGTAGCTTTGATGTTGGGCTTCTTTTTAAATGCACCTTCCCGTGTTTGAGCTCACGCTGAGACGACATGCTTAAATAATCTTGACGTATCGTTCACGAGCAATTTTTTATCCTCGAAGAAACGAAAAGAAAATGTAGCAAAGTAATCTTGAACACCACCCAATTCCTCGGGTGAGTAGTCTAATTTTATAACGAACAATGACAACTAAAGACATGCAGTAAGAATAAGTTGTAATGATATATCCGTGTGACAATTGTTGATGAAAAATTGCCAGTCGGAGGGTCGTGGGTGTCGATAAGTGCAGAATTTAACGTCTCATCAGCCACGTTGCGTCTTACACCGTCTCTGTGACAAAACAAATTAGAATCTGCTACTCTCTCGGCTTGTCGATGTACCAAGAGCAGATGCACCTGTGAGTACAACGTTTAACTGCACAAGGAGGGTATCTGTTGGAACGAGCACGGGGACACGCGAAATTACTCTCGCACAGCGACGAGTATTCACAGGGTGAATTACTCGGCGTCTGATATCCATCACGCCAATGCCGTACGTATATTTCGGAGGTTAGATCGCCTGTACATCACATTAGGTCATACTGAGAGAGAAAGAGAGAGAATCTGTTATAAATCATCTCTGCTGCAGACGGAGGAGCTAATCGTGACTTACCCAAGTGCGCGGTACAATGATCCGCGCCAAGTTTTTTGTACGTCTTTATTCATCCGAGTCTCCAATATTCCTTAATAGTTACGCTCTGGTGCACCTGCTCTCTCGTAGGTGGTTCATACGTCCATGTGTATAGGTACTGTGTGTGTGTGGGGAAGTACATTCCGCACTTCTCGATACCTCAAGCATCGGGTCTAAATCTTATTCCAGGCGATCTTTCTCTGTGTCTCTCTTTTTGCTTTTCGAGTTGCTGCGTACGTGGGCGTAACTTTTGAGTCAGTGAAAGTGCGCTGTCTAAGTAGTTGAGACTGATGGAATGCACATAAATTATGTTATATTATATTATGACGAGCACGTCATTTTTCCCCCATTTTCATGCTGCTCTTGCTCAAACACCATTTTATCTGGTGTCAATTTTTATGTTCGAGATAAACGTCAGTGATTCTCTCTTCCGTATATCTTTCCAGACATCATGCAAGCTAATTTTGAGCACCTCGTCGCTTGGAATTGGATAGGTGTCTTTTTGTCCCTTGGGCTGTAGATTACGCTTCCCAAGCTTTTTGGCTGTTTAAGCCTCGAACTTTTGAAATGTAATAAAAGTGGTTGTCCTGCGCATAACAGAGTATGAATGAGTAATTACTTACATTTTTAGTTGCGATTTCTCGTTTTCATTTATTGGTTCGTATGTACAGAGTCTCGATGTGAAAAAATTCACGATGACAGAGATGATTCAGATTTTTGATGAAATATTTACGTGCTATTTTTAGATCATGTTTCATTTTTCTGAATATATACGTGTCCGTGAATAGTAGCTATACAATTTACAAAATAAGCTTTCTGGTATTAAGACTTTGCTCAAAGTTGAGCCAAAATACAATTTCTACCGTACACGAGTGCATCCTTTAGAAACTTGGTTATATAATTATGAAATAATTATGAGAAGCCACACGAGGTATTTAACCTTAATCTGATTCAATTTAAGTCCTGTATCCGCTTTGTATGATACGAAAATCCAAAATTTTATGACGTTCACGTGTAAATAACTTCGAACGCATGCTGTTATGTTCAAAAACTCGTTAGCAGATACAAAGAAGCAAAACTACATTAACGATATTCTTTGAGTCAAAATATTGTGAAATAAAAATCATGTGTCATAATCTAATGCAAAATGTTATCCATTCGTGAATCGAATCGGTATGTCGCTTTGTGCTTCCCAATCATACAAAAAGAAGAAAAAAAGTACCATTTGGCTTACATTTCACTGAGCCATCGGTTTTAAAGCTGATGAGGTAGTAATATACAATAAAATAGTGCATCACCCATTCTATTGCTCTATTTCTTTTGGATATTCACTTGTTAACTTTAAGATCGATTTTAGGGGACTTTGATAAAAGCCACGCATAGCTATTTGTCTTTAGTTACCTCCTACTCTGTACTACAGAACTTTTGCCGTCATCGTCGTATCCACTGCTATGCTCCCGCGGGGTAATAAAGAAGATCGACGTAGTAGCTGCTGGTGCTTCTGTGTGCACACTATCATTTCAATCGGCCGCAGTAATTCTCGATCCCAGGCATTAAGTATTCTCCCATGTATAGAACTGCTTTTCTTCAAGACTTTTACTCAAGCAAAGTGAGCTCAACCCATTGTCGAGAAAAAAGTTCTTTGATTCCTTACAAAGCATAATTTCGTGTGTACAAAGCCAAAGTACTCCAAAGCTTTTAACATTTGGACGTCTTCATTGTATGTAGATACGATTTGATTCGAAGTGGTACAGGGATATCTTTTTTTTTTTTTATTGCACACTGGGTGTGCTTTCTATACTTATAATGGAACAAATACACAACTCTTCTAAATGGTGTATCGTTAAATACTGTACCTTCCTTTTCTCAGTCCCGAGCAATAAAATAAATGGTCCGACAAATTTTCCGCGTGTAATGCGTATCTTGCGGAACGAAACCTCCTCCGTGTTTGTACCATGTAGGCACCACTTGCAGCTGTTAATAATCGTTAAAGCCGGCTCTCGAGAGACACACCGAACTGGTGAACATCTCCCGCGATGCTTTTATACCTGATGCCGGCAATTACTAGACCACTAGTTTGCTCTTTGCCATCTACTTTTTCGTTTGCTCGCTTTGCCATTTATTTCCTGTGATTTAACTGCGATTGTGAGAAATGCGATCGAGAAATTTATGTGTACACACGTACATGGGATTAAACGAGTGCCTTTCCTCGATATTTTATACCCATTGAGCAGGTGTGCAAGAAGATATTAACTTTTTGCAATCGTGATGCCCTGTTCAACGACTCGGGGATGAGATTTTCGTGTTTGTTTCAATGCTACAGCCGATGACCTGCGGATCGTTGGTATTGTTGCTCGTTATCGCTGATTGCACTTTATTTTCTCGTTTAATTTTGCCGATACTAGCTCACTTTGATTTGCGTTTGATTGCAAAAAGACACGCTGAACCATCCATACTTTTCAACGTGGGCGCACATTTGTATGTTTTTTTTTTTTTCTTTTTTTTAACATCGTTTTTGTTTTCAGTTGGAAGGGAAAATTAATTTGGCATCGAGCATGAATATCGGGTGTTTATCTCTGCTCCTCCTACATTAAAATCATCAATAACATGAATTTGGGAAAAGTTAAAATATCGCATTAGATCGTGCATTTGAGTTATTCAAGTTCGTACGAAATTTTTTAATGAAATCACGTAAAATATTTGTTTTCAAGCTATGATAAAAAATAGTAATAAATTAATGTTTGGATAAAACTAGGATCAAAAATACGTCCACCTTCGATGAATCGCTGTGATTTCGGTATAAAAATAAACTACACCGTTAATCCCCTTCATCACCGCAAATTTTAAAAACGTCACGAGTACTTCTCAATTTTCTCCCGACCAAAGCGGTAGAGAGGAATAAATATCATTTACACGGGCAATAACGTTCGGTAAGCCACAGCAAGGAGGTTCCAATTTCGAGCTATTAATAATGCAAAATGATCGCACAGAGAGCGGCATGACCACTCGACGGCTGAACCTGGCTTTTTTTTAATGGTTCTTCGTGAACCATTTAACGTAATCACAGAGTGTGAAGAGCTCTTTGTGCGCCGAACGCGAAAAATCGAGAGAAAGAGAGCGACTACCTAAACGCTCGGCGCGTAATAAGCGCTTTCCAAAAGAAGCGAGAGCTTATCGATCAAACCCTATACTCTCGAAGAAGAGATAAAGGGATAATGGAGGAGGGAAGATAAGGAGATCCGTCGAGCGCTGTACTCACGCTTATAGCGCAATGTTGTTCGATCGAACGCGCCTCTAGCGAGTGCTTGTAATGGCAGAATTATTCGCACTACCTTATATTTATTTATTTATTTATTTATTTATTAATATTTTACGAGATTAGAATAGAAAATTGTCTCTGAGCATTTTTCTTTCCATGTACACTTGCGTGGAAATGTTTTTATTCGGATTTTTAGGGTTCAACGATTTCCTTACTCTCCTTGGGTAATTTTCGTTTTTCACTCTTTCGCTAGTTTCGATGACTATTACTCCCGACTCTGCTCATTTTAGTACATGTCTGTAGAAATTTTTCAGAGCCTATATACTTTTTAAATCCAAGGGAAGGCAAATAAATATTTTAAGAGTCATGAAACTTGAGTTATTTATATTACAAACACGCAAAATTCCTTTTTTTTTTATTTTATACACTTAAACACACTGTCTCTCTCTCTTTATCTCTTGACTTTTCTTCTTTTCTTTGTATTTACTTTCTGTACTTTTTTGGCATATTTGCAGATCGCGTGCCATACCGAGAACAAATGAAAAACCAAGACAGCACACCAGTCGTAGGTACGGAAATACTTTTTTTATATATATATTTTTTTTTTCACGCTTGCCATTAATACTTAGATTTAGAAGGAAAAAAAGGTTTTAAATTTTTTTATTTCATGACGAACACCGAGTTACCGCTTTTTATGTTTAATAAAATCTCACAGCTGCTTAAAATATAGTTTCATAATCCCACGTGTAACATCACCTGCTCACAGTGATTTCATTCATCGTGTATTTTCATTCTTCTCGCATGCAATCGAATGTAGAATCAATTAATCATCAAGACATTTTTTATTCAAAATCACGTATTAACTATTTGTTTTAATAAATTTAATTTATAAAATTTCCAATCATCCATTTAACAAAGTGTGGGGTGAAAACGTATGTTGAGTATCGCTGACTCAACTACCAAAAAGTGCACGGTTGTATTTCAGTATACTGAGATGGAAAATTTGCCAAGTCGGGCTTCAAAAAATAGCCAGTTTCTTCTTGTTGCCATAGCTTGTACCTAAAAGCCGTACAGTCCAATGAAAAGAAACTGCAACACCGGCGCAAAATCCTTCATGCCTAAAAACTACACGTAAAAATAGAGGAAGAGCCTCTTGTTTTCGACGAGACACGGCGACTCGTATAAATTCAGGCTCATCCGATGGTAAAATGGGAATTCCCGAGGAGTGTGTGTAGTGGAGCGTCGCTTGCTCGTAAAGTTTCGGCGAACGAATCGCACCCGAAATCTGCTGTAGCGGAACTCGGCGAAATTCGCCGGCTGGCTGGATGCGTGTCCTTTCGTTCCAACGTGCCGTGATATCTTATATTTGATTTTAGTTTTGTCTACCTGGACTTTTGGACCGTAGTTGTTCTCATCCGCTTGACCGTGAAATGTAGAAAATGTAGTTGTATCATTTTATAAGTGTCAATTTTAGGCCTCCATGAGCACCAAATATTTTTTGAGATTCCTTATAATTGTACTATATTATTATCAGAGTTGACAAACGATTCTTAAATTATTACTGTCGATCAGAAATACAAGTAAGGTTTCCCAATACTTTCTTTTCTTTCTGTATTTTTAACAAATGATTCAACAAACACCTACTTTTACTTCTATGAACTCTAGGTACTGTACAGTTTCAGGTTTTTTAAATCTTATTTTTTAACAAAGATTACCAAAGTACTGCAATCATTCTCTCTTTACTGTGCACGCACTTGCATAAACTTTTTTCATCTCGATCTTTATTTTTAGCCTCGAATATGAGAAAAGTCTAGAGTAAGCAAAGACAAATTATCTTTATGCATGAAAGCTTTCAGTGGCAGATGCAAGCTCTTCAAAAGTTTTTACTAAGAAATTTATTTATGACTTGTATGTAACCTCATTTTAATGAAGAACAAACGGCATGTGGTTTACTTTAAAGAAAAGCGTCTCTGTAGTTGAAAAAATACAACAATAGATCGTTATTTCATGGTTACTCAATCAAGAGATTTTCACGTCTAACAACAATGGAAATGAGCCAAATCCTGTGCAATTGGAAAATGACTTAAAAATGAATGAAAAAATTGTTAAATAATCGTGTTTTCAACAAACAAAAATTAATTTTATCAATAATAATAAAAGCTTAACAAAAATGCACGCAACAATTATTACCTGCACAACATGAAATCATCTTCTTCATATACTCTCTGCGGATATCACGTGTTCCCCACAAGTATGCGTAAGCCCATCGGGCTCATTAAAGCCTTTTGCGCACGTGTATACCTATGTAGTCCCAAGCGGCCACTATGCAGCTCCATTAAACATACCATTTACCACCGTCCAATGGCAGCGGTTAACGCGATGTATTTTAGAAATATCTCGGGGTTAATAAACGTCTGCTGAATCGCCGCTGCAAATGCGTTTTCGACTCTCGCATCACAATACCGCATGCATGCACGGGAGAACCTGTTTTCACGCGCGCAGCAACAGAGATACGGATAGAAAGGAACGTACCACGTACTCGAGAGTCCCTCTCTGGCTTTTTGCTATTTCATAGACCACCCTGTCGGTCTTCGGACTTTATTTTCTTTTTCTTTTTTTTTTTTTTTTTTTTTCATATCGAAGATACCGCGCTACTCTGTAGTTGGATGGTGGTAGGTCAGGTGTCGGGTTTCTCGCACCTCTCGCGGCTCATTAAGCCAATTAAAGCGCCCGTTTAATTCATGCGGGTCGCTCTGCAAGCTGATTACCCGATGGCTACTCCTGCTTTTGTTAAAACTACTGCTCGGTGATGGACTCTGCATTTAAATTTTTATTTTTCATTGTATGGTATCCAACACCCACAACTGTATCTGTATTAATTGTTACTATACGTGATGTGTTAGGGGTAATAAGGGTTGCGGTCCCTGCATTTCCGTTACTTCTGTCTCATTGTTTTTACGAAGATTACGACGTAATGCTCGTGCATGTGTCTGTTGTAATATTGATAGCTCGCATAAGTGCCACTCTCAGGTTTACGTCTCTACTAATTTTCAGAGTCTTCGCGTACCTCATTGCAAATATATCACGTGATACTTGGACCTTCCGGTCCCAGCAGGCGATTTTTTTTCCTCTTCAGCTCTGCCGTGATCATTTGTCGTCGCGTCGGTTGATCTTTCTTTCCGAGGGATTTTTCAGAGTGCCAACAACTTTGCCCCCTTCTTGCTGCTTATATACACGTATATAAATGGAGCATTAACGAGTTTCGCCGCTAATTGCGAAACGTTTTGCACAAGGCGAGAGATGAGCGAGGGTTAAGATCCTTTCCCCCTGCTCCCTCTAAGGCGTCTTTAAGAAATAATTAGACCCTTCGAGAGGAAGATATTGCATGAAATTCTCCTCGGAGGGTCGCAGCTCTTTTTTTAAGCGGAGAAATTATAGGCCGCCACCGCCGTGCCCCCCCTCTCGTGCGAATTAACGAGATTAAAGGTACTCGCGATCTTCACACCGGTGCCGTCGCCGTGTCTTTCTCTTTTTCGTCCCTCTGAAGGGTTTTTTTTCTTTCTTTTTTCCCTTTACGCGAGGTAATCGTACATAATTTCGGCTTATGCATGCGTTTCTCCATGCATCCCTTTTGGATAACATTAACGGCGATGCTCGACTATTTTTACTTCGCCATCGTTTATGCAATTTTCTCCCTCAATTTTTTTGTGAACACGTGGCGTAAGTTATACGTGTAATCTATGGAAAACCAATCGTTCTCTCGGACGCTCAAGCTGATTTATATTTGATAAAGACCTCGGTGCCATTCTTTGACGTCAACTGTGGAACAACCACTTGGATATATCTTCTCTTGATACTATACGTGCAGTCGGATACTCTTCAGGAATGAATTTTAGGATCCCAACTTTTCATTCGAGTCTGAAAAAAAGGCTTATCAACCATATTTTCTCTCCAAACAATCTGTACGAAGCATATATGTACATGAAATCCGTGCCCAGGCGATACATCAAAGAGATTGACGTCCAACAAGATTCATACATAAATAAAACATGGCCAACAAGACCATTTGGTGTTTTGTATCCTGGTGTAGATAATTACCAGCAGCAGCTCTGCCATCAGAGCCGTGCACCAAATCAAAAAGCCCACTTGTAAGGCAATTATTTTCCCCCCGCGATGTTGTACAGTGCACAAATAGTAGTAGGGCGAGGGAGATACCTATACTCTTTCGACCGCCCGTAGCAATCATCGGGAGAAAAATCTCGCCTTGTTATCGCGGAACTTGTTTCTTCCCCGTCAACCGGCTCTCTTCCTCCTCGCGGTCGGACAAAGCTCACCGATTTGTTGGCTTTGAGCGTCACAGGTTGTTCGCCGATACGAGTGAAAAGTGTTTGCCGTTGCTTTTAAAAAAGTTTTTCTTTCTTTCGTCTATCGCTGTGTAGCGTTATTTTGCTCTTGGAGTGAAATGTTGGGATATTTTGAATAATCACTTTATTACTGGAAGTAGTGGCAATTTTTTTATGTAGTCATCTCACGATTCGCCTGCGTTACTAACACGCTAACCACTTGACTGTACAACTGAAGCTTCCAAATTTAAAAAAAATTTTCATATCTACTTCATTTTTACAATTTTTTGCTTGATCAACTACTGTTTTGCAACTATTATCGTTCGAGGAACCTATACTTATTTCTTTTGCTACGATGTTTTTTTTTTTATTTTTTATTTTTCTTTATTCGTTTCTCCTTTTATGTACCGACAGAATTATCTTTCTTTCCTATTTTTCGCCATTTTCTATTCGGAGTATCATGATTTTTTTCAAACTACTTCCCTTTCTCAACCAAGTAACCTTGTTTTGGACTTTATCCTTATTTTTACTTCTAAATGAAATATGTCCTGCATTACTTTTTACATTGATTAAAATTCACCTTGCCGTGCAGACACATTTACTACACTTTGAAAAAAAAAAAAAAAAAAAAAAAAAAAAAAACCAAAGATTTTCGTGCGGTCTTCTTTGTCGTAATCTTACAATAGCGGGTGGTCCGACGAGGAGGTGATTCCCGTGCCAGCCATTAACGTTAAAATTAAAACCAGCTCGCAAACACAAGTCGTCTGTAACCCATTTTTCCGCTCTCCGGCACCGTATCTTCCACCTACTATACTCTTCGGCGGCTCTCCCCCGCCATAGAGTGAGTTGTCGCGTCTCGGCGCTCTCGTAATAATTAGCACAGAAGAGAGAAACACGTTGGCTGCTCCGCACAGAAATAGAAGCGCATCTCGACGCTTCCGTGATTCTGCGCGCCCCAATCGCTACTTACACTGCTGTTGAGAACTGCGAGTCGAGCATCTGCAAAAAAGAGACAAAGAGAGAGAGAGAGAGAGAGAGAGAGAGAGAGTAGCACCACCGCGCAACAATGCAAACCCTTGCTCGAAAGGCCCGTCTTGACGTACCTAATTAGCGCAAGTTAATTTTACGTAATTGATACTGTTAGTTTGATGAATGCTTATCTCGGAATAGACGTAGTTTGATGTTGATCATTGTCAAAGGACAATCGCTCAGTTTTCGGATTGCCACGCGTTGTTTGCAAATTTGATACTTGATAAAGAAAATACCCTCCAGGTGTAAATAAACTAATTTCCCCTAGAAAGCACATATGGTATTTGTAGCACATAATATGATTATTTTTGTCCCTGCACCTAAGCATCCCGAAATTCCTAAATCTCGACAAGAGCTGCTACGCTCGAGTAATGTGCAGCGTACCTCTAAGCTCGCCACGGTCCTCTTCCACTGTCGTATCCCTCGCGTTAACCCTTTCGCACGTGCGTCGCCCGTTCGCTCTTCCGCATTAATTAATTACACGTGTATGGCATTAACGCGCACGCAAATGCATAATAATTCAGGTAGACGGGCAGAAGCTCTTGCAGCCACGTATACATAAAGGTTGTGCGCTTGCGCTTCGTCTCGCCAATTTTGGCCTATTATTGTCAAAACACGCTCTCGAGCCGCTTCGCTTTCCTACTATCTCTCGCGTGTCCTTTAATTTGCAATTTATGCAAAGCTGTGGGCTGCCTCTTCCGACCCCTTCCTCCTTTTGGGCTCACTTGTGAGCAATTTGCGAAAATTTACGCGGATGGATCACTGCTGCCTCCGGCCTTACGCGTGGCCCTCTCTTTTCTACATATCCATTACTTAGCAACGAATAATTATGGTGTACATGCGCAGTTCTCTTAGTCGACCATGTGTGTTGAGTATTTTGAGATTTTGTTATTGGTAGCCAAGAGTTGGTGAACAATTTTTTAATTAGAAAAATATGAAAAGAAGAACTCGAATGTTAACAGAAGTATGACGATGACATTAAAAAACACTAATATCTATAAAAATCTTTCTGACCCTACTGTAGTACGAGCATCATTTTAGTACTCCTCTTACCCTTATTTCAGACACAAACTTAAATCCTAAATTCCTGAGATACCTGGCTTTTTAAGTCTTTTACTCATACCTACCATGATGTAGCTGGTAAGTTTTGTTTATGGCTAATATTAAATCTACTCAAAAACTAAATTTTTACAATCAAGTTGATGAAAATTGTTAATATTCTACCTCTGTACAGTTATAGACGACAGGTACAATCTAAAATATGCCAGCAGTCTTCATCATATTCTAATAATAATCATCACGAATAGTTGATATGAGTTACCTTTTAATTCTACAAATAAGTTCTCTGTTGTATTTAACTTAAAAAATTTACTGAAATAATCCATGCGTTTCAAATTTTACTGAATTTTGGGTACTATCCTTTTTAGTTAAGCCAACGTATTGTTATAATCTAGAAATTTTTATTCGTTTCTAATTTATATTTTACCCTCTTTAACGTTACTTATTTACTCATCCAAAATTATTAAAACTATCATTTGACATTTCATACCCAATTCATATACTCCAAAATCGTCTCACACACATGGTTCTCAATACAATGACAATTAGAATTAAATTTAATTGACAATTACTTATTAATCACCTTAAGCAATTAATGTGCCTTCGTATTATCGATAAAACAAAAGAAAACTTAAAAATAAACTTGATACATGAACATCACAACTAATCCCTTATTGCCCTGCAATGCACCACTTCCAAGTGACCACTGATCAACACAATTTTAGACAGGACTAATCCAAGCCTCGCTTCTCGTCTTCTGTTTGTTTCAGAGCCGCGCTGAGCAAGGTCTGCCTGAAGCTCGTGGTGGTGATGGGCGTGCCGTGGATCTTTGATGTGGTGTCGTGGCTGGCCGGTGGTCCAGCCTTCCTCTGGTACCTGACCGACGTGCTAAATGCTGCCCAGGGCGTCCTCATCTTCATCGTCGTGGGCTGCCAGCCTCAAGTGCGCGCAGCCCTCAAGCGGATCTGGTCATGCAATCCTCGTGCCAACGCTAGCCGTCAAGGAAACGGGCTGAGCACCACCAGCCACGGGATGCCCAGTATGGGCGACAGCGTCACTCAGAACCCCAGCACCAAGACTGCACCGCTCGAAACTATCTGCTGAACTGGGATGCGTGGAACCACACATTGGCGCATCGTTGATTCGTCGATTTGTTTGTTATTTCAGAAGATGCAAGTCGATGGTAAAGCTGTGATGGTTATAGTGAGCTGTGATTTTTAAGTATTTCTACTTGCAATCGTACATATGGGAGACAAAACTTTCTTTTTGCTCGCGAAGAAATCGTTTTTGTATGTGCAGTAGAACCACCGATTCGTTGTGATTCCATAGTGAGAGTCGACAATTTTTCCGATCCGTAAGCTGTACTGTGTAGTACAGTTTGATCGATCGCCGTACGTTGTCGATTCTTCTGAGGAGCAAATAAATGGAGATCATATGAACGGATGAGGGTTACTTTGCGCGTCAGATCGTAAAATGACGTAAAAAATCGAGGGGGAAGATGGAGATGACGATGCTCTTGCAAAGTTGATACACGTCACGCGACTACCCTTTTTTTACGGTGGATGAAGCGTGAAATGGAGTAGGGAAGATTTTTGTCTCTATTTTACTGTAAAATGGATGAGTGGGTGTTCTGATCTGAAAGACTGATGCGCCTCGTGGATAAAGTGTAAAGCTTTTTTATGAAAAAGTGAGTTTTCTATGTTTACCTGCAACTGATTCTCCGTACGAACGAAAAAAGACTGTACGCTACCAGTGGTTGGTTTCAATCTTGGGCGACGTTCAGAGACGTATTTATAAGTTGAATTTGTTACGAAATATTTATAGTTTGGATTTGAAACAATTCACTGAATATTTTTAAAGTATTTTCGCACAAAAACAATGATTTTACAATCAATTTTTGTTTGTTTTTTCATCAGTTTACCTATTACAGAGTAGAGAAGGAATAAAAATTTTCCCCTTGTGTGTAGGTATACAGTACAGTATACTTAAAAATTTTTACATATTTTTTTATGAAACGTCGACTTTTTAAGTGTTATGTCTCTGTCAAAAAAGAGAAAACATATACTAGAATTTAAACAAAAATTAAACGTCGCAGTTAACAAAAAAACAATGGAAATATTTTCTGTACGACCCTTTTGTACAAATCTCGTTTAGAACTAAACATTTCGGATAAGCCAATTTTTATAAATAAAAAAAAAGTGTTCTATCGCACTTTTATACAGCTGATGTGATGATTGAAATTTTACACGCAAAACGTCCGATCTACGAAAAAAAGCTAGGCTGGTATATCTTACGCACGTGCCAACAGTCAAATTATTTGCTGCACGTTTGAGGCTGCCAGTATACAGGAGAACCAAAAATAAGAGCGACCTCGAGTTCCCCTGGAAAACGGAAAAAACCAAAAATGCAGCAACAGCATAAGCGCACTTCTCTTTGAAAGGCTTTTTCGGGACGGGTGCGCTGTTGTTTTTTATACCGAACTACGTTTTTACGAGTCAGGTGTGGCGCGAACAAACGGGGCACAGGGACGACGCGTCCTCCTCTCGATGTCCGGCATAAATTTGCATAAGCACTGCCAGCCGCGCAAGTGCACTTGCTCTTCTGGGCTTCTTCATTTGCATACCCGGAGAGCTATAATAGCTGACTAGCCGGTCGGTCGCACGGGTGACGTGGACGTCGTGCTGTCTGATACTACCGACGCCTCACAAGGATCGCCCTGGGTGACAAGGGTTTGGCTTTCGTCCCTTTTTTTACTTTCTCATATTATGTACCTACATGGTTTTTTTTTGTTTTTTCGAAAAAAAAGTGTGACCAACGCTACACTTACTTGCAAGCGAGAAACTTTGAACAAGCGTTGGTGTGAGTCTTTTTTTTTATTACTTTGAACGAAAAAAATTTCTGTTTTATGAATACGAGTATTTCTGCGGTGGAAATAAGTATGGCAAACTTCCTCACACTTATTAAACCGAAGGGATAAGTTAAAAGAGCTTTAATTAGTAATGATTGGTTCGCATGTGTATAATTTTGATCACTTTAAAGTTTCCATGTACTTAATGGCGATTAATAGTCATTTGTTAATAACTTTATAATTATACAAAAAAAAAAAGTTTTATTTAACTCGGACAGAAATAAAAGATGTACTAATGATTGTTTTTAAAACACTTTAACAATTATATTTATAAAATCCCTAAAAAACAGAAAAATTAAGTCGTGATTTCTCTGGACACTGTCTTTACAATAACATACATGCATAAAATATATTATCGTACATCAGTATACTACTTATGTAATGTGCTATTGCTCCTTTTAAGGGTGGAAAAAAGCCGATATTTTTGCATTGTGTGTATCGCTTGTGCAGTAGCTTGTAGAAATAAGCAAAACTATGTAAGGTAGGAATAAATTTAAAAAGAATGGTTATCGTGACAATAAAAAGAATCTTAGATAGATAAAAAGTATAAGGACTAGCGTTGTGTAGATCAATAAACAAATATATATTCACAAGACTAAAAACTAAATATTTTAAATCTCCATATGCTCGTCAGTACAATTTGTAAACCAGGAAATTCTTTACTAGTTTTTTTTTTTTTTTTTTTTTTTTTTTTTTTTTTCTAAATAATTTATCTAAAAGGTTATAATGATCCATACGAAAATTCTTTGACGTTTTCAGAAACTCGTGTTTAGCCTCATTTGGAAAAAATTGAATGCCTTTTCAAACTGCCTTGCTTATGTGGTGTTCACTCGTGCCGCTTAGTGTTCATAAAAAACTGGGAGGTTCAAGTAAAGCCTGATTATACCTCAATCGTCGAAGTACTTTGGGACCTCAATTCATAACAGAATATAGCTATTGTTAAAAAAAAAACGTGTGGGTCGCGGAAAACCCATTGATTCCATGCAACTATCAATTCATTGTCGAGCGAACATTTCAATGATTGTTGAACAAAGCTTGTCTTATCGGAAAATTTAGTACGTATGAACATTTAATAGTAATAACTCGTGATTTTATTTCAGCAAAAAACGATTTCGGGTAAAATTATCCATTTGTTCGTGCCTGCGTCAGTTTTCCTTTGTTTCAACTCAAATGGCTCGTAAAAAAAGAAAATCTCATTTACATTTAAACACCAGCAAGTTCAAACAGGAGTACACGTTAATATTGTATTTTTGTCTTCAAGTAACGTATCGATCGTAAATTATAAATGACTTATATACCCCACATTTTGGTTTTTACGCGCGTGGTCATAAACTAAATGTGCGCACGTACGAAAAGAACTTCCTCGGTTGCAATGACGCTTCTCTTTTCTGACGACGACTACGACTGCCCGTATACAAACAACCTTAACGGTGTTGTATTCCGTAAATATGAGAAGATATGGTTTTTCAGATATTCTTAAATGCGAAAAATTAAAAAAACTCCAACTAAAACTTCAAGCATCAAGTAATTGGAGACTGCTCTATATTGTCAATAAATTGGAGATAAATTAACAATCAGTTTTGTATTGAGTGCAGTTGTAATTTTGACGAGCAATTAATTTAATCACGAGAACTATTAAAATTGACATTATACTTGAAAGCAAATATAACTGTACTAAAAACACGATGAAAACCAAAAAATTGAGAAAAAAAAAAAAAGTTGATCTGAGTAGAATGTCTCTGTGTATATAAATTTATAAGTATGCTCGTGTATGAGAAACTGAGTATTCTTAGAAAAATAAAAGTAGAAATTACATGGTAAAACTTTTAATACTATGTAGGATGTTCATTGATGCTGCTCAACCCATACAAAGTAAACAAAGCTTTCACCAACAAAGTAAAACTTTTCGTATGCTTTAGCCACATCTTATTGTGATTTGTAAATTTCAGATTCAACAATATCTCAAATAATATGTTTAGTATAACTTTTTCACACAGTCCGAAAATGTCACACTCGATACTACTAAAGGAACGAGCTGCCGCCACCTCCTGAAAATAATAATAATTATAAAAAAATAATGTATACCTCTAGTACCTTACTTTCAAGTGTAGAGAGGAACTTGTGATAGTCTGTGAGAGCGAGTCGATGCATGCAAATCTTGTAGTACAAGTACATAGAGATAAGTACATTCGCGTTTGAATTGGCTCTTATAGCGAACCGCTTGTAAGTGCAATTGAAGGAACGAATCTATAGACTCACATCGCTGAATTAGTTTTATTAATGGAAATTGAAATCGTACACATTAAGGTCCAATGAGTTCGTAATCGCAACCATCGTAAGTAATTAGCTCTACGTAACAGTTTAATTAATATATGTCACAGTATATTAAAAAAATATATAATATTTATAAACATGTTGAGACAAAAAGAGAAAATAAGATAACGTGAACGCTTGATGAGGTATGAAAATTTTTTTTGTAATATTTTCATTGAAAGCTCCTCCCAACAAACTCGTTTCAATACCAAATAGAATAAATAATAATTCGAGAAGAAAAATGTATAAAAACACGTCCATCATAATAATCAGGAAAAGTAAACGCAGTAGCATCGGTAGCGTGACTGACGAATCTAGATTTATATTTATGTATACACGCTCGCAATCAACAAGTGGCAACTTGAAGCCGTCGAGTTAACGTGAGCCGACTTGGCGCTGAAAGAACGTGGATGAAAATAAAAAAGTGATGTAGAAGAAAGCACACGGCGGACGGAGGCTCGAAAAAATGAGAGAAAAAACTCGCTCAGATCGCAGCCACGAGATTTGCACGAACATACCTGTGTGTATAAAATACTGTACTCGAGTCGCATAAGTAATCCCTCTCCAGCGCGTTTAATGTACAATTTACGATGTTAAAAGTGGTATTTAAACTAAGCTTTGATGTTTTGATAAAAAGGTAGGTTGAGGGTTGATAGGAACACGTGTACGGTAAAATCGTTTTGCAAGTGAGAAAAAACACTCTTAAAGCTCACCGTCATAAAATCATTTCGGCAGCAAAAATATAGGAGATAAAGCATTCCCTCGAGACTCTACCATATTTACACCTCGTCATTTGCGTCAATAGCACTAGGTGCGTGATTTTTTGTGTATGTTTACATATAAACATGTGTATGTGTTTATACGCGCACCGGATGCGAGTTAAGTGATCTTGGAGTCAGCTTCTCGATTGTATTTATTTATTTACATACGCGTAAATATCGAACGCGACGTAAACTTATTTTTTTCCTAATTTTCAAGTTTATGACGTATTTTTCTGTTCAACTTTTAAAACAAGATTTGAAGGAAGCAAATGAATCGAACAATCTGTGATTCTCCTTTCATTGGTGCGAACTGCCGCTAAGAATTAGTGTAAACAAACTAATTTCATACTATTTGTATTCAATGTGATGTGTACAATTATATACCTCTACAAATCAAAAAGAAACTTCAAGTATTCGATGGCCTTACGTTTAATTTACCTGTATACTTGCGATAAATTATTTTACATACTTAGCACGTGGCAGTGATTGAAAATTACGGTTGAAAAACCTTGTTCCGTTGTGTATATATAAACTTTCTTGGCCTAGATTTGTGTTAAGTCGATTCGATTGTTGTACGCATACGTTAGAGAGACAGTCGAAAGCAACTAAAATACTCGTGGTATGTAAAACGCGTTGACGAGTTTGTCGACGCACCGAAAGACAGTCCAGGGGCGACCAAATGCATCGGAAAGCAAACAAAGTCTTGACGTGCTGTCGTGTTTGTCCATTAGTTGCTAATCGAGTGAGTATCGCCACACACGTACGGTGTAATGTAAATTATTGCGCCAAGCGCGTTTTATCAACGAATGAATAGGTGTCGTTTATGTATCACGTAAGTTTGTAAATACATGTATGTAGGAACATAATCGAGAATTGTTCAATGGATACGTGCGTATGTTGTGTTCTACAACGAGTCATGAATGAGATTCATTGTTAGGTCTGTGTGGAAGTATCGTTAGTGATTGTGTAGTAGTCGTTTTGCATGAAATTAGAGCGTTGGTCGATGTACATTTTTGTAATCCACTCGTTATGGTAATTAGTAAGAAAATCTTTATTTATTTCTGTTTTTGTTATTTTGTAACATGCAATTGCAATTAACTTAAATGCGCACAACATCTTGTCATACTAACAACAAGTTTTCGATTGAAGATGTGACAGTTTTTTTTTTTTTTTTTCAAGTAAGTGGTTGAGATTATTTTGTAGATTATACTCTGTATAAGAGCCAAGTTTAAACCAATGTGAGTGGATTCCTACAATGTATCGTAAATCGTAACAGTATTTGCTATGTCACATCAATGAAGAATAATAAAGTAAAGAGAACATTTAGTACAATAATTATAAAGTTGCAAAACTTGCGTATTTATTTTTAAACCCAATCTTCCTGCTGAAATTAGTATTAAAAATAATCAATAAAAAAACTAATTTAGCTAATCACGAGAACTATTAAAATTGACATTATACTTGAAAGCAAATATAACTGTACTAAAAACACGATGAAAACCAAAAAATTGAGAAAAAAAAAAAAAGTTGATCTGAGTAGAATGTCTCTGTGTATATAAATTTATAAGTATGCTCGTGTATGAGAAACTGAGTATTCTTAGAAAAATAAAAGTAGAAATTACATGGTAAAACTTTTAATACTATGTAGGATGTTCATTGATGCTGCTCAACCCATACAAAGTAAACAAAGCTTTCACCAACAAAGTAAAACTTTTCGTATGCTTTAGCCACATCTTATTGTGATTTGTAAATTTCAGATTCAACAATATCTCAAATAATATGTTTAGTATAACTTTTTCACACAGTCCGAAAATGTCACACTCGATACTACTAAAGGAACGAGCTGCCGCCACCTCCTGAAAATAATAATAATTATAAAAAAATAATGTATACCTCTAGTACCTTACTTTCAAGTGTAGAGAGGCCCTTAAGCGGATCTGGTCATGCAATCCTCGTGCCAATGCTAGCCGTCAAGGAAACGGGCTGAGCACCACCAGCCACGGGATGCCCAGTATGGGCGACAGCGTCACTCAGAACCCCAGCACCAAGACTGCACCGCTCGAAACTATCTGCTGAACTGGGATGCGTGGAACCACACATTGGCGCATCGTTGATTCGTCGATTTGTTTGTTATTTCAGAAGATGCAAGTCGATGGTAAAGCTGTGATGGTTATAGTGAGCTGTGATTTTTAAGTATTTCTACTTGCAATCGTACATATGGGAGACAAAACTTTCTTTTTGCTCGCGAAGAAATCGTTTTTGTATGTGCAGTAGAACCACCGATTCGTTGTGATTCCATAGTGAGAGTCGACAATTTTTCCGATCCGTAAGCTGTACTGTGTAGTACAGTTTGATCGATCGCCGTACGTTGTCGATTCTTCTGAGGAGCAAATAAATGGAGATCATATGAACGGATGAGGGTTACTTTGCGCGTCAGATCGTAAAATGACGTAAAAAATCGAGGGGGAAGATGGAGATGACGATGCTCTTGCAAAGTTGATACACGTCACGCGACTACCCTTTTTTTACGGTGGATGAAGCGTGAAATGGAGTAGGGAAGATTTTTGTCTCTATTTTACTGTAAAATGGATGAGTGGGTGTTCTGATCTGAAAGACTGATGCGCCTCGTGGATAAAGTGTAAAGCTTTTTTATGAAAAAGTGAGTTTTCTATGTTTACCTGCAACTGATTCTCCGTACGAACGAAAAAAGACTGTACGCTACCAGTGGTTGGTTTCAATCTTGGGCGACGTTCAGAGACGTATTTATAAGTTGAATTTGTTACGAAATATTTATAGTTTGGATTTGAAACAATTCACTGAATATTTTTAAAGTATTTTCGCACAAAAACAATGATTTTACAATCAATTTTTGTTTGTTTTTTCATCAGTTTACCTATTACAGAGTAGAGAAGGAATAAAAATTTTCCCCTTGTGTGTAGGTATACAGTACAGTATACTTAAAAATTTTTACATATTTTTTTATGAAACGTCGACTTTTTAAGTGTTATGTCTCTGTCAAAAAAGAGAAAACATATACTAGAATTTAAACAAAAATTAAACGTCGCAGTTAACAAAAAAACAATGGAAATATTTTCTGTACGACCCTTTTGTACAAATCTCGTTTAGAACTAAACATTTCGGATAAGCCAATTTTTATAAATAAAAAAAAAGTGTTCTATCGCACTTTTATACAGCTGATGTGATGATTGAAATTTTACACGCAAAACGTCCGATCTACGAAAAAAAGCTAGGCTGGTATATCTTACGCACGTGCCAACAGTCAAATTATTTGCTGCACGTTTGAGGCTGCCAGTATACAGGAGAACCAAAAATAAGAGCGACCTCGAGTTCCCCTGGAAAACGGAAAAAACCAAAAATGCAGCAACAGCATAAGCGCACTTCTCTTTGAAAGGCTTTTTCGGGACGGGTGCGCTGTTGTTTTTTATACCGAACTACGTTTTTACGAGTCAGGTGTGGCGCGAACAAACGGGGCACAGGGACGACGCGTCCTCCTCTCGATGTCCGGCATAAATTTGCATAAGCACTGCCAGCCGCGCAAGTGCACTTGCTCTTCTGGGCTTCTTCATTTGCATACCCGGAGAGCTATAATAGCTGACTAGCCGGTCGGTCGCACGGGTGACGTGGACGTCGTGCTGTCTGATNAAAAAAAAAAAAAAAAAAAAAAAAAAAAAAAAAAAAAAAAAAAAAGTAACTTCCTTCCAACCTGAGCGCAATAATTCCGACGCGATGCGTTTTCAAAGCCCATTAAAGACCCTTTTTTTCCTCTAGCCCTCTAAGGCCCTTCCTCTTTTCCCTTTTGCTCTCTTTGCGCAACTCCTATCCATTATGAAGTCGAGACACATACACCCGAGCAGAGTGAGAGTCCCGGCCGTGGCGGTGCAAAGCCCGGGGCTTTTCGAAACTTTTAAATCAATCAATCAATCGGGGAGTTCTCGCCGATCGGCGGTCGCCTTTGAAAAGACAAGTTTCACGACGTTAATAACCCCCACCTTCCGTGTACTCTTTTCCTCGCTGCCAAGCTCCCTTTCAAGTCCATCTCCTTTTCCAGGCGCGCGAGGGGCCGAGGGGAGAAAAGCTGCAGCCAGCCCGATGGCTCCGGGAGAGTGAGACATCCATTGGAAGGCGGATGATACATGAGGGGAGTTCAAGCTCGGCCGGGCCCGAGGAAAAAGGAGGAGCAGCGCACGGACGCGCAAAAAACCGCGATGTAGGTGAGTGAGGGCACGTACGTGGGTTTGTGTGTAGGTACGTATAAAATATCGCGTGTGTATGTGTGTATCGCCGAGAGAGGAGACGAGACGGCGGGAGGAGATAGAGACGCGGATTTCAGGAAAGTAATGATTGAAAAAAGTTGAAAATCAAGAGACGCGCCGGGGGCGAGCGGAATCTCGGGAGAGATAAGATGGAACGCGAAGCAAACCTGGAGGGAGGAAGGGGGGCTGAAAGGGAAGAAAAATGGCGGGTGAGAGATGCTGATCAAAAGGATGGATAGCGAGCGAGAAAAATAATCAAGTCGGGAATGAAAGACTCGAGCTGGTGGGGCACGACTTTTTTTTTTTATTTTTTTTTTTTAATAAACTTAATAGAGGTAATTAACATGAGTTTTTTCCCCTAAATTCATAGAAACAATTAGGTGTTAGGTTTACTGACGTTTATAAATGTGTAGGAATCTTTTAACTCATTAAAGTGACTGGTAATGATTAACACACTAATTTTCTTAATGTATGATATAAATCATAAATGATTTCTAAGATTTCATAAATGTTTGTTTTTTTTATTTATTTTATACAAACAGAAAAAAAGTTTGGTCAAATATTTGAAGGAGCCATGTACCGATACATCATCCAGATTTTGTCTTCTACGTTAATCATAATTACTTGAAATTACAGACTACACTTCGATCGGGGCAACAAGTGGGAGACAAAATTCCCTGTAATACCCCTACGTAAGTCTTTTGTCTCTCAGTGATAGTCCTTTAGGAAATGGCAGTGGAGTTCCTTACGTGTTCATTAATACTCCGTTCGACGCTCCAGGACAGGATATCGAAGTAAATCTTTACAAAGCCATTCATGCATAATATGCCACATGGTTGACTTTCTTAATGTTGAAATTTTTTTAAATTACCACTTAGGAAAACCAAAACGCCACCATGATGATGTCGTTGGCTCAAGGCGATTAGTGTGCGTACAAGAACTACGATCCCATGGATCCGCGTTGCGCTCGAGTCACTCTCGCCGGTAAAATGAAGAAAGCGCGTATTTCGAATGGCATATGCTTATTGCTCTATTTTTATTTTTGATTGGCACAAAATAAAAATAAATATAAAACTACACGCTTAGATCGACAAAGAGAACCCAGAATTCGCGAGTGCAAAGGCAGGAGTTTTCGGACGCCATCCTGTCTCATGTGCCAGCGAGTAAGTAGCATATAAAAGAAGTAAAATTATGGATAACTAATTGCCTTCCACAAGATAATGCATTAAAATTTTTAATTTCAGGTCACGGCTTTTACTTCGCCAAAATAGAAATCGAAACTATGACCGTTTTTACCAAGTTCGGAGCACCATCAAATGTCACTCCTCAGGACTACTATACGGCGCTGACAAACGAGCCTTAGCCCGATACACTCGTTCATATAAATGAAAAACTTTACATACACTGCAATAATCATCAAGATCAATTTTTTAAGTCCATGTATGTATCATGGAAATAATTATAAAAAAATAATGTATACCTCTAGTACCTTACTTTCAAGTGTAGAGAGGAACTTGTGATAGTCTGTGAGAGCGAGTCGATGCATGCAAATCTTGTAGTACAAGTACATAGAGATAAGTACATTCGCGTTTGAATTGGCTCTTATAGCGAACCGCTTGTAAGTGCAATTGAAGGAACGAATCTATAGACTCACATCGCTGAATTAGTTTTATTAATGGAAATTGAAATCGTACACATTAAGGTCCAATGAGTTCGTAATCGCAACCATCGTAAGTAATTAGCTCTACGTAACAGTTTAATTAATATATGTCACAGTATATTAAAAAAATATATAATATTTATAAACATGTTGAGACAAAAAGAGAAAATAAGATAACGTGAACGCTTGATGAGGTATGAAAATTTTTTTTGTAATATTTTCATTGAAAGCTCCTCCCAACAAACTCGTTTCAATACCAAATAGAATAAATAATAATTCGAGAAGAAAAATGTATAAAAACACGTCCATCATAATAATCAGGAAAAGTAAACGCAGTAGCATCGGTAGCGTGACTGACGAATCTAGATTTATATTTATGTATACACGCTCGCAATCAACAAGTGGCAACTTGAAGCCGTCGAGTTAACGTGAGCCGACTTGGCGCTGAAAGAACGTGGATGAAAATAAAAAAGTGATGTAGAAGAAAGCACACGGCGGACGGAGGCTCGAAAAAATGAGAGAAAAAACTCGCTCAGATCGCAGCCACGAGATTTGCACGAACATACCTGTGTGTATAAAATACTGTACTCGAGTCGCATAAGTAATCCCTCTCCAGCGCGTTTAATGTACAATTTACGATGTTAAAAGTGGTATTTAAACTAAGCTTTGATGTTTTGATAAAAAGGTAGGTTGAGGGTTGATAGGAACACGTGTACGGTAAAATCGTTTTGCAAGTGAGAAAAAACACTCTTAAAGCTCACCGTCATAAAATCATTTCGGCAGCAAAAATATAGGAGATAAAGCATTCCCTCGAGACTCTACCATATTTACACCTCGTCATTTGCGTCAATAGCACTAGGTGCGTGATTTTTTGTGTATGTTTACATATAAACATGTGTATGTGTTTATACGCGCACCGGATGCGAGTTAAGTGATCTTGGAGTCAGCTTCTCGATTGTATTTATTTATTTACATACGCGTAAATATCGAACGCGACGTAAACTTATTTTTTTCCTAATTTTCAAGTTTATGACGTATTTTTCTGTTCAACTTTTAAAACAAGATTTGAAGGAAGCAAATGAATCGAACAATCTGTGATTCTCCTTTCATTGGTGCGAACTGCCGCTAAGAATTAGTGTAAACAAACTAATTTCATACTATTTGTATTCAATGTGATGTGTACAATTATATACCTCTACAAATCAAAAAGAAACTTCAAGTATTCGATGGCCTTACGTTTAATTTACCTGTATACTTGCGATAAATTATTTTACATACTTAGCACGTGGCAGTGATTGAAAATTACGGTTGAAAAACCTTGTTCCGTTGTGTATATATAAACTTTCTTGGCCTAGATTTGTGTTAAGTCGATTCGATTGTTGTACGCATACGTTAGAGAGACAGTCGAAAGCAACTAAAATACTCGTGGTATGTAAAACGCGTTGACGAGTTTGTCGACGCACCGAAAGACAGTCCAGGGGCGACCAAATGCATCGGAAAGCAAACAAAGTCTTGACGTGCTGTCGTGTTTGTCCATTAGTTGCTAATCGAGTGAGTATCGCCACACACGTACGGTGTAATGTAAATTATTGCGCCAAGCGCGTTTTATCAACGAATGAATAGGTGTCGTTTATGTATCACGTAAGTTTGTAAATACATGTATGTAGGAACATAATCGAGAATTGTTCAATGGATACGTGCGTATGTTGTGTTCTACAACGAGTCATGAATGAGATTCATTGTTAGGTCTGTGTGGAAGTATCGTTAGTGATTGTGTAGTAGTCGTTTTGCATGAAATTAGAGCGTTGGTCGATGTACATTTTTGTAATCCACTCGTTATGGTAATTAGTAAGAAAATCTTTATTTATTTCTGTTTTTGTTATTTTGTAACATGCAATTGCAATTAACTTAAATGCGCACAACATCTTGTCATACTAACAACAAGTTTTCGATTGAAGATGTGACAGTTTTTTTTTTTTTTTTTCAAGTAAGTGGTTGAGATTATTTTGTAGATTATACTCTGTATAAGAGCCAAGTTTAAACCAATGTGAGTGGATTCCTACAATGTATCGTAAATCGTAACAGTATTTGCTATGTCACATCAATGAAGAATAATAAAGTAAAGAGAACATTTAGTACAATAATTATAAAGTTGCAAAACTTGCGTATTTATTTTTAAACCCAATCTTCCTGCTGAAATTAGTATTAAAAATAATCAATAAAAAAACTAATTTAGCATTAAAAAATGTTGTCCAACATATGTTACTGTATCGTACGATGATACGTCTGATAAAAAATATTTCCCCTTTTTGCATTTAAAAAACTTGACCTATATGTCGGAAGATATACTCAAGCCTCTCCATTCGCAGCTCAATAGCTGCGTTAAATCGCAATGTATATACGAGCTCGGCAGCAATGGAGAGCAGCGCAAACTCCATCCCATCGGGCCATCAGTGCTTCCAAGACCTAAGACCTCAACCGCGCCAGCCCAAAAATGCCTTGGACATTCCTAATATACCTACATTCATACATACACATGTACGCCTGTCTCCGGTAGACTAATTCAATTACGATGACTGTTGCTACCCTCTACGCTTCAGTAGAGGAGCGGAGGATCGCGGAGAAGCCCCTCCTAACTCAATAGGCCAAGTTTGTACCCAGTGGTACCTCCAAGCAGTGGCCACTACGTCGCCCCTTTACGTTGCAGATATACACATACCTAAATGTCTGTACCAAACAGGGCATGTACTTGTGGAGCAAAAAGCTCTGCCCCTTTTGGCTAGTCGAGCGGATCCGCTGCGAGACAACTTTCTCCCCTAGAGTTTGGACGAACAAGCGCCAATGCCCCGATTTTTACCCCCGAAGGGGAGTAGGGAGGTCCTCCAGGGGAGTTTCGAGATGTTTGGATCCTCCTCGACCGAAGCTTTGCATAGTTCGATCTTTCCACGAGGCTCGAGCTTGGAAAGCTCCCAAGTCCCCGACCCATTGGAGACGCTTTGGTTATACCACCTGATGTTGTTCAAGTATACATTTGTATGCTTTTAAAAAATTATAGAGTAGGTACATCGCCACTGGAAAACATCAAAAATTGACTCTGTCGTCACAGTCAGGTAATGCTGATCATAAGGTAAGCTCTGCCAATTCGTCGCTCCGCAGGTGATCGTAAATTTTTTACTTAATCCTCCTCTGTCGGCTTCAAACCCCCACTGATATCGGAGCTCACTGTGCACCAATAGCTACGGTATAATATGGAGATTATCGGCTCTTATGATCCTCCCTCTCGTTCATAATGATTACGTCGCGTTAAATGGACGTTCAGTTGTGAGTGCATGAAAATCGGAAGAAACTTTTTTGTTTCAAGTGAGTCATTGTATGCAAATAACGTTATTAGGACGCAAAAATGCGCAAAAATGACCAATGAACTCGGCTTCTACGGCATAAACAGAACAGAAACCATATTGATTACTTTTTTAGAGAGATCGATGATTAAAAAATGTGAAAATTTCTGAAGAACGGGTATTGGCAAACATATGTAAAATCCTGCCATGTGCCATTGAAGTTCAAAAATATTTCTCTTTACGGCAGTTTAATTCCAGGCTTTTGAAGTAACATTCACGAGCGAATCGATAAATATTCATGTGAAAATAATTCACGAGGTGACATCAAAAAGTGAGCTGATATTTATAATTTTACATTTTATGGTTTTTTATATGGGTAGTAAGAGTGAAATCGTTGAAACGAGAACAATGTTTATCCAGACTAGGAGTCAACAAACACTTCTCTGCCTGCAGTTTCTTTTAAAAAGACGCTCGCCCTTCTACCTCAGCATTTTGAAAATATAATATCAAAGACGTCCATGTACAGATTTATTTACACAAGATGTATTGAAAGTCGATGGACCTTCAGGATTATGTTTTTGGCAGGGACCGGAGGGTTAATCGGAAAAATCCCCAAGATAAAAAGGAGATAGGGATGGAAAATCAGACATCCCAAAGCACACGTGTGCATTAACTACGCATGTGTAAATTTTTTTTTTTGGTAACTTTTATAAAAGAGCTTTAAATTTTTATTTCCAGCAAATGTTATTTGGCTTTCTAGTTATTTTTTAAAAACTATTTGCTCATTACTTTGCAAAATATTGACGAGCTTTATATTCTTTCAATCATTTTTGTGTATGAGCTGTAATTAATAGGATTTTCTTTATCTCAGAAACCTTTCGATTTTTAAATTTCTCAGAACCATTTTGATTTTTAAAGACCTCTCCACTTTACAGAAGTGGTGTCATCTATGTGAGTACAAAACTTTGCGCTTCATATAACTCATGAAACAAATTATGTAAGCTCCGATTTTAATGGATTACAGGACAATTGGCGAAACACATGAAATAATAATTAATGAACCTATATTTTTGTAACAAATTTATTCATTATTCAGAAAAAAATATTAACAATTTGCAAAAGTAAGTTGCTGTTCGCTTCTTTTCACAAAATAGTACAGTTGCAGGACGGCGGATGGTTTTACTCCGGGTATGTTATAGGCTGCCGCAATCTTAAACATGGAGAGACGTTAATGATTATTAATCGACAATAACATCATGAGTAAATGACTGATTATTTTTTGTATTTTACCGTCTGAGGCTTTACTGCCGATAGTTTTTCTCGATCTTCGATACTGAGATTCAAAAGTGAGCTGTACGGAATAAAAGTTTTTCTTTATTTCGAGTTGATGCTGATACACTCAGTTCATCATTTTACTGAAAACCTACCTTTTGTAGTCGATGTCTAGAGGTAGCAGTAGATTTTCGTTTTTTCTTATCTCCTCGACTTCTCGTTTCTGTTCTTCAACGGCGTGATCATACGAAGATTCGATCTGCAACGATAAATTGTACGTATCGGTATACGAAAATCAAATCATTGCCAAACAACCAAGTACTCACGAATATTCTCTGACCCAATTTATGATTTCCTCGCAAGTGTCCGAGTTCTGGAATGTGAGTTGCTATTTCATCGAAACTAATGTTCTCGTCGCGCATCAAATTAAACGCCGAACGCGGATCATTTCTCTTGTGGTCTCGCATTTTCATAAGTCTCTGCCAATCGCAATACGACATCTTTTTTTCCTTCATTATGCCAATAGTCTCGTAAAGCAATTGCAACATGCTTTCGGTTCTTCTCCACCTTTCCTCGGACACGCAGCCGATCTCGTAGCCTTTTCGAGTTAGCCGCTCGTCGGCATTGTCGGGACGCAAACTCACTCGGAACTCGGCTCTCGATGTGAACATTCTGTAAGGCTCTGTTGTACCATTCGTCGTCAAGTCGTCAATGAGGACTCCTATGTAACCCTCCGTTCGACTCATGGTAAGAGGTGGTCTGTGTAGAGCCTTTGATTTCAGAACCAAAATTTTTGTAAGTTGTTATATAATAAATGAAAGTTGAAAAAAAAAAATTATTATTGATGTTATACCTTAGCAGCGGCGTTGATACCAGCCACGATACCTTGAGCAGCGGCCTCTTCGTAACCAGTAGTACCATTAATTTGACCAGCTAGGAAAAGTCCATTAATTTTTTTAGTTTCTAATGCTGAAGTTAACTCTTTGGAATCAATGTAGTCGTATTCAACTCCGTAACCAGGTCTTACTGTAGTGTTATAACAGTTATTATCTGAAAACCACTTTAATCACCAATAGAAGGGTTTATAAACTCACCCATTTTGGCATTTTCTAATCCGGGAATACAATGAATGAGCTCCTCCTGTTTTTCTGCAGGCAATGTGCAAGATAATCCTTGAGGATATATTAGAGGAGAGTCAATACCTTCTGGTTCCAGCCATATTTGATGAACTATCTTCGAAAACTTTAATATTTTACTTTCTATGCTTGGACAGTACCTGGGACCTGTAATTTCTTCAGTCACGTGTCTATTGCAATGCATATTATCTCTAACTATTTTTGCCACTTGTTCATTAGTATGAGTCAAGTGACAATACACTTGTTTCTTTGGATCTATCCACACAGAGTCGTTCATGAAAGAAAATGGTTCAGGGATTTCATCTGCTGATTGTCTGATACATTTTGAAAAGTCTAATGATGCTTTTTCGAGCCGTGGTGGTGTACCTAAAGTTAATTAATAAATTATTAAATACAAACACAAGTCATGTATTGTAAACATACCAGTTTTTAATCTCCCCATTCTGAAGCCTAAACGTTCAAGTGTATTCGCTAATCCTATACTTGGCTCATCATCCAATCTTCCTGCTGGTCTGATTTCTAGGCCAATGTTTATTTGTCCTTTTAAGAACGTTCCAGTTGTAATAACAACTGAATCGCTGTAAATTTTTGTACCATCCTCTAAAAAAAATAAATTATATTTGATCACAAATATCCATTCAAGGACTTGTATCTTACACAACTGCCTTACTCAATATAATTCCACAGCACTTGTCATAATAATCATTTAACAAAAGGTCTTCCACTGCTGCTTCATGAATTTGCAGACCAGGAGTATTAAAAAGTTCAGTTTGTAAGTGTTTCTTGTAAAGGCTCCTGTCTATTTGTGCTCTGAGACCCCACACAGCTGGACCTTTCCTCTTATTTAATATTTTATAGTGCACTCCTGACATATCACAGATACGTCCACACACACCATCAAGAGCATCTATTTCTCTCATAAGATGTCCTTTTCCAATTCCTCCAAATGAGGGATTACATGACATCTCGCCTAAAACATATTTTTAACTCATATTTACGTACGTTGAAAAATAATAAAACTGTGCTTTGACATACCAACTGTGCTTTTTTTGTGGGTAACAAGCAATGTTCTTGCACCCATGCGTGCAGCTGCAGCACATGCTTCTGTTCCTGCATGACCTCCTCCAATGACAATAACATCATATTTACTTTGATCATCACATATACTTGTTGCCACACCCCTCAATGACTTTGGAAATAATTTTGAGCAATGAGAACAAGGTATTGGGATTTTCAAACGTGACAACAACATTTTTCATAACTTGAATCTACAAGGAATGTAGAACAATTACTTTTGAATGTAAATATTATTGTCTATCAACTGTTTATGAATTGATGAGTATTTAATGATGCTCTGAATTTTAGGGAGTATACAAATTTTACACATATCTTCTTTATTCATAAACTGAATGTTGTTGTACTTTAGATTATTCAAAAAGGCTATGACGAAATTGAAACAGTTAAACTCAAAAAAATTGTAACTACTAGCATTCCATGTTGAATCATTGCACATATCATTTAATACATCATCCCAAAATGTTTCCCAAGAAGTAGGTATGATTGGAATTGCTGCACACTTTTTCCATGTAGTATTGTCGTTTTTAACTAAACCACATCCATCAAACTCAATCACATTACCATCTGAATCTGTGACTCCAATATGCAAATCATCCGAGACATTATAATCAAGGAAATCACCATCAGATGGTCTTACAACAACACAGCATGGATAATCTTTGGCATTAACTAAGGGATTAGGGACAACAAACGGTTCCAACAAAAATGTTGTCAAGCACTGATCACAAATAGGACACTTTTCTGGAACTTCTTGACAAAATATGGATTTAGAGCAGCAATGCTTGAAGCATAACAAATTCTTATTCAAACACATTGAAATACCAAACATGGGAAATTCAAGGTTAGAGCATGCCAAATAATAAATCTAAATATATTAAAGTTTTAAAACACTGGCGGAAATAATAAAAGACACGCAAATGTAAATTATTAAATGTATGATCTACTCTAATCTATGCCAACTCACAATCTCACAAAAAATATTTAACAAATCACCACTACTACAGTAATACAAAAAAAACCAAATGTATATATATTATACATACACTCATTCATTTATTTATATTAATCGATATTTTGAAAATTTTATGCCATGTAAATGTCATTTAGAGCTATTAAATAAAATATGCTCTTGCTAATTCAACGACAAGAATCTATCCATGGCTGTACAGCCTGTACTTACTCCGCTTTTCCGCAAATGCTGCCGCAGTTGTTAAGTTATGTAGGTCGTGGTAACGCCGCATACTCTAAAAAAAAAATTATAATTTGTAAACTTGCCGCAGATAGCACAGAATAAGTCAACTTTTTATTGTCTATCTATAAGATCAGTTGCGGCTAGTTTATACTTAACAAAGTGTCTTTACCGTAAGTAGTGGAGAAGGTTATTTGGATCAGCGCTATCTAGCGGTCTTTATTTTTTGGCCAAAAGTGGCCTCTAAAATTCTCGATCAGAGCAATCAGGATTAGAGCCATTTAGTCAATTATAAACCAGCCGCAACTCATACTAGAGGTATAAAATAAAAAAATAACGATACGTGTGTTTTTGGCGGCAAATTATTAATTTATCTTATGCTCAAAAATTTATCTCTAAAAGTATAAATACAAAAGAGGTCGATTTTTTGTAGAAAATAAATTGTTAACTTGCCGCCAAAAACACATATACTGTTATTTTTTTATTTTATAGCTTTAATATAAGTTGCGGCTGGTTTATAATTGACTAAATGGCTCTAACCCTGATTGCTCTCATCCAGAATTTTAGGAGCCACTTTTGGCCAAAAAACAAAGACCGCTAGATGGCGCTGATTCAAATAACCTTCACTACTTACGGTAAAGACACTTTGTTAACTATAAACTAGCCGCAACTGATCTTATAGATAGACAATTAAAAGTTGACGCATTCTGTGCTATTTGCGGCAAGTTTACAATCTATCTTTGGGCCAAAAATCTACATGTAAAAGTATAAATATTCTACTTATACGGCCTACAAAATCGACCACATGAAAAAAATTACAATACCTTAAGCTTTTTACTATTAACTTATGGAAGCACAGTCCTTTAACGAAGAGTCTCATAAGAATGAAGCATTGGATCCGATTATACCAGAGGTGTTTAAGATATAAAGAAAGTGAAAATTCATAATTTTATGTTAAGGGCTTGTGTTTATTTGTAAAATAAAGAAAATTTGTTAATAGAACATAGAGCTTTATTTCTTTTACATTTAACAAATAATTAATGACGATTATACAAGCAGCTCTTAAATCTTATTGTAAGTCTGCAGAAGCTGATCCTACCAATCCTACCTTGATTAATTTTTTAATTGAAATGACCTTGTACGTAAGTACACTGTTAAATGATTTTAAATATTGAAAGTTAACAAGTTGTTCTATATAATAAATTCATTTTGATTAATCCTCAAAAATAATGTAATGGTCTATGTTGGATTAAAAAACTTTCAGCGTTATGTTACAGTGCAATGTATCACACATTCATGTTGTGAGCTTTAATATTACAATAACAAAGTTTGATAGCACACAAGTTAAAAGTCTCAACTTGCATCACAAATAGAAGAATATTAGAGAAATTTGTGAACTAATAAGATGTACCAATGTTAAAAGGGAAACATAAATCTTGATAACACGTTGGAATAAAGCAATTGTTTAAGTTTTATAACTTTTAATCATAACAGTTGATAATGTGAATATGCATTTGCTCCTTTAAAATTTGGTTTCTCCTTGTTTTAATAAAAATTTGTGTTACAGAAATCTTGAATTTCGATCAAATATACATGCATAAATTAATCAGTCGAAAAGAGACAACTGAAGAAAAAAGGCCTAAAAAAGAAGCACAGTTACAGAAAGAGTCTCTTAAGAAAGGAGCATTGGATCTTACTAAATGAAAAATACATTCATTACAGATAAGTAAATTCAAAGTCTTGATTTTAACTGTAAAGTCAAAGGGCTGCACTGCCAGTGCTTCCATGAGTTAATGGTAAAAGGTCTAAAGTATTGTGAGTTTGTGAATATGGTTGATTTTATAAGCCATATAAGATAAGTAGAATATTTGTACTTTCACAGGTCGATTTTTAGATTGGAAATGAATTGTAAACTTGCCGCAGATAGCATAAAATAAGTCAATTTTTTATTGTCTATCAATAAGATCAGTTGCGGCTGGTTTATAGTTAACAAAGTAGCTCTACCTCAAGTAGCAATAGTTATTTGAATCAGCGCCATCTAGCGGTCTTTATTTTTTGGCCAAAAGTGGCCTCTAAAATTCTGAATGAGAGCAATCAGGATTAGAGCCATTTAATCAATTATAAACCAGCCGCAATTTATTTTGTAGCTATAAAATGGAAAAAATAACGATACATGTGTTTTTGGCGGCAAGATAACAATCTATTTTTTACTTGATAATTATCTTTAAAAGTATTAATGCATAAAAGGTCGATTTTTTGTAGAAAATAAATTGTTAACTTGCCGCCAAAAACACATGTATCGTTATTTTTTCCATTTTATAGCTACAAAATAAATTGCGGCTGGTTTATAATTGATTAAATGGCTCTAATCCTGATTGCTCTCATTCAGAATTTTAGAGGCCACTTTTGGCCAAAAAATAAAGACCGCTAGATGGCGCTGATTCAAATAACTATTGCTACTTGAGGTAGAGCTACTTTGTTAACTATAAACCAGCCGCAACTGATCTTATTGATAGACAATAAAAAATTGACTTATTTTATGCTATCTGCGGCAAGTTTACAATTCATTTCCAATCTAAAAATCGACCTGTGAAAGTACAAATATTCTACTTATCTTATATGGCTTATAAAATCAACCATATTCACAAACTCACAATACTTTAGACCTTTTACCATTAACTCATGGAAGCACTGGCAGTGCAGCCCTTTGACTTTACAGTTAAAATCAAGACTTTGAATTTACTTATCTGTAATGAATGTATTTTTCATTTAGTAAGATCCAATGCTCCTTTCTTAAGAGACTCTTTCTGTAACTGTGCTTCTTTTTTAGGCCTTTTTTCTTCAGTTGTCTCTTTTCGACTGATTAATTTACGCATGTATATTTGATCGAAATTCAAGATTTCTGTAACACAAATTTTTATTAAAACAAGGAGAAACCAAATTTTAAAGGAGCAAATGCATATTCACATTATCAACTGTTATGATTAAAAGTTATAAAACTTAAACAATTGCTTTATTCCAACGTGTTATCAAGATTTATGTTTCCCTTTTAACATTGGTACATCTTATTAGTTCACAAATTTCTCTAATATTCTTCTATTTGTGATGCAAGTTGAGACTTTTAACTTGTGTGCTATCAAACTTTGTTATTGTAATATTAAAGCTCACAACATGAATGTGTGATACATTGCACTGTAACATAACGCTGAAAGTTTTTTAATCCAACATAGACCATTACATTATTTTTGAGGATTAATCAAAATGAATTTATTATATAGAACAACTTGTTAACTTTCAATATTTAAAATCATTTAACAGTGTACTTACGTACAAGGTCATTTCAATTAAAAAATTAATCAAGGTAGGATTGGTAGGATCAGCTTCTGCAGACTTACAATAAGATTTAAGAGCTGCTTGTATAATCGTCATTAATTATTTGTTAAATGTAAAAGAAATAAAGCTCTATGTTCTATTAACAAATTTTCTTTATTTTACAAATAAACACAAGCCCTTAACATAAAATTATGAATTTTCACTTTCTTTATATCTTAAACACCTCTGGTATAATCGGATCCAATGCTTCATTCTTATGAGACTCTTCGTTAAAGGACTGTGCTTCCATAAGTTAATAGTAAAAAGCTTAAGGTATTGTAATTTTTTTCATGTGGTCGATTTTGTAGGCCGTATAAGTAGAATATTTATACTTTTACATGTAGATTTTTGGCCCAAAGATAGATTGTAAACTTGCCGCAAATAGCACAGAATGCGTCAACTTTTAATTGTCTATCTATAAGATCAGTTGCGGCTAGTTTATAGTTAACAAAGTGTCTTTACCGTAAGTAGTGAAGGTTATTTGAATCAGCGCCATCTAGCGGTCTTTGTTTTTTGGCCAAAAGTGGCTCCTAAAATTCTGGATGAGAGCAATCAGGGTTAGAGCCATTTAGTCAATTATAAACCAGCCGCAACTTATATTAAAGCTATAAAATAAAAAAATAACAGTATATGTGTTTTTGGCGGCAAGTTAACAATTTATTTTCTACAAAAAATCGACCTCTTTTGTATTTATACTTTTAGAGATAAATTTTTGAGCATAAGATAAATTAATAATTTGCCGCCAAAAACACACGTATCGTTATTTTTTTATTTTATACCTCTAGTATGAGTTGCGGCTGGTTTATAATTGACTAAATGGCTCTAACCTTGATTGCTCTGATTGAGAATTTTAGAGGCCACTTTTGGCCAAAAATAAAGA
>NW_019379845.1:775773-1013239 GCF_000648655.2 Copidosoma floridanum | reverse complement strand
ATAAAATTGGCTTAATATATATATATATATATAGGTACAGATATATATATTTATAGGTATACAGCTCGAGTCACTCTAAAGAGATGCGCTCGAATGGGAGAAGGGAGAACGAGCCTTATGTTCACATAAACTGTCATTTGCGGATTGCTTTGATTTACGCGAAATAAGTACCCCTGAGCACAAAGTCAGTTCAAATAATTATAATTATTGAAGCTCACAATTTGTTAGTGCGAGAGTGCAATTAAGAAGTTGAAGTTGTTCTACTGTGCGACATATTTGAATTTTCCGCCAGTTTGGTAGCTGTCTGCTCTCGAGCTATATCTATATATATAGCTGCAGAGAAGACTTCATTAATGACTGAAATAATTATTTCACATTGTTTTTCTGTTAGTTTTACAATAATGAAATAGATAATCATCATCGACAATTAAATTGCAAACGACTAAAGTAAGTTTCATAGCCGTATATGGAGTATTTGAGCCAGACAACGTACTTATCCGGACTCTCGCTGGACCATTTAGTTTTTATTTTTTTATAGACAACCGGAAGATCCGACAATTTTTTGCAAAGTGATTGCAAACGTTGCTAACGATTCCGCAATTTTGGGTATTTTTTTCATGTCCCAATTCGAAAGTCATTCGCGGAGTTCCTGGAGCCTGAGTGAGGGACCCGCCACTCATCCATCCTTTTCTCTCCCACGCATCCCTCCGCCACCATCTTCCACCCTCCACCTCCTTTCGCCTACCCGGTTTCTTGCTTGGGTGTCACGACTCGCGCGTGTGCTGCTCGCTCGCACAGTTGCGGCTGTGCCACATTCGGCTATACGCTGCCGCTCCTCCCTGTACGTTATCGTTTCACGTTCTCTCATACAGTCCAAGCGTTTTTACCGTATACACAGTTACTACGAGCGACTCAGCGACGTGAACGTTCCTTGTGTTTACAGTTATCAATTTCGGCCCAAAACGCGTCTACTCGGCGGAGTCGGAGCTGTCAGCAGCCATCAGCTGGGCGATCGTTCGAGGAGAGGAGCCCGCGGGAGAGGCATGCTGCAGCCGGTAACCTCGAGGTGAGTTTGTATACTTTCTTAGGTTATAAAGCGTGTTGCGGGAGAGTTTTTGAGCATCGGTCAACGCCGGGCATCGTTTTTTTCTGTCCCAATCACCTGCGAAACTCCCCATATGTCACTTGCATCTTTTACCGTACGTCGTCTGCTCGTAAAGCTTATACTGTCGGTAACAGCTGACGTATAAATACAAAATGGATATATTTTCGATGGGTATAAACAACACCTAATCGTAAACACGCGTCGTCCCCATGACAGCTGACTTATGGGATCACTTGTATATCAGTTGCACGTGCTACAACATCATCCAACATCAACAGAGTTGACATGTTTTTCGCAAGTTTGTTTGTTTGGGTTTATTCGAGTGTCAAATCATTCACGGTCTTTACTGTTACAGAGACAGTTTAATTTTGATACTTTCTTTTTGATCCTCGAATGAAACCATTGTTTATTACTCAACCTTACAAATCACATTGTACAAACAGCGCAAAGAATCATTTCCCAGGACGCGGACGTGGGAATTCCTCGCCCTGGCGGTTTCTCTTTTTCTGTGCCTACTTCTTCACACTCTGTCGCGTTATTACCCGGAATCGTCCCGCGAAAGGAGCTCTCTGGATAAGTTTCGTTTCGAAAACGGAGCAGAGAGGCAAAAAAAAGGAGCAAAGAAATGTTGGAAAACGGGATACACCGTGAATACGGAAGCGGTGAGTGGTGTACCGAGTATAGTGGCACACAGAGAGCCGCACGCGAGGTGACTGACACCACCTGATGCGTCAATGACCACATCACACGTGTAGGACCGGTACACGTATCCTACTCATAATACACTACCAAAGCAGCAATCGCTTAAGTAGCCAATGGGTTTGAACAATTGTTACGTGTTCCTCTTTAACTTTACTTTTGTAAAGTGTGTTGCTCCTCCGCTCTATACCAGTGTTTAATCTTTCTTTTTTTTTGTGTGCGTGTGTTACACCTACTTTATACTTTCGCTCCTCCGCGTACTTGCACATATACGGTACACACACTCGAGTTACATTCACTTTTGCGGAGGCTATCTTTTTTTTTACGTGGATGAATGTCTCTATAACTCTACATGTGTTTGTACGTATACGTGTCAATGTAGGTTTGTTTGTTTGCTACAACAGCACGTGCCGGTTTTTGCTACTACGGATGCTGTTACAGCAATAAATGACAAACAGCTCTTTTATCAGTGGTCGAATATTGTTGCAGCTCTCAAACGAAAGAGTGAATTTCAATATGATATGCATCCTTATCATTTGTAATCAATTACTGGTATTCTGATGTGAATGTATAATAATCAACTAATTTCTCAGTAGTTTTGGCTTAAGTAGACAATTAAATCCAATAATGACCTGAAAGTAACCAAAGATACAAATGAGAGACAGGGCCAAAATAGGTACTTAGTTGTAATATTCTCACAGTTTGCGATTGATACTATTGTGAAAACGAGATGTGGAAATATTTAAATGGCTAGTGACTAAATACCAGTTGAGAAGAGAAAATAAACTTTGTAAACTATGCGAAAAAGAAGAGGCTAATTTAGAAAATTAACAAATAAACCATACGTTCGTTTACGACGGAGTTACGTGATGGAGGTGAGCGTTTGAGATAATATTTTAATATTATATCGAGTACATCTTATAAAAACCATGTCATTTTTTTGGGAAATTGAAATAAACGTTAAAAAAATCGAGTGGTAAGCGAGGTGGTAAGTATATGACTTGAATATGACAATGTTCGTAGTCAAAACGCATTTGAATTTAAATGGATTATTTTATTTTAACTCCTAAATATGACTATTCATACATATAAAACTGTTTAAACATCAGCTGAATTCACGCTCATAAACGCACCCGATACATTATATCTTACAGTATGGAGATAAGTTCAACAGAGCATGAAAAAAAAGCTTTGAAGTAGATAGTCTTTAACGCTCGCGTACGCGCGTTAAATGATAATTATTTGAGGCCTTAAAATATGCACAATAATTTAATTTGTAATAAATTTTTTTTTGAATTTGAACTTCTACGAATAAATTTTACGTAACACACTGCGTGTTCCTGCCATATTATCCTCGTATCGCTTCAATATTTTAAGCTACTCGGTTTCAAGCTAAACATCGACTGACTTATGTGTACGGCTCACGCGGAGTAAAGATAAATTTATGCTCCATATCTAGGACATTCATTTTTACCCAATAAATAACGCGAACAGCGGCTTAGACGCCATGAATCGTCCTTGTTCACTGTAAACGCCAAAAAAGAGTTTACCAACTAAAAAGCTCCAGAGACCAGAAAGGATGTGCCCGTTTTGTTTCAATTAAACAAAAAGCATAATAAACCTCCAATAGCCCAAAATTCAATCAAGAGCTACATCTCCTTTAAAATTCGTGAGCTAACGCAACTCGCGTCAACGTGTCATGTATACCTAATTACTCGAACCAAATAATCTAGTTTCGTGGCTGTGTGTTGCACACGTAACCGAGTGGCAAGATTTCGCTCACTCCCGAAGTTTGTATAATGAGCGCGTTTGCGCCACCCAATAGTCGAGCCAAACAAAATTTCGGTATTGCAGAGGGAAAGATCGAATGCTTAATAAAAGTTCATGGACTATCGAGTGTTGCAGAGAGACAGGCTTTGAACGAACGGAATATCGATGACTTGGCTGCGCTGTGCGGCTTCCGCGAAAATGTTGATTTACCATTGCTCTCGCGGTGACACGGGGCTTCACTTTCTATTACGTTGTTAATTAAGGGTGCGTGTCTGGGTTAGCGAAAGAGATGTTTTTTCCTTATCTGTCCAAATAACTTCGGAGTGTTAATTCGTCTTTCAAGCGCCATGTATTATTTGGAAGGATAAATCAATCCTTTCTGGAAAATATTTTGATACTTTGGTGAAATTGATCGATATTTTTTAGTCTGTTCATAACAGTCGTTACTTGTGAGTTAGTTTGATGATACATTTGCGACAAATAATGTGTTGTCGCATTCACAATAACTATACCATCACCTTAAGCGACCACATATATAGTTTCATAGAGCAGCAGTGTGTAATTATAGCTTGACATTAACCCCGAACGGAGGGACCGAGATATATACATTACATAACCAAGGCGATTGCGTGTACAGCTATACCTCTCTTGGATCCGCTGTTGTTGCTGATGCTCTTGGAGGTAATGGGAAACCGCAATGATTGTATCCGCGCGTCTCTTTCTCGCCTCTAATTGACATTTGTATTTTGGAAATCAACCATAACGACTACTATTCTCCTCGATGATGATGATGATGATGATGATGATGATGATGATGATGATGATGATGATGATGATGATGATGATGATGATGATGATGATGATGATGATACACTTGTGGTACGATTGTCCACTTTGGGATCAGCTTGTCATTTCGACTACTTAGCATTAAATCATTTGTAATCGAGGACATGAAAAAAAATGTGTTTTTTACAGTAATTAAAAGCGTAGCTGCTGCATTCATTGGTTTATTAGGAAGGAAGGTCCTTTAGTTGTAGTGATACTAAGTTATTTATTCATTCAAATTCCAATGTATAATAATTATGAAATCTCTCTGTCTGCGCATGTAATTTCACAATCATTCAGCTGGAAACTCTTAAACGAAAAACCACTACAATAGCCCTTTACTGTGCACTTACGTCCCAACTTGAGCTGTCGCTGACGTTCAAAGATTCGAGATATTCTTCTCTTACCTATATAAATTTTTTTTTTTTTTTATATTATAGTGTAGTGGCCTCATAAGAGGTATTTACACTTATACCTATACAAATACCCTCAATTCCCCGTTTCTGACAACATTTAAAGCGCTTAAAGTCACAAACTTATGCAATTCGTTTAAAGCGCACCAGCTACAGCTGCTCAGGCAAGATAATACTCGCTGCTGCGCGAACTCGTGTACCCGCGCACGCACGCCGTTATAATCCTCGTGCTCGACTCGCGTGTACAACAATAGGCTACTAAAAAAAAAAAAAAAATTGGAACAAGCCCCTACCGAGAGATTAGACTGTTGTGCATGGTGCCAGAAGTAAATAGGAGAAAAAGGAAGAAATGACGGGCTTATGATAAATTGTGCGTTGTTCCTCTCCTTTTGGCTATTTACGATACTTTTTGTACTTAACAATCGCTCACCAGCTTGGATACCATTTATCTCGTGAAGATAATATCTTTGAAGTGCAGGAGTTGCGCATATTTTTGCTTAAACCATAGTTGAAGAGTTTTAGAGGAATACAATGGTTTTGAGAAATTATGAGCGTCTTTTATACTCTTCCATTTTTTTTTTTTTTTTTTTTTTTTTTAAGGATGCAAAGCGTTATGTCGGAAAAGAGGTTGAAGCCAAAACTGGGCAAAATAAAGACTGGAAAACGTTAAAAGTGATCATTTAAAACTGCACCACTTAAAAATAAGTAGAAACAGCCGAGACAGGCACAGACGGCTCTCGCTACTTATTAGCATTTACAGTTTTCAACGCTCCGTATGTATATACATATATATATACGTGTGTGTATGTATATTCCAAGTCATGTTTGCAGCGAGCTACATTTTTCTCGAATTTCCCCGCGAGGCTGGCAGATCTCGGCTACTACCGTTAATTAAAAATTTTTCCATCTTCCTCTCGCACTTGGCGTAATTAAACCCTCACGTGGTGATTATCCGAAGCCGAGCTCATTTTTCGGAATAATCAAGCAAAATGATAATCCTCGAAATCTCACGCAATTTTGGCTCCGTGTCAACTACTTAAGTAGAAACGCATTGGTCCGCATCGAAATTAGTATACTGCGGTAGATCGAAGTAATCCAGTCTATCGAGTGGTGTACAGTAATAAGCTCGTGCGCGCGTGAAAAATGCACTGTTGATAAACGAATATAGTGGTATAACGCAACTTGATTCTGGTAAGGCTACGCAACTTCCATATGCGTCGGTGGCATCGAAGTGTCGCGAACCGAATCAAATGCTCGCAGCATGTGCGTGTAGGAGAGTAAGATCGCGCGAGGAATGTATAGTTTACCGTTAATTCGCTGCTGAATCGCGAGAGAGAGGAGTATCGAGCTTTTACCGCGTGTGTATGTGCACATGTTTACGCTGGTGGGATTAACTTTGGAGGTTGATGCCAAAACTACACCGAATGATTGCGATTATTTGCGCCTCACCACGGATGTCTCTAATGCACGGAGTTACAAGCACAGATTCGGGGAAGGTAATTAGAAAAAGTGCATTAGTTTGATGACGAGATTTCCACGCTTCCGAAATTTGTATACCTGCACGTGACGTAATCGATCTTTATGGGATTGATGTAGTACGACGTTCCATCGAATAAGGGTTTTTTTTTAATTTGCTCTTCAATACCGATTTTCGTAATGAAGCCACGACGTAATAATCATGTTGATATTCCTAGAAGTCATTCATATAAATGAATATATATTATGGATCTCAGTGGTAATGGTATACGTATCTATTCCCCTAATCCATTTATATCCATTTTGCAAAAAAGATATCTACATCGTGCATTAATACGTTGGACTATCAAAAAAGGAAGAAAGGAAGCGATTCCCCGTAAAATTACGCGCATACCTATCCTCTTTTTTTTTTTTTTTGCAGTACACACACGGCGTACGCGTACAAATAGCTGCTCCTGAAAACGAAGCTCACGCCTACCTTGATCCGCAGCGAACAAGAACGAGCCAGCACATTTCTGTAGCGCCAACGAAAAATCAGCGGTACATTTTTCACCAGCGTCGCGCCGAATATATATTCAAATACCCAGCTCTCGCGTCTCCCCCGAGCGATTGATTTTTTTTCCTCTCCCTGCGTCACGATCCGTACCTATATCCATTACTTTCATGTGTATGTTATGTATTAGCTCTCAATGTGTCTCGCACTGCAGCCACATGATACATGATCTCTTCCTTGCTTCGTCGAACTTGCCTGTTTTCTCTGTTCTGTGTGTATGTGTTGCATTTACATTTTTTATCATACATAGTTAAAGTAGTAAAAACTGCAAATAAACGGCATATTCCTATGTAGTTGACTATTTAAAAAAGGTCTCGTCAAAGTCGTTTGTATATTTTCACTGCTTTTTTCCGCAGAAGTTAGCAGTACATTCATTAATATATTTTTCAAATGTAAATGTAAGTTCAAATTAAAATTTAGATTTAATTCAAAGTGGAGGAAGCAATTAAAAATAACATGAGGAATAATTAAGTTTAGCAACCAACATTGTCAAACATTAACGACTTGATTCTGAGTTTTAGCTGTGATGATCGCTTAAATTATAATGAAATTGTGAAACAAATATAATAAGTCAATAAGTTATACTTGGAAAAATTTAATAACCTTAGTAATTAAAAGTGTATACGTGACAAGTATAATATAAAATTACATCATAATTTTACAGGTAAGTTTCAAATGCAGGGTATAAATTACTGTCACTGTTCAATTCACTTTTACCTCTGTTTATAATGCATGCAAATAACGATTTCTTAAAACGTATCAGATGAGTCAAATATCACTTGATTTAAGTTATTAATAGCAAGTAAAGATTGAACCGCAAATGAGTATTCATTGTTTATGTTTCAAAAGGGGGAATAAAAAGATATTTATTAAGAAGAAACTTATCAACACAGAACAGGGAAAATCTTACCTTCTTCCTCGTAAGCATTACACTGTTTTGGGAAAAAAATATAGTGATAAACTTGTTATGTCAACAAGCGACCAGCAGTAACAAAGCTTATGCATTTGTAAATAAATAAGCACTCAAGAGTCTCGATATAAAGGAAAAAAAAAAAAAAACAATGAACTTAAACATGAATTGCTGAGTAAGCAACTTAAAACAATAAATTACTAGAGTGCCAAAAAACTGTCAGTATTAAAATATTTTTAACCACGAATTTTTTTTTTATTGATGAATCTTCAACTCTCAATGCAAGCTATCCAGGAGAGCTATGAATTTTGCTTTTTTTTTATTTTAAAGAAAATGTATGGTAAAAAAAATTTTTTTTAAAGTTATACAGTTCTCTGACACTTTCAATTTTTGTTGTTTAAAATTTTACTGCTTTCTCCGCATTTGAGAAAATCATTGCCTTTAAAAACAGTGCGTAGTTTCTTAAAACGTATCGTTTACGTACCGCCGAGTACCTATACCTCAAACCTCGCGATAGTCCTATCCGCGGTGCCACCTTTACATTTCACAGCGCACAGTACACGCTATCACACATCAGCTGGTGTTGCCGCCACCGCAGCTCGCGCGACCAACTTGTGTACGCGCGCTGAATATCAAGGCCTCTATTTCCTCTTGCATCGCGGTGTCGGTGCACACTTTCGCAAAAGGTGCACGTTCAAACGGTACTTTCTTCGCGGCGCTCGCGAAATTTGTCTCGGGGAATACCGAAAAGGATGCATCAATTTCGTCGAAGTCATTTATGTCTTTTTTTTTCCCCCACTTTTTTTCGTGACATGAGTCTTCAACTTCTTTGATCAGCAACAACTCATGCTAGTTCTGAGTTATAACAAAAAAAGCTCCAACAGCTCGAGGGTGTACACCGTACACCGAGCTACTTTTCAGCTACCACTTGAAACCGAAGCCTCATCAGCTGGACAAACCAGTGAAAATGGAAAAAAAGTAGAGTCAAGGACCGGCCCGTTATCTTTGTCCATCAATTCCGGCTAAACACTCGGCCATTCGCACTTGTACGCGTAGTGGTGGTGGTGGTTGTTGCACGCTCGAAAAGCCCACCTTTCGTGGACTTGACCTGGTTTCGTTTTGTTATTTCTCGCGGCAGAAGAAGGGGGAGGGGAGACGCGTCGGCCTCTTCTCACTCGTTTATTCATCCTCCTGCGCACCCCTTGCCCACGTGACTCTTTCAGTGGCATCAACCCCTCGGAAGCTCGCCCGGTGAAAGGAGGCAGCTTTGATACGAGCGCCTTTTGAAAATCACTCGAGCCTCTCCTCTTTTTTTTTTTTTTTTTTTTTTTTTTTTTTTTTTCTTTTTTTTGACTCTCCTTTTTTTCATGTACGTCCATGTTGCAGCAACATCGTCGGCTGTGGCTATACTGACTCCCTTATCTGCACGTGTGCCTTTCATTGTTCCCCTTTCCATGTATTGACTGTAATAAGAGCCTGTGAAGTTTTCTAGTTTATTTATCTGATGATGGTGTATACTATAGAATTGACATGGACAGTGCAAATTTGGTGAAACAAGAAAACTGCAACCACAGATGATGAACTTACCAACGATTTGTTGATGGATATGCGTATATAGCTGCAACCGAGGCGCAAAAAATCGGGACGCGGTTGCACAGGTTTGCGCTGTGGTCGTAAGTAGTCGGCAGTTTGATTACTCCACGAGAATTTTATTTGATGGCCGTGGATGGAAAGATTCGGTGTATTCGTTTCGATTTAGTGGATTTTCACACTTGACTCTTATCGAGGAATCAGGTAACAGATTTTTAAGTGCATGTGTCTAATTTTTTGGGAAATCTGTTGATGGGTATTGACACATTTTTACAATTCGATATAAAATGTGCTTTGCTTAACTGATATACCTATACCGTTTTCGTGTAGAAATACCATACTTTTCGCTTACTGCTTTGAAATTCTCGTACTGACCAGTATTATCCCAAACGCAAGGTGTTTAATAGACACATAAATTTTACGCAATCGTTTCATCAGCATAATGAATTTTAGTGGTCCTTCGCAACATAATTGTAGCAATTGTTTTGCAAACCAGAGCGGTAAAAGGAACAGTTTTACGATTTATTCTAATTACTGGAATCGAGTTGGGCAACCCGTTACACTGTTTTTTGTTCGTATCTTTTTTTAAATTAATTTTCATTCGTTTTAAAATACAGACTGATTACTATGATTCAAAGCTTATATGTATCTGCGAAATAAAATTACGTCTCTATACGAAAAATATCACTCGTATGTTGGATACTTGTTGCTCAGCTGGTATCAGAAGCACAGCTGGCAAAACTCCCAGTACTACAGTTTCGAACGTAATTTTGAGACCAATCTCGTCAAAGTTCTTGGTAGTTGTATATATTCTACTAACAGAAAAAAGAAGACATCAAGTAACGAACGTTTTTTGTTTATCTTATCAATTTTTTTAACACGTTTTTTTATCGGAGTGCAAAGTTAAGCTTCTCTTTTGCTCCTCTGCAAAGTGTGCAAAGTGCCTCAAGATTCTATAACAAGGTTTACGAAGTAGTGTTTTTTCTCACTAGACCGGCATTTTCATGCTGATGTTTAATTTTCACACTCGTGTGATTATCACCCTTTTAAAATTACACTCGTACGAAAATCACCTGCTTTGCCCGCTTGCTATCTAACATGTGTGGATACTATTTTTCACTCTGTTTGCAAAATTTAATTTCTGGTACCTGCATAGAGTGCACAATAGTATAGATGCCATACCCAGTGGCGTATATCATCAGGACATGTACCAGGCTCGAGTGACCCCTTGTTGGACGCGCACCAAATGCAAACCCTATTTTTCCTACTGATGACGCAGTAAACGTCCAAAAGTAAATGCCGAGAGTAGAAAAAGTTTTCTCACTCTCTTTTCTCTCACTCTCTACGTTACGTAATAAACTATTTTCGATTCCTGAATCGATAGACGATTTTCTCATGATCACGTGCCCAAATAACAAGAAAACTTTCCAAAGTCATCCTCTAAAATTTCAACACGCACACCCGATTACTCTCGAGGTCTTGCCAAGGAAATTGCAATACCTCCGCAGCCGCTGGTTAATAAACAGAGAGAGGAAAGGGGGGGGGGAAGGAAACCGCATATTTCCAAACTCCGGGAGTGGCCGCGATATAAACACGAGTTTGGCGAGAAAACGACTCTTGTTCGGGGGATCGTAAAGCTACGCGCTCGCAGCTGGGAGCTAAGAAAACTCTCGCGATAAAAATTTCATTTCGTCGCCGGGTAGCAGCAGCCACGAGCCTCCACCGCACGTGTATCGCCGGGGAACTCCACCTTTCGATCCGATAACGTAGCGGAGGAACGGCCGAGTTTCGCTGGCTTCATGATTAATGGATGCGCACGCCCGCGCGAATTCACTTTTGCCCGGCAGCCGAGTCTTGGGGGGCCTCGGAAGTGCTGCTGATGCTGCTGTTACACGCTGCGGGCTTCTTGCAATCTACATACAGGGTTCGGAGCTCCTCCGTCCTCCTCCTTGCTTTTTTTTTCCTCTTGCACTCTTGCCGTACTTACAGTGCTCGAATAAGAGGTTGATTTGCGTTTCTTTTATACATGTCCCATAGGGTTGTTGCCTCCGTAGCTTACCTTTACTCCAAAAAGCTCACTTCACTCATTTATTTGTTCGAGACGACGTATTTTTTTGCTCTCGTCATTTGGGCTGAAACGTTTATTCGATCTTCGTTTCACCACATACTCCACAACGCGGGTATTTCACAAAAACTGATGCTAAATGTGCTAAATAAAAATAATAAAGATTACTGTGCTAGAATGGTAAGCTGATAGTGTTCGATCGTCTATAGGGACTTTTACTATTTGAATAATAATTTTTAATGTTTGGAACAGTAATTTTTGTTGCAAGTACACTGTTTTTCACTATTTGTACAACAGAAATTACTGTCCAGAATATGATGAAAATTAGGTTGGCCAAAGTAAAAAGTCTCTAGATGACCGAACACTACCAGATTACCATTGTAGCACAGTAATTTTTATTTAATTTTTTTCTCTCAATGTAGCTGCATTGGTAGAACAAAGGTTTGGAAAAGAAACGTCAAGTCGTTTCGTTTAATTGTTCCGCAAAGCAAAAATAAAATTGTAAATCCCTCTTTCGAGAATCGTATTTCTCCATCAAAAGGGCTCTCTTTACGACATTACTCGATACATCTCCATCATACAAACACTTATCTTATATACGAAGCTTTTCTGAAAGATATATATATATTTTTTTTTTCTTTGCCTCTAAAGTCCCCCAGTAATTTTTCTTTCCAACGAACATTTATGAAATCCCAATACTCACGATTCATCGTTTATATAGTACACACACTTTGACTCTAAGCGAATTTAAAACAATTTCACCCAACCTTTCATCTTTTTTTTTTTTACACCACAGATGAAGGTGGCTGTACAATATAAATTTACCCTCTAATGCACCAGAACTCGATTTTTTTTTCACATCTGTAATTTATTGCAGTACACGCGCGTTTTTTACGAGCACGTATATATATGATATCAGCAAATACCCATCTCTCCATACCCATATACTCCCGGGAGCCAGCTGCTCTTCCGAGTCCCTCTCATCTCTCCTGCGCTCTGTGTCTCGAGGACAGCAGCGAGAAAATAGGGACGTAAAAAAAGCCTCTCCGTTTACTCAGCGAAGCTACACGCTCACGCTGCTTCTCCCGGCCATCCGACGCTGCCTCCTCCCCCACCAGAGAGAAGAATGACACGAGCTATGCAATCACTGTGGCAGTGGTGCCGTGTGTTGGATTATTGCGCCGGCGGAGATAATCCTCGCGGACCACGCTACTCTCCTTCATCTCTCCCTCCCTTTGTTTTCTTCATCCATCTCGAATTCGCACTCGTTTATATCTACTGCCTCTTTTTCTCAGACTCCACGTGGTACACCGTCCGTTTGGTTTTGTTCGCGCTATTCGTGCTAAAGTTACCCGCGACAATGCCCATGTATACTTATGGTTCACACCAGTTATTTATGTATTGTTTTCCATTTCATTGGAAGCGCTATGGTTCGGTGCTGTTCCCACGATTTTGAAATTTGATTGTACGGGTCCCATGAAACTTGAGAATATTAGTACCTATACTTTCATAGGAACGTTCGGTGTGTGCACAATGTAGCTACGTAAACTGGTGCTGACAGTCGTTTAGTACTACACAGTTGGCGCGTTGGTATAATCTGTTTGGTTGTTAATGACGTCGGCAGATACGTGATACCTGATCGTGTTCTCTTTCACGGAGGCATCGGTAACTTTAGAAGCTCATACTTGTACTTTGAGTTTGAAAGTATATGTATACGGGCACGTGTCGTTATTTGCGTGTGAATAAGAATTTAATTGATGCTGGTTCAGGAACTCAACATAACATTATGTTATATACGAGAGTGCACACGATATTCCTATGGAGACAAAGAGAGAGAGAGGAGTGATTCATTGCTTGAATCAACTTGTCGAAAAAGTTGTGGCTCGTCCAGGTAATTCGATTGAACGAGCCCAAGCCAGTGCCTTCGAATTAGCCGGCGATAGCACTTTAGTAATTGCGATAAAATGAAATTCGAAAACTGTCAGCAGCGGTCGCATTCGGTCCATATCAGTATTAATTACCTTTCATTTTCTGACTACTGTGCGTGACATTTCGAAAAAAATGTTCAACCTTTTGGCTTTTCAATTACTTTAAAGGTCATTTTAGTACGATTTGCTCTGGAGGGTTTGGTCTGACTTATATGTAACCTACACTTCAAACTATTAATCACTGACTATCTGGCACTTAGAAATGTATTTTTTGAACAACTACAAGATTAAAAGCTTCTTGCAGTTGCAAACTTTGTAGTACAACTGTAAACACCACGCTTAAATTGCTGTTAGACGTGCAGGATCACAACGTCTGTTAGTTGTATGTTTACGATCTACATAAATATACTTTATATTCTCCATAGAGTGAAATTTTACAACTACGATCTCGTACGTGCATCTTCCAGCATGTATCAAAATATTCCAGATTTCTAATAGTGTATAATATCGGTACACTTGATTGAACTGCCTCAGTCGACTATTGTTTATTCTTCGAGCATATTTTTATTTATGAACACCTACGTTAGGTAAGCTTTCCAAAATATACGTCGTCAGACTTGGCATTCGCAGTACTTCTATTAGATAAACGTAGTAGACATCTCCATACCAGCATCCCAAGGCACCGTATAACTCTTATAGTAACGTCCACCCGCATACTTTGCAAAGTTGTAAACGGAAAAAAAACAAAAAATATTAATTTCCTTTTTCCCTTCCGTACTTTGCGTATTCATCGTGCTTTAGGAGGCGATCGGCAACTGCAACTTCTACCGCGCTATATCGCTCTGCTGCCTCGTTGTGCTGATGCACTTGTTGGGCAAAGCGCCAAGAGGATGCAAATCGCATCTCCTGCTTCATCCCTTTCCCCCCGGCTTTTATAGCTACAGTCAAGACTCCACTATGTATGTAGAGTATACTGGAGTATCAACCTTCTGTCTTTCAATGAGATTACTGGGCTCCAGAAGAGATGAGGTAATAGAACCGAGTATCTTCCAGACCGCGTACTCCTTTGTGTTTTTCACATTTTTTCCTCTCTTTTTACCTATATCCCTATCATTTTACGCCATTGTTCTGTCTTGACACAATTTTTTTCCGAACTCATGTTCTCAAAGTACGTTAGATATCAGAAATTAGTCTTCATTGCAACACATAAATGATTCCCTTACATTTCTACGTTTATATGTTTAATTCGCTCTCTTTGCAATGCACAATAAAAGAACAGAGTCACTCAAACTTTAACACACACGTGTTAACATTACAAAAAGGAATAAGACGAAATGCATCCGGATAAGTATACGCAACACTCCATTTGCGTCTACTCCGTATAGATATGCTCGTGGATAAAGAGTCTTTATTCCGGTCGATTACAGTACGACCATGACTATTTCATACTCATTCCGTGTATCCTGTACGGAGCTTATTTTTTGCTCTGCTTACATTCTGCGTGTATGTTGCAATTCAGCTTCTTCTCGGAGACAGTGAGAGAGATAAGTCATTAATGCTTGCAACGGCCTGAAAGCTCGAGGAATATCATGGTCAAAAATACAACCAAAGACTGGTAACGCAACCCTACATGCCCTTCTCTAAAGCCAGAGGCTTTTCTGTCCCTTTCACGGTGTGTACCTCTGTGTCCACATATATGCAAGGTCCGTCTCCGCGTAATTAGCTTTTTGTTTGCTGCTCACGCATATGGCTGTGCATGTACAGAAAGAGGAAGAGAAGCTTCAGGTTCGAGAATCGCATACTTGCTTGGATACTACTTGTACGTTCTTACCTATGGCCATTTCGCTGCTATTTCTAATCCACGTTGTGCTTAGACCGTCCTTGGACACCCTCACCTCGATGCACTTGCATAGGTACATGCATTATTCTCAGGGAAGCTTCAGAAGCTGTTGTGTGTACTTGTGTACGATCATGTGCACGCGCGTTAACGTATTTGATGTTGTCTATTAACTAGTAGAGCCGTCACGTACGTGGGACGAGGATTTTGGAAGGAGAAGGATGGCCGTAGTTTGATAGGCATGGTTTCGATACATTGGCGTGGTAAAGGATAGACGCTACAGTTTGAAGTCTCTAAAAGTAATAATTGATGTGATGGCGGTAACAGTGGCGATAGAGGTTGTTGTGGCACTATTCCGTGATTGCGTTACTGGCGGAGCTTTTGGCTCTTTCATCTCTTCGATTTACTGTTGTCGCGAAACAATAGAAATGCAGTGGGGTGAGAATTTTTTTCCATTTTTATTGCTCCTATTTTTTTTCTTTTGTTTTTTTAAGGATGTCAATAAAGTTAAAAAAAATTTATTGTACGTTTCTTTCAATAAACATCGATGGTATAGGCCTCAATTTTCCATTTCATCGTCCATATGAAATATTATACGTTGCACATTGACAACCTTCATCTATCATTTCGTTACTTTTACATGTACAAATGTAAAAAGATCTATTGACTAGTTCCACTAATATTAAATTATTTCTAAATACGGAACCATATCAGTTGAGAAGTAACTGCACATTTCATATTTACTAGAGCATAATATGTGTTATGTCAGCTTTATACTCCATAATTTTCTTGTTCCAGTACTAAGTTGTATCATGATAAGAAATAACGCAAAATTCGGTTCCTAATTATAGCAACGATAGAAAATGCTGGTACACTACCAAGTGTCAATATGTACAATCGTGTCTCAAGAACACTGGATGAATAGAAGAAGAAGAAGAAAAAACCCAAGCCAATCTAAAATAGTTGAATTTCCCGCGACCTCCTTCCAACACTAGAGTTCTGAGATAAAAGCTATCAGACCTGCGGGGCGTGATCGTCATATTTATCGAGCGAGCAAACGAAAGATAGAAAGAGATGAAACATCTCAACCAACACGTACGAGCTTGTGAAACGAGTATCAACGTCATCGAGCCATACAAGTCTCACACGCGCAAGCGAACGAGCAACTCCGATGGTATACGTCGCCGCAACTTCGTTATCGCCATTTTCATCTTCCTCCGCGAGCGAGGGAGTTTAGTACTCCCGTAATCCGATATCCACGTTAAAAGCTCGAGCTTTCATCACGGAATAATTGAACGCGGCGCGAGGAAGGGAGAGAGGAGGCCAACGCCAGTGGCAGGAATGTTCGCTTGGACTTCCAAGGACTTAAGACCAGTGGCTAGAGGGGATGCAGCTGCTCCACCGGAGAGCCGAGATTGCTAATTGAAGGGGCGCTCACTCGGTATACCGGACCTTCTTGTCTTTCCTCCCTTCCTTTCATTCTCTTTCCACGCTTCTCGCGGACGATCGGGTGTTAACGTGATTGGACTCTCCGGATATTCTCGAGCTGCTCGCGATCAGGTTTTAGTGCACGTGCGGAACTCACCGCGAGTAGTATTTTACTAACTTTTGGCATTGAACAGAAGTTTTTGTTCTCACAGTTTTTTTTTTTTTTTTTTAATAGACAATTCATACTTGACACAATAGTATGTACAATGATGAATGAGAATGTAGAACAAAAAGCCCGTGTGTTAAAGATTCCCGATTCATCTGAACATTTGGATAATCATACATGTCGTGTTTCTTTTCATTGCTTTTGTTTTTTAATTCGACGCTGAAATTCATAGAAAAACAAAATTTAAGCGAAATTCAGCTCTAAAGAGGGAAAAATTACCTGGGTCTTAAAAGAAAAAACGGCAAAATATGATTGGATGTTCGTTTTTTTTCCTGGATTCCAATGCTAAGGGTTTTCAAGCCGATTTCAACCACATAGAAGCTTGGCTTCCTTGCAGACACTGTGTCAAGGTCTTTTCATAATTTCAGGCAAAAAATAGAGCTTGAATGCCAAGAAATTTTCCATAGAGTGGTCGTGCGAAATTCAGAATTACAAGTGTAAGTACCTCGTAGTCTATTTTTTCCATCACCTTGAAATCGAGACTCCGTAAACACGTCCACTAGTACTATACATGTACACAAGGGATGGATATTTTGTTCGAAGTTGTATTGCCTATATAAAAAAATAAAGAAGGAAAACGCAGAAGATACCCCAGTGATTTTCTTGCCGAGAAAAGAGAGGTAAAGAAAAAGACTTAGACAAGTGTTGCACGAGCTCCTCTCGCAGCTCTCTCCTTCTCTTTTTAATTACAGCATATTCTTATTTTATAATAAGTTCTTTAATAAGTTCCCGTCATTATGTTAGAAAGATTACGAAATTTTGCAAGTATAAATTTTTCTTGAAGATGATAAAAAAAAAAAAAAAATACCGAGGCACAAAAAAATATCATTATTACCATTTTTTTCCAAAAGAGAGTAAAATATAATACACAACAAGGGAGGCCTTATTTAAACTACGAATATTAAAAGCCATGAAACTTCAAAGAACGACCTTGACTAAGTTAGCTTTACGTTCAATATGACTAGAAGGTTCAAAGGGGGAAAGAAAAGAAGAAGAACAGCTTCTATGCAAATGATGAAAAAGAGGAAAAGATAAACTAGATGAAGGCCAATCGAGAGAGAAATGAATGCTTTGGTGTATTTATGAAGATGAGCGGGAGGGAGAATCAGGGGCACCGGATAGAGGACAGGAGTCGGTGTAAAATGTCCAAATTATGCGCAGGATGTGGATCGGTATGCAACAAAGCACCAGATGCAGCTGCACTGCTGCTGTTATTGCTGCCTCGGGGACGTGCATTGGCGGTCCTCGAGATAGAAGGAGAATCCCCAGCGTCTCGATGTTCAAAGGCATGTAGCTTTCCCTTCTACGTCCCATCCCTCCTCCCTCTAGTGGTTCGAGTAATCGATGCTGCGTGCATGCAACCCTTCTTTGATGTATGCCATGCAGATATAAATGTACATCTGCGGTTTATCAGCTGTCTTATTGGGAATTTTTTAAAATTTGTGATTTGCAAAGTGCTATTTAGGTTTGAGAGTGATTGTATATGATACTGAATTTAAAAACTGGATTTAAAAAAATTTGTTTTACTTAGATGTTTTTTCTTACCAAGTCGAGGAAGTAAAAAAAAATAACATGTCTCGATCGATCACACTTACCTCGAGTGGTCTATAGATACCAAAAATTTGGCATAAGAACATCTTTTCATGGTACCTTTTGATCTAAAAAGTTTGAGTGAAAAAAGTCGTTTGGGGCACTTTTCCCCTCCTTCACCCCACTAGACCCTTAACAGATTATTACTCCACAATGGCACCTTGTTTCATGATAGGGTTCTAAAAATCAGCTCCAAAAGATTTAGAAAAACCTGTTTCTCGAGATTCGGAGTAGATAGTAAAATAGATCTCAAAGCCCTATGTATGACATAAAAATGATCCACGCCTATAGAAAAAACACATACGTGGGGTAAAATAAAGTATCGAGGTTGTACTATGGTAAAAAAATTATTAATACTGCCCTATTCATTTTTTTGATCAAATCATTCTATCGTTGCAGTTTATGTAACGTAAACTTTCAAGTGGTAAAAAATTCGGCCCAGATAAACTGCTACTTAATTGAATTTGATCTTCCTGGAAAGATATGGCACCCGTCTGATTTATTACAGAAGAAGTTCAGCAATGCAGTGAGGTAGAGTCGATTCTCCCCCTCATCCTTGGATCAGCTCAAATTTAGGTTTCCTACAATACTCGTACTCAAATACTTGTTATTCTACTTATACCGAGGTCACAGACTTACTAGACATTCCAAGCTCTCGCTATATGAGTCAAGGTTGTTGTATACACAGATAACAGATAAAAAAAAGATCTACTAAAAATGTTGACATACGCTTGATTAGCTATACGGAATACCGTTTCGATTGGTTTGCATTCTCTCAACCCCCTCCTCTTTATTTTCTTTGCCACCATGTGCAGCTCCACAACTGTACGGGTGCATCCCTAATACACGCCGAAATCTAACTGTCCTGCCGTCAGTGAGAGGCAACATACACAAGACAGCCCAGACAGAAGGGGAACGGTGGGTCTGGGCTTGACCGGAAATTCGATTTGTAGCGGAGATCTGTGACGCTATACTATTGTTGCCGCTGCTACTCTCGCGAACAAAACTGGTCCAGCCTAGTGCAGTTGCAGAGCCAGTGGTATGATTCAATCTATCGATGCAAACTCGATATCCGATATCCGGAACGGCTGGGCTACGACTGGCCTTGTCCAGAGCCTCGATTGCATCATTTATGTACGAGTGCAAGACCCGAAGCCTACATGGTGCTACACCCTATACATGTATTTTGTGGATACTGCACCAACTATATGGATACGTAACAACGAGCCTCCACCCACCCCTCTTCCCGCGCTTCCGTCGTAGGTACATTTGAGTTTTCAATATGTTTATGTGTACACGTAAAATGTTGTTTGCAAAAATCTTTCTTCTCCTCTGGTTCGTCGTCGATGACTTTTGCCCGCTCACTCGAGAGACTCGCTGAATTCGTAAGCATGTTTTGAATTCCTAGCTCGATGGAAGCGGAAATTCAATCATCGAGTAACGCGCCGTGACGAGTTTTAACGCTCGATTTTCAAGCTCCTCCAGTCTGTGAAAATATGGAACCGGAGCTGTTATGAAAGTTTGCGGAAGGCAGGATTCGTTTGTAGTTTCGGTGCGCATACGGAATATCAGATGTACACGTGAAATCAGATATCGTGGTCGCTCCCGTAAATCGAATCCTCGGGTACTTCGCTATACCCTCCCGTTTACTATGATGATTTTTGAACGGAAAAAAAAATCCCGATGAATCTCGCACAAAAGTGGGTATCGAAAATAACTCAGATTTCAATTACCGCGATGTGAGTGCACTCGGGCCCATCGTGCCACTGGTAACTTTAAAGGCAACTCTGAAACATTGAGCGAATTCTCGTTAGACTTAGTAACATCGAGAACCGTAGGTGGTATTGTTACGTGTGCGCCGCACGGGAAAAGAGTCATACGTAACGTTCACGAGATACATATACATGCTCAGAGAGGTGTACAGTGGTGTCATCAGTAAAACACACCCACGTTGTCACGCAACTTTGTTGTATATTATGCATCAGTTATTCGCACGCGTTAATGACACCATATACACGTGGAGTATACGTTTCAAAATATTTGCACAGAACATCAGATGCTCTCGCATTCTTTTGCCTATTGTAACCGAGGTGGGTATTCGTGATGCAGTATTGTTTATTTTGTTTGCCACGCGTATACAAACTGATCCTCTGCTTCCTCTGCCTGTATTTGCAGGAAATTATCGGAGCTTTTCATGCATACCATTCGGTCAGTACTGCTATACGTGTCCAGTTTCATGCATAGGTAGATAGGTATGTGGTGCTTTGAAGCTCGAGGCCATTCTAGTCTGGAAGATATTGAGGTGCAGTTGATTGTGGCATGATTATCTTTCGACGGAGTACTTTTCCATACCACCGAGCTACGTCAAATAGATGTGCTTTCTCTCGATACTTGTTTCCGCAGTACTTAGTGTGTAATACAGTGCCGTCGACAGCACCACTTTGGGGTGAATTTTTTCACTTCATCGTTCTTGAAAAATTAAAGCATAATAATACATATTATTTTTTTTATCTACTCCACTTTTGCTAGAATCAGCACACATTTTGGGTATACTTACTGAGCGTATTTGGAGCAAAAAATACATTGATTCGCAATTAGGGACTTTGTAATGAAGGAAAGATAACATTCCTCACCGTAGGAGCGGTTCATTAATTTCAGCGGAGCTTCGAGTTATTCCCCGATGTTTGTTATGCGATTCATACTGCAGTAAATTTCCGCAATGTCAAGTTTAAACTCGCAGCGTTTTCGGCAAGGGATGTGGGGAATTTTGCAAATCGCAATTAATTATACCAGATAGTCGCTAGTACACGACACATTGTTACGCAATTCCTACTGTCCGTATTAATGTAGAATTATTATCGTTGATATTATAATTGTTGCTATTACTTTTACAATCGTAGCTTTTACCACTGTTTCGTGCAAAGTGCAACAATGCAGGCGAGGCAGGTGTACTAATTACGATACGACGTTACATATGTAATTATGAAACAAGCGTAACTAATCCCAGTAAATTTAATTAATTCTCACGACATGCCTGTACTGATTAAAAAAAAAAAAAACTCATACCTGTACCCACTCACAGCACTTCCCTTCCATGTGTGTTACTCATAGAGAGCATATTAGATGGGCAGTGGAAAATTCACGGACAGCCGAGCGTGCAGTTTGCAAACAGCTGGTGCGTGAAAAAGCCTGCCCGAGGTGGAGTATGAACGAAGGAATGGGCAGAGTCAATACAGTCCCGCTCGGGAGAGGGAGGCCGGGGCCGGTGCTCTCATCATCGGCATCGACCTCTCATCGGCCTCTTTCTTTTGCCCACGTGCTCATTCTCAAGGAAAGACTCCGGATAAACTTGCCGCTGCAGTATGGACGAGGGCAAAATAATAATAAAAAAATCTCGCGTGTTACGTACGGCCAGCAGCCTTTTCGATTTCACGCTTCCCCAGGGCATGTGCTGTCCAACGAATCGTGCGAATTTACTTTGTTTTCCCGACCGTCCTCGCGTGGCTCTGTTTTTTTCATTGACTTATTTTTTCTCGGCTAGTGCTCCTGCAGGGATTCGTAGGATGATAGAGTGATTTTCATTTTACGCGTTTGTTCTTTTTTGTTTGGGGTGAAAGGCAGAAAGTAGGAGGTGAAAAAAACCTCCAAATTAGTCCATAATCAGGCGTAACACCGAATCTCGCGACGTGTCGTTGAAAAAAAGAGACACACAAGCCACGCCTAGGAATACCACCGTATTAAGTATCCGCCCTTGAGCCAAACACGATAGCTTTCGTCTTCCCGGTGTTGAGCCGGAGGAAAGCCCCAAGCGCCCAATCCCGTCAGTGCATCCAACTCCATCGTAAATTTGTCAATCAGCAAATGGACATGGACCAACAGATTATCAGCAAATCATATATGCTTAACGTATATCTGTCACGTCAAAGTAGAGCAACGGAGGATCTAGGACCGAGCCCTCCGGGACACCCAAATTAGTTGCAGTCGAAGAAGACAAGCTGTTGGACTGAGCCCTTTGTGTCTTCTGTCAATCTTAAAAGGGTTGTTTGAGTCGAGCTGTGCTATCTAAAGTCCGTTGTCGAGACGGGACACGTTGTCGATTGTCTGATTGTTGGTGGGTCTTTCCAGTACCTTCGAAAGAAAGGACAGCAGCATCGCCGGCCAAAATCCCAAGGCACTCCTTAAACCAGTGCATTTTTTCAATGGCACGAGATACACTTCTCCCCTAAACCTGTTTTAACCTGGAAGCTACCTGTTGCCATTAAACAGAATTAAGAGTCGATGGTCAATTGCAGGGATAGACATCCTCACCTAGAATCTGACACGAGAAATGAGGTATCGGTAAAATTACGTCATTAATTGTAACTTCACGAAAAGCAAACCCATCTTCTGATGCAGACTTCAGAATTTGTAAACATCGAAGAGGTCTTTTCCAAAATTTGTAGGGAAACACTGTAACATAATGTCAGGATCAGTCACTCTATCGTCGTTAAGCATTGTCCAGTTGTAGCTATCAAAAAAATCTAGAAAGTCCTGCCGCCCGATGGTTTTAAAAGTCATATAGGAAAAGGCAACAGTTTCAATCTTCGACTCACGACCTTTAACTAAATGGTGGTGGCTGTGAAAGGTGACTGAAAAGTTACGTTTGTCATGTGTTTTGTCACTGTCGTCCACAAGTATTACATCAAGCCATGGGATCTCGATGTAGCGGTAAATTGAGTCGCACCATAAGATACCAACTGAAAAGCTAACTCCCTGGCAAACTTTTTACTCAATGATTTCTCAAGTACAAGATATGGTACTGATAAGCTTCGTGTGTCCAAATTCTCCACGGATCCACCTCTAACGCCATAACGTGCCACCTGAAGTCAGATAATTCATGTTACAGAATAATGTATTTTTAATATTTTCACAATATCACTCTATCGTTAAGATGAAGTAAACATAAAATAGTGATGCTGTATGGTGCTCGTTTCCTTTCAAACCTGCGAGAAAAAAATTGTAACTCATATAAAGAACATCAGGTACTCGTGTATTCATTTATGGGCCATCTCAACGGCACGTGTGCATGCCTAATCTCGCTCAGCCGATCTTCCTTGACTGCGGTCTATTAGCCCTCCGTATTGTATATTCTTTGGTACACTAGCGTTGGTCTATCCGTGAAACTACATCAATCGGCGAAAATCGGTCAGTCAGGCCAACAGGTCGATCGTTTCTTGGGCGACAGATAGCAAATCCATTCAAGGTAGGAGCCACGTGACGGTGAGGGTAGCGGAAAAAGCCGACGAAGATTCAATTTCAAAGAGCAACGACTCTCGGCCGCTGTTACCTATCCGTTCCGCAGTTCCAATCGAACGCAATCACGCGCTCGATTCATCAGGCAAACCGAGCGTGCAAAGTCACTCTCGGACGTCCTGAGCGACACTCGGACGTGTATAGCTCTCCTATGGGGACAGAAGAAAAAAAAACAAAAGTCACACGGCAGTGAGTACACCTAAGCGCAATTGGCATTCTCGCGAAAGGCGCGCTGTCTGCCTTTTTTTTCTCTAGCCTATCCGTCTGTCGATCGATGCAAGCGAACGTGTGTATACGCTGTAACGGTGTGAGTAAAGATGCGCGTGCAAGAGCATCTCTTCGGAAGAGTGTGTGTACACTGGCTGGTTAAGCCGGATTGCTTTGTTTCTTACGGATTCTTGGCACGTGCAATGATAAAAAGAACTTCGCTTGAATGCACTAGTACACTATGAGATGAGTGTTGGAGAGGGGGAGGACAAATTTCGATTGATTGCGGTATAACAAGATTAGACGACGATTCGTCAGGATTGAAAAACTGCAGTCTATGCGTTGTGTACCCTTTCCCCCCCTCTTAAATCGACTTTTTTCATTTACAGCAGAAAAGACATGAATGAAGAAAAATGGGGCTTCTGGATTATACAGTCTCTCGTTCGATTTGTGTTAGCAAAGAGAAAGAGAACTTGGATATTAATTTAGCTCTTTGTCGATGATGCTACGTCGTAACTTTGCACACCCGAGGAGGAAAAGGAGTTGTTTGCATAATCTTATTCCCATTGTGCTTTGTCTTGTGAAACGGTTCCTCTCGACTCTTTTGTGGATTAAACGAATTAGCATTAAATTTGTTCACTCGCTGTAGCAGTGTACCGTAACCTTTTTTTTTTTTTTTTTTTTTACGAGCTGCTGTTTTTATGAATAGACTTTCAATAAATTTTTTTTCTCATGAAAGCTTGAATTATTTTGTGATCTTTTTACAATGGATCATTTTTGTTTGGTTTTAGGTCTGAAACCATTCAAGGATATCGTCATCTGGACAATTTGACCTGCTGAAGAAAAGGTAGATGTAAATTATTATTTCTCATCTTCCCAAGGAATTATTATTTAATATTTTAAATAAAAAATCACGATCTTTTTAAAGCGAATGACTAATCGATCGAAAATAATATGTATGAATTTAAATAACCAATTGAAAAGTCTCGCAGCGCGCCGTCGAGCATTTAGCTTCAATTTAACATAATTATTATTAATTGGTGCGATATATAATATTAAAGCGCTTTCGAAGTTCTTCAAACGAGCCGCAAACTTTTCAAAAGGTGCTTCATTAAAGTATTTTCTCCCCCCGAGCTCTCCCCGATTCGAGTTTCGTTCCCAATACGTATAGTATTTCTACCCCAGACAAAAAGTTTTAAAAAACTTTGAGCCCTCCCTCTCTCTTTGCCTTGCCCCATCTTAATCCTCCGAAGTTCACCCGCACATCGATCCATTTGTTCTCAGCTTCGGCAAATCAGCCTGAAAAGGTGGTACATATACCCATCGGTGGAATCCCTCTTTCACCCGTAAATACGCCCCACCCCCTGCCATGGACCGGATATAAGAGCTCAAACAAAAGTACTCGCTGAGAGGGCAAATTAGTTTCACCTCCTCCTCTGGCGCTCTCTCCTAGCTAGCTCGAAAATTCAAACTTATCCATCCCTCTTTTCTCGCAGACGCGAATATCATGAGAACGAATCAATAAGCCTTCGATAACGCGCAAGGGATAAAAGTTGGAAAGGTAAACGTAGCCTTCCCTCGATGGTATATGATGATGTTGCGTAACAAAAGTAAAAGACGTTTCATGAAAGGCGTAACGAGAAGAGAGAGGAAGATAACTTTTTGCCTTTCACGCCTTTGTGATCCCTGGTACCTTCTCTTTTTGATTTACGGTCGCCCGGTGCCTGCACTCGACTCGCTGTTATGTTTATTTTGTTACAATATGCGGTCCTAGCTTACTCTCAAAACAACCTTACGAATCTGTGCTATATGGTGACAGGTCATAAATTGGTATATGGACACATGATACGCATAGATTGAAGCGATAAATTTTACATGACTGAGAAAATAAATCATTGATAAAACTGTAGGTAGTAGTATCCAAAAGAGGTTTTTCTTGATTTTCTTTACAATTGACTGATCGGAAACCAATTCGCACATAGGAAGGATTTCACAATTTTGGCCTTAAAACGAAGACCAAAGAGCTCCCGTCCATCTATATAACTCATGCAATGGATGAAAATGCCTCAATTCGTAAGGACCTTAGATAGTGCTTTTACATTGAGACACGTACATATGACGTTATTGAAAAACTATTCATTTGGAGTATACGACACTTATCCTCGCACTTATCAGATTAGCTCTTGTGTAGCGTACTACAGCTAACAACACAACACAGAGTTTCTGGCCAGATCGTGTGATACCCTCAAATTCCAATTATTCCATTTTCAATGTAGGTACGTTCGGCCCATAGTAGTCGTCATTAAAGATTCGAAGATAACCACGCATAGAAGGTACCTACTTTCTCGTGTAAAACACTCCCATTGTCCACAAACATCTCGACAAAGCCGGTAAAAGCTTCTCGAGCTCATCGGTACTCGCCAAAAGCTTTCGTAACTCGATCGCGAACAGTACGCCACGGGTTGATATCACGTATAAGCCTCCGATTGTTGGCCGCTAATTACAATCCAATCGAAGTGAAGCTGCTCGTTGCGAGCACTCGCGCAGGTAAATGCAGGGGATCTACAATAATCCAGGCGATTGCCCGCGCCCCAAATATTGATGCTCTCCACTCCGTACACACGTGATTTACCCCACGGCTTACATTGACACTCGTTCCTCTGTGATTACTCTCTCACCTCGACAAAGCCTCCCTGGCCTACTCTCTACATGTGTACTGGTGTAATATATACCTACAGTATGTAGGCACATGTGGTGTTCTGAAAAGGTCAAATCAATTCCTCCAACTAAAAGATCCGTATTGTCGTGCTTCGATATAAAAGAGAGAGATAACAAGAAAGAAGGCGATGTTAGTATAGGTTAAAAAGTGTTTTCCGGGGTAAATGATCGATATACTCTTCGCGCAGGACTTGTTTAACTGTTTACAACTCGTGATATCAGCTTGTTCATTAGACCACGTGTTTATACGCTAGCTACGTTGTCGGATCTCAGCATCCACAAGACCCACTACACGTGTGTACACAAGGTGTAGTCGTACACACATATCTATTTACGCTCAGGATGTTGATTTCATGCGTTCCTGGTATTCCTAATACAATATTGGCTCGTTAATCAGTCACTTAGAGGCGATAAGGTAGTTACGCGATCTCGATATAGAATCGAGTGGAATCCGTGTATAAAAATAGTGTATGCGATGAGATATTTAGCACTAAACACGTTCTTGGGTTAACAACAGAGCAAACAAGAGGACGTATACACGTCAAACAAGGGTATCCAATCGTAATAGATCGATGGGGATGGGCATCCCCTCGTAGCGCATCTAAATCTAACATAGAAGCAGGGAGGCCTAACGAGCCAAGCGCTTACACGGTTGTGCGACACGCGAACCTAGATTTCCGCCTCAAGACCTGGCCTCCTACGCGCGTGTTGGCACCGGAGTCATCATCCCCGTGGAGGTAAGTGCTGCGTGTTGGCGCCCCATTGCTCTTACATACCTACTAAATTATTGCGGCTGTTGGTCGCTGCAGGGGAGAATAGGCGTGTTGTTCGAGGTGTGGGTGCTATAGTGTATAATAATACGACAGGAGGCCTCCAAGGGTTTTACTCCGAGTCCAATCGCGTTACGTTTGAGGAGGGCTTCGATCGATTTTCGGGTCGGGGATTGTTGACTCTTGTGCCGTGCGCCACATAGTAAACGTTTGCTGTTTGTGATCTCAAAGCTTCGTCTTGGTAGCGTTCCTTTCCGTTACAGATATGAAATGAGTTATTTTACTTAAGTGCTCAATGCAATAATACATAAAATGTACATTACCAGAAATCGATGTGCGTTGTCGAGAACGGAGACTGTTTTGTTAACATCGGGTTGCCAAACCAGGAAAAATGCGTCTAGCCTCTAAGTAGTGATTAAATAAATCCTAGACTCTCGAGATATTTTAATGTGTTCATTTCTTCCCCATTGAGAGGTAGATCTAGTTAATGCCACTCAACCATTTCGATCAGATACATGTGTAATTTTATATGCTTTTAAATAAAAAATCTAAGGCTTGTTTTGGTGAGTGTACAGGCTCCAAATGTGGTGGTTACGATTGTGACAAAGGTGTTAATCTGCGACACTGTTAATTATAAATGTACTAAATTACGCTTGAAAACTCGCATTTACCTTGAAATGTTGCCCAAATTTATGTCTCGGAGTATCTCTTGTAATTTAAAGCGAGATTTAAAGCTCCGCCAAAAGTGCTCCATTCAGTCCTTTGTGGTGAAAAACCAGCCTCGAAAAGAAGACAACCTCAGTAAAGTTGAAAGGGTACTTTTTAAAATAATCGCCAAAAGAGCAGAGTCAAAAGGCACCTTCGCGGTGCCTCGAAATAAAAACACACGCTGTCGAATTCACCACGAAAACACATTTTGCAGCCATTAGGTACACGAGTTGGAATAAAAGGCCATTAAAACACTGACAAAGGGGGAAAAAGTGGCGGCAGGTGTTGTTATACAACAGGGCGCGACCGGGGGACGAAAATTGCGCTAATGCGACGTCCCGGAGAGGAAGTCGCTTTTGAAATATTGATAATGTTTCCTTTCTGTGTCTTTATTGACTGCGCGCTCGCGTGTTCCTTTCGCGCTCTCGTGAAATTAGTTGTTTACCCCTCACTACTCCCAATCTCAGGCTGAGACATTATACTTGAACTTGGATGCGTAGATCAGGCTTTCCCGGTCTCACGATTTACATTCGAGTAAGTCTCTGGGAAATCGTGATTGTTTACGCATACGTTACGATGAGTAAATTCTCTTGTTTTTTTTGTTCAACTCTTTCATCAAGTTGCCGAACATAATATTGTATTCTGCTTTTTGATTTGCGTACGATATATCGTTATTACCTACAGAATGTATCGCCTAATCGTACGATAAAAGTCACTTTTCCACGTCACCCTTGTATATATTGTGTTGCGCACTGTGTATTAGCACACTTTGGACAAAAGCCAAGAACATTGACCGCCAATGTAAGCTCACGCGTACTGAGTCGACGCCGAGAAATAAGCAAGGTGTTGTACGCTGCAGTCAAGTCTCTTTATTCGAGAACATGCATCGTTAAACCAAATTTGCGAGCGAAATATCTACGTGTATACACGTGTAACACGTGTCTCTTCGCAAGTGTAAGAGATTATTGATCTACTATAAAGACACACTAAAGTTTACTCGTTAAACTAAAAATCAATTAAAAGGCACCACAAGAACGAGGGATCTTCAAATAATGCCTCTTATCTAAAGAGTTAATTAAAAATCGGTGGACACCTCTTCCCCCTCCTTTGAGCCGAAAGTGCGAAGTAAAGATCGAAGATGATAAACACAACACTCCCGCTCTATCTCTCTCTCTGAAGCCAAAAAGAGGGTAAAAAAAAAAAAAAAATATATCGCAGCGATCATCACCGACGGCAGTAACTTCGTCGTCATCGTTTCCCTGCCCTCTTCCGCTTATCTCGGCAAGAAAATCACAGGTTCGAGTTTCGAGTCTTTAGTATCAATCACTCGCACGATATATAAAATAAGTACTACTACAATGAAGCGGCCGCTAAATGATTAAAGAGCACCGCCCGCCGGCTACTTACTTTCCCAAGTCCCTCCTTCTCGTTTTGCATGATAATTTGCGGTCGAGGAGGAGGCGGAGAAAGGAGAGGGTGGGATAAAAAGACGGAGGATTAGCTTCGTTTGCTCCAAGCGTGAGCTGCTGTTAGCGCCGGGGCTTTCTTTCGCCACTGTGCCATCGGACTGGGATGCTTGTTTGCTACCAAAGGTGAGTGGGAACTTATTAATTTCCGAGGTGGCTTGTGACTCCGTTGCTCTCACATTTTTGGAGACTTCGACAATCAACTGTTAAGGATTAATGTGGAGTGGTTCTCTCGGTTGCTCTGGTGGCTCAGCGATGGCTTCGATTTTTCAAAGTGCCATCGAAAGCTTCGACTGCCGATTGAATTTTAATTAATGATTTTCCGCCCTATTAAACGATTGCGCTGGAAATCGAGTGGAAGTAGCGCGTTTTTCTCCGAGGCATCACTTTCGCTTCGATAATCAGTTGCGGCTCGATTTTTTCAAGGCAGGGCGTTTTGCGAGTGAAAAATTCGTCGCGGAAAGTTTATCATGCAAATTTCGAGATTAAAATTCGAACGTTGGCTCGTTGGTATGAAAACGTGACGGGACAATGGGTGTTTCCGCCTCGTGCTCCGATATCGAAGTACGGTGCAATTTCGTGCATGAATTTGCAAATTAATTAGCTCGGAAAATTCACTCGAAAATATTGCTCGACGTTATCGCATCGGTTTTCTTGACAGTCTATAACGGTATGTCGTAACGTACCAACGAAAAACAAGACAAGTGTCGAGTGGTGATCCGAAATCAGGTGATTTTTCACTTCACCGATTCGTTTCGTAAAGTGCCCCACTTTGTCGTAGATTATTTTCAGAAAATCTACTTTACGGAACGTAGGTATACGATCGCAGTCGGTTATCTCTTCGACATTCCTTCCGGAGAGTAAATGCCCAACTATCCGGAACTCTCATCCTTGCGGGTGAGTCAAATGATAATTGCTCCCTCGAGCAAATTTAATTTACGCGCACCCTCTGATTTCATGTATCCAAATTATCGTTCATTTTGGAATGGCTGCCGGCATACTTGCCCCGAGTAGCTAATTAAATTAATTTTCTCTCCCGGCCACTGGGGTTCAAATATGCCGAATTTTCTCCGATAGTCTCCACGCTTCTTTGCCTGTCATACTTTCACGTACAACAGAGGAAGGCAACTTCATTATCAAATAAAATTATACCCACCTTGGAGCGTTAATATAACATCTTTCTATTAATTTTTCCCGGCATAACTCGGTAGCGCAGAAGCTGTGAACTAGCATATTCAAATTTCTCTGTTGGATCGCGAGCACATTAAACCAATAATGGATAGCGAGAGAGGCACGTTGTATTGAGCTATCTTTGCTAGGGTGTTTCTAATTTTTCACAATTCCGGTCCAGGTGGTGGCAACAATTTTTTCTCTACATAGTAACTCATGCTCCAAGCATGAATCATCAAACTTTCTTTTAACAAACACGGTTGAGCACTACGTGGAGCGACATCTTATTTCCGTATCCCTGCGATCGTGAATATCGAGCGAATTTATGCGAGGAGGAGTCGATATTCCGCTGCTTCGTATAGTTCGAGAACTTGGGGCAAGACCGCTTTAATCCGTCCAACCCATCGAGGAAACTCTTTTTTATTCCGAGGGGACTGCGATAGCGAGGGAAAGATGATTAAGAGCTTATCTGTCGGAGGGACGACGACCAGTGCGCCGAGCAAGAAATGCGTTTGCATCGGAACTAGTTGTGTGTGCATTTAATCTCGGGACTGAATGTTATTAATGCCCCGTGTCCGGTAAGGTGTAGCGAAGGTCTGCAACCAAAAGTGCATTTGTAAGCATTATGCATGGTTTGCTAATTCAATGCTAGCTCTGCCAGTGCATTTGGTGTCCACAGTGACATCAGTTTTGTGGTCAAAAGTTGTCATGTAATTACAACTTGAATTCCAGAGCCAGTGCTTTAAATACGTTTTCCTTCCAATGGTGGGCTCAGCTGGAAAAATGCGCAAAACTTTTCAGTTTCCAACAATACGGAAGAGCAGTTTGGCTAGTGGGGAAAATTCCATTTAGCGCACCTGTATTGTCGTCGAGCGGGAAAATTTCACGCGGAATTGAATCCCAACTCGCAAGCTTCCACCCACCTCTCCTCCTCCAGCTACGTTGTGTTCCCTTTAAAACTTAATCTCCCGTAGCGGTGAGGAACGTCGAACGATACTTACATCGATTCCGCTAGCTCACAACTACCCCAGGACAGCTTGGTTCTCCAGTTATATAGTCATCTTTCTACACCTCTCTGATCTTCCAGATAAGATAGCTCGGGAATTATCCAAGTCCACTAAAAATCCAATTAAATCGAAAAAAATATCCGTAAGTTACGTTAGATTTGCTTTTATGTAGGAAACATGTTGTCATTACTCACCGTCCAAAGAGCTGAATAAATTGAACGTATTGGAGCCCAAGACTAGGAACTTGCTGTTAAAGGCAGCACAAGTGGAGAGCCAAAACTTGTCCAGAAGTTGGCTGCTACTAGGCGATCGATCATCGACGAACTGATAGCACAAGTTCTTCCTCGAGACCATAACGGCCTGAACTGGGTGTTGTGCAATATACAATGCGAAGAGGTGGATAGGCTGTACATGTTGGGCCATAGAACTCCTATAATTTTCTGGATGCGATGTATATTACGTGTATTGGAGAGCACGTGCGCTGGAGATACTTTTCGACCGAAAAGTTCATAGACGATGTCGAATAACGTATGATAACTCGAGTTGGGCCAAAATACAATGGAAGAGGGAGAGAGAATGGCTACCGAACGTGGAGGACTTGCCATCCGTGCGAGAGAAAGGGGAACGGTTGTAACCTTTGTTTCGGCCTTCCATACCGCATCTTCCTCTATCTCTTGTACTTGTTCTATTTTCAACTCGCCTTTATCCCTCCTTCTCACTCTTTTCGTTTACTCAATACGCTCCACCGTCACCGGTTGGCTCTCACGTGAATCATGGATAAGTGTATCGTAGGTGTGTATATAGAGATCTCCAGTAACGCATCGATTGTCTCGAGCCATTCTTCGAGTTTTCTCTCTTTTTATCTATTGCCTTCTATCACGGAACCGTACACGAATATGGCGCATCTGGGACTGCTGAAAAGAAGACGATCCTCCTCCTACATACAGAGTACGATTCTGCTTTCGTTGATTTTCGAGCTTTGTCAAATATTATTGTTGTCTTTTCGAATGGCTTTTTTTTTTAGAACGTTAAAAAAAATTGTTCAATATTTTTGCTCAAGTAACGTAGAACTGCTTACGGTTGGTTCAATTGATTTGAGTCTTCAGTAATCGAACTTCTTCTATTACAAATTTAGCTTGGTTAATTAATTTTAGCTTAGGTGTGAAGAATTACGTTTTGAAAGTGTAGAAGCTGTTCTTTGGAGAGTTTTGATCATGTTACCATTTCCATCTCTTGATTTCGCTGATTCTATTGTCAATCTTTGCTTCTAATGCTTTTCAAAGCAGCATTTACTTCCTTATACTTGCTACCGAGTTCCTCAAACTCGTTGTTGAGTTTTTCTGCTTTCTTTTCTTCACTTTTTTTTTTTAAGCTCTTCCTGATTAATTCTTGACTCACCATTTGCACACCCTTACTTTCGTACATTTTCTTTCTCTATTCCTATAATAATCTTAGCGGCTTCTTGTTGTATTAATTGCCTTTCCATTTTAAATTCGTATTGATGGATGCTGTATTTAGTAGATCCTTTCCTTCATAATAATCATAGTTTTCCTTTTTTTTGGTTCTCTGCCTCGACAATTTCAACTTCTAGCTCCTTTACCACATACCTAACTCTGTATTAGCTACTTTTATAAATACTTGTCAAATTAACTTATTTCCAATAAACTGTTGAACTTATTGACCAATTAATAATTTCTAAGGTAAAACATTCTGCTTTTCTTCTGTTTCATTTTCTCTTTTCCTTGTCGTATCTTTTATATTTGTTTTGTATTTTTCTTTTTTTTTTTTTTTCTTATCTTTTCTCAATCCTATTATCTGCTTTTTGAGATTTTTTTGTATTTTTAAAATATTTTTGCCATTCTTACCAGTACGGTATTATTTTCTACAATTACGTGTTTTTTTTTATGATTATACATCTTATTGCCCATGTCTGCTGTAAACTTACCTTTTTCAAACAAGTTTTATTTCCTACTTAATTTATATTTATTTTCTACTGTAAAATCCGTGGTGAAATCACTTTTTACTTAGTAATCACCACCTATTATTAACATTTTTTTATTCAAAGATTTAATTTATTTAAAAAAATCTTTTTAACGCATTTACGTCTTTAAAAGTATCCCATCGTTGTGCTGAATAAGCTTTGGATTCCACGGCTAGTCAGTTTTACCAATAAGCTCACCAATAAGGTATAAAGGAACTCGGAAAAAGTATTTACAAATGGGTTCCACTCACTCTTGTGCACATTTTATAAGCACATACTTGTGGCTACAGGAGGGGGTCGAAGGGAGACCGTTCGACGGTTCGCGGTTTTGCGGCCTAACGCATGCCTGGCTGAAAGCTCGATAAACGCCACATTTTAGAGATCGACGACCGCCATTAACGATGGATAACGGCTGAACTGCTGAATAGTAAAAGGGAGCGGTGGGAGAGAAAGAGTTGAAAGGGGTAAACGCCCGCTCTCAATGTATTTTTCCGTAGTTCGTTTTTAATGAAATTATTACGAGGCGTTGCATATTTTAAACTATATTGGCGAGCTTGCAATGAATGGAGTGGAAATAACAAGTACATCAATCGGTCTCTTTTTCTTTCTCTTTGTTTTTGCTTTTGCAATGATTTTGGTAAGGTTTACAGTTTCAGGTCAGAGTTCCAGAAACTTCAATCAAGAATATTGGTAGATGGCGTGAGGAAGATTTTTATACTACAATACTGGCGTGTCCGTAGAGTATTTGTGTTGATTTGATGATCACCACACTGAAGATGGTTTTACCGTAGCACTGTAAAATGATTATCGAGCAACTCATCTGTATAAAAAATATCAACCGTTACTTTTGATCGTCGCTCATTTACGGTATCTGTAACACTACTCTGTCTTTTTCATGCGAATTCAAAAAAAGTTTCATCTTCCGCTCGATCTCTAGGAAAGATCTTCGTTCTTTTATTACCATCGTTACTAGCCAAAAATCACCACGTAACGTTCACTACCAGCATGAAAAAAAAAATTAATAATAAGCACATCCACATCCCCCGAGTGATTTATGCCTTGCCCGTACGACAAAACAATGGGTGATTTCAATCAACCCAACAATTACGACTACTTTCCAAAAAAAAACAAAAAAAAAAAACAAAAAGATTATTCTCAAAAGTATCCCGCCGAGAACCCATATTGGCAAAAAGCAAAAATCCCGTAAGTACCCGTAAATCACCGTCTCTTGATAGCACCTATTACCGCATCTACGGCATTACCTCAGTGTACCACCACAGCCACAACCATCATTCAGCTCGATTCAGTCCCCGCGACTTTCTGTTGCACCTTCCCATCGAGGCGGAGTAGGTGTACTATCCTTCCCTGGGAAATTCACACGGCGCGATCCCGAGATGTGCTCCCTGCTGGCAGTACAAAGATACACCCATTACGTGTACACTCGTCGCACGAGCGCAGCAGCTATTCTCTGCGCGGACAAGACGGCACAGCTTGGCAGAGATACTCAACTCTTGGCGAAAGTGAAGTAGAAAGTGCGCCCGAGAGCAGCTGTGGAGATCGGAGCAGCCTGCAATGTATGTATGCACCACACTTTCATACATACATATACATCTATACATGTGTAGATGGGTGTAGTGTGCCGTAACAGGCCGATCGCAATTATTGAGCGTGATCGTCCGGAAATCAATCGTCTTTCCTCTCCCACAACTGCGACGACGTCGACTCTTTCGCAGCAGTTATGTCTTCTACTTCCCGACGACGACCTTTTTTTTTTCTCTCGTTCCGTTTGACGTTGCGCTCTTCCGCGGCCAATCGCTTGCTTCCCCCCTTTTTTTTTTTTTTTTCATTCGTGACCTCGTTCCTACGCTCAATGAATTGCTATTGCTGATGCTTTGTTTGGACGGATAATTAACCACTACTCTGGTCAGTGATACTAGATTTTTTTTGTTGCTTTTTTCGGGAAGTAGGATTTAGATTGATTGTGTTGCTTGAATATCCTGTGTTTAAGATTTTACGCAGCTCGTTTGTAAATAATAGTAAGTATACACACAAAAAGATGATCCAACAATCAATGTTAGCCTATGGTTGCCACCTTAGTTTCAAGTAGTTATGATTAGTAGTATGGTTCCCGTATGACCAATAAAATTTTAATTGCGCAGGCAAACTCATGCAGTTTTTGTTCGGAGATTTCTAAACTCATCCTCACTAACTCGTAAAAATTGTTTAAAAAATGACATAAGGAGGCTTTCAAAATCATTAAGAAATACCAAATCATCTTAACTGTTGAGAGCTATCAAAAAATACTTCAAATTATCCAGCGGTTAGTAGAAGGTGATTGAATCAAGTATTTACTTGAGGTGTCTTTAGTTGTCATTTAAAATCATTCGACAAAGTCTTGATTAAATAACTCTCAGGAGTACAGAACTACTTAAAAACCATACTGCTAGTGGTTTCCACCTCCCTCAAAGTTGTTAGGAGAACTCCTCACATATTCATACATTTCTTTTTTTCTAAATATTCATAACGTTACATCTTTGTTTAAAAAAATGTAAGCAAGATGATCCGCCTTTTGCGCTTGTTCAAGGAAAATGAAGTCCCGACGGTTCCCTGTGCATTAAACAACTGCAAATCCCTGATGGATACAGAGAAAAGAGGAGAAGTGGGTGTGGATTTTGCGGAAAACTGCCATGTCGGCATCGCTCCCCAGAGCCACGTGTAGTAGTAGTAGCTGCGTACACCCAGACGTGCTTGAGCTCCAGCTTGCTTACTGTTCTCCAGTGCACACCACAAAGAACTCTGTTGCTTCTGAAAGGGTGGCTATTGCTTACCTCTTCTCCAGAAGTCACTGGAGAGCCGGAGATCTCTGTCTCTCGTGAAATATGAAGAACGAGAAATTTACCCTGTTCACCACCAGCACATATTTGCTGACCTCTGTTTGCTTATGTGTAACGTGGACAGATTCCGAGATCTCCCGGACTTGTAAACTAGAGAGTATGACACGGATCGGAGGTTGAAAATGTTTATTATGCTTTTTTCTAATTGTTGAATAATTTATCTTCTTTTGGTTGCAGAGGATGGTACAATGCAAATATTTTGGTTATATTTTAAAATGTTATCAATTACAGTACGAAGAAGGGTGGCAAGGTCAACTTGGCCGAATTATTTTAATATCAAAAGTACAATGGATAAATCAGCGGTAGTTGTCATGTCGAGGGACTAACCACTCACTCCAAGTCATCGAATGTCATTTGAAGTCGACCAATGTCTTTAAAGTCATTTTAAATTTACCAAAAACTTGAGAGTCACTTTGAAATATACTTTTACAACTTTTGATGGCTTCAAAGTTACTTGAATACTCTTAACAAATTTCTAAATTTTTATAGAGACTTGATCTTTCCGTGTTACGTAGTCCAGTTTGTACACAAACGTCTGTTTAGTTGAAGTCATGAGTTGTTTACATACGAACAATGTTGTCGACATTTATTGCAATTATTCAGTCACAATCTATAAAAACAATAGTCGTGAAATAATTAAAAGTCAATGTATATTTCTCAAAATTATGACTCGAATACATAAGATCAAGTAAGAATGAGCTTTAATAAAAGAGTCTAATAGGACAAACATGGAATAGTTCGGCAAACGAATTGGAGAACAAAGGCAGTAAGGAAATATCAAAGAAAGTCTTGTGCACACAGACACTGGAAATACAAAAAAGGCGAGAGCGCTGCAGTGGAATCAAGTTAGCCGGTTGCACTTAACAAATGCCTCTTTTGTAAAGACAGATGAGACGCGTCGGTATACTGACGAAGATACGTGGAAGAGAAAAAAAAAATTCATAAATAAAGACACTGAGTGTCAGAAGTGTGTGCTACTCGACTCGTTTCTCCCTTCATCTCTATATGCTTTGAAACGATGTTTCTGGCTCTTTTGTTTCAGCTTTACGAGCACTGTTTGCTTTATTACCTAAATTTGATTTGTATAACATTACGTGTATAAAATTAGCTCTGGAGTATAAGTATCTAAGTGCTGTTTATTAGCGATGTGGCTTATATAACCCTGAATTTGTCCTTAAACACACTCGAGCATAATAATGCATTATCTGCATGTGTTTATATCTCAACGCAATAAGCACAGTGAGAGAAAGACATAGGCGCCAAGTTCCTCGAAGTTGAGACTTTTGTCGACAACGTAGCCCTTTAACATGCATACGGATGAGCCCGCAACGGATCCCTCGTTGTAACCAACCCAGTGCAGCTGTAGATGCAATACAACGAAAACAAATTGCCCTTGGGAAAAAAAGAGAGGAAAAAAATCAAAGGAAATAAGCTGCCTAATCAAATCTCTCATGGCAAGCTTACAGTTTTTCATGCCTGAGTGTACCTGTATGTTTGATGAATCACAGCAGATGCTCTCGGTAAACAGACCTAGCACATTTGGCACTAGCGAGAGATACTAATTGTTTAGTCTCAGAAATCGATTGTTTTACACTAGGCAGCAGCCCTTACTCCTGCCTCGAGGCTGACGTTGACGTACGAAGCATATATGAAGCTGTCCGTGAAACGTTTCTGTAAATTAATTTGATCCACTATCTTATTGCATAGAGTATCCTTTATTTTATTAAAGTGCAAGTATTTAAAGGATTGAAAAAAAGACATGCCATTAAATGACCCAGTGTATGTCTCCCACGTAACCTTGTGCTCTTCGAAGTGAAGAGGTTATCAAAATGTATCAATTCGTTCATCAATCAATGTGGTGCAGAGATTTTTATAATAGACATCAATGTCATAGAGTATAGGTATCATGGGCTGCTGTATCATTGTCCAAAGAGTCTTGTGAATATTTTTTTGTCCAATAAATGTGCATGGTAAATTTGTTGGAATACTAATTCACAGCTGGTGATACAAGACCCCTGACATAAAATAAAATATGAGCTTAATCGAAGCACGTAGTTCTACCAAAGCTCGGCTGAGAATCGTGTTTACTTTTACTTGGTCTGAGACAATGTGGACGATGACCGCATCGAGCATGGAAAGAATCCAAAAAAGTCAGCCTTGTCGTTAGCAAAATTGTCCTCAAATTTCCGTACATCGTAACACAAACCCACGAGGCTCCGGTATCATTGTCCAACGTGACCAAAAAAGTACGGGAGATGGACCAGAATAACGGATATCGTTTATTTCTCCCTGTGGAAAAGAGGAAAGGCCAACAGAGAAAGAGTCCTCGACGTAGATTTTCATCCCCCGTCCCGGAGGAAAGAACGATATCGCCAATACTTACGAGCACGTGCACACGTTCACTTTCATCTCCGCGGAGGCAAAAAACACGCTCTCGGTACGCTCAACGTATGGCGTGTGCACGTAAGAAAAAGAGGCCACACAGCACAGCTCGCATGTATATATGTGTCGAGAGAGAGAGAACGAGTGTTGTTCATTGACCCGAGTGTATGGGTGAGCGTATATAGCCCCGCAAGAGCCGCGTGTGTGCGCGGGTAACTCGTGGCGCGGCTTTTGGGCACGGCACTGCTGAAAAAGCACACACACACACATAGACACTCCTTTTGCCCATCTCCGTTTGCTCTCTTTCTCTTTTGCCTCTACTCCATATAGCGCCAACATCTCCTCGTCGCGTGAAAGGAGTTAGGTTTGCTCTCGTATTTGTTTGCACTTTTGCACGAATTGAGAAACAAAGAGGACGATGGGGCAGCAGATAGAGAGAGGAAGTTTTGTTTTGTTCAGATGAGTATTGCTTTTGAATCGACTGAGGGAGGGTTGCTGTAGCCGATGACGAATTCACGGCGCTGAGTGATGGCAAACATGCAACCAAGTGATTTACAACGGCACTCTTGTTTTTTTTTTTTTTTTTTTTTTTTTTTTTTTTCTTTATTTTTTTGGATGCTCATACTCCGTAGGTGTTGGCGAAAGCCCAGCTCCTCTGCTCGATCGCGCGTATCCTAATTAGCTTCGTAAAGTCCGGGCGCACGCGTGCGTGGAACGCGACGAGCTCGTTCGTGCGTGTGGAGTGAATAACGCACAGATCCGCTCGTGTTTGTCGAACATAATGTCCCGGCAGCGATGCTCCATTCAACTGGCCGTTATCCAGAAACGTCACTCTATGTCACAGGAGCCACTCCCCCTGCAGTGCTTTTTTAACTTGGTCGTCGATACGCGTGCGCCAAAACTCACCTATTTCACGCAGCACTTTAGGCGCCGACAGAAGTGAACTTTTCTTCCTCCTCGGCAAGGCAAATAACACACAAGCGCCATCGTAAAGAATGTACAGAGGGAGAGAAGAGAGAAAGAGAGAGAACGACGACGAAGCTTCGCCTCCCACGTGTACGTCGCAAAGTTCACGCTCCAGCTGAAAGCTGAACACCTCCTTCTCCTCCGCGAACGTGAGTATATATGTATAGCAATGACCCGCCGTCGAGTGTGAGAAAATCTGCGGCTCTATATGTGCCCCAGCCCTTCCTCGATCCCAGACCATCATCTCTTGTACTCTTTTTCACACGGGGAGGGGGAGAGTGGGAGCTAGCTGGTTAACCGTGGCGCCAATGTTCGCGGGATTGCATGTAATGGCTTTCCTTGAGCGGGCTTTTCTTGCACTATATGCGCCGCCTCCAATAAGCCATACACATAGTCCCCCCCCCCCCCTAAAATGGAATCGTTTCGCAACTACACGCTACACGAACGCGCTGCCTCACATTTTCTGGGTGCACCGTGCAGCTATGTTTTTCGGCGCAGTCGCTTCGTCCAACCATCATGCGAGTACTCCATCTTTACCACTGTTGGGTTTTCTCGTGAGGAAACCCACTGGTGATGGAGATTTTTCAATAGTTTTGCCGTACTTGGACAACAACAATTTCAATAGCTATTAGACCAAAAACGGCTTCTACTCGCGTGTATGGCCTCGTTAATGGAAAAAGATTGAGTAATTGTGTCGCAACTGATTCGTGCCGGGGAGTTTGAACGATCTCCTCATCGCACAAAGGGAGAGAGCGAGAGCCGTGTGCACGACCCAGTGTACGCGAACTCCTCCCTGAATTGAAACACCGGGCGTGACTATATATATAGGCTCAATTTCGCCAAAACAAAAAAAAAACGCGCGCTCTCGGACCAACTTTCACTGGGGTGTAACGTTGTAGACTCGGTAACTCTGCGAGTATTGTACACCCACACGTGCAATCAGATCCTCCTCGAGGTGTAGGTGTAATGTTGCTCGTTATCCCTATATATACTGCACGATTTGGACGTTACAACGAGCTTCCACTCCAAAAACTTGCTTGTACACATACGTATAGATGCACCATCCATGCTCCTTATGCTGATGTTCTCTGTGCGGAGGGGGGGGGGCGGTTCATTTCCACCTGCGCCCGTAACCTCTCCTTAGTTTTACGAGGGGAGCTTAGCGTTTTAATGAATGCCTCGGCATTAATTACTCGTTATCACGGCTAATCGTCTCGTCGCCGTCGCGTCCTCGTCCCTTCCTCCTTTTCCGGGGCGTTTCAACGTGTCGGGGGGAGGGGGGGGGCTAGACCTGCAGTCGAGTTTGGCTTGAGCATTCCGTAAATCTGAGAGAGAGGTAAACTAGGCTGCTTGGTGGAGGGGAAAAAAATGGAAATCATAAGGTAAATTAATCGTGAAACCAGATATGAAAACAAAATTAGGAGTAGCCTGCGTGCCGGTCGTAATGGCTTTTTAAAAGTTGAATTTACGCGAGCTCGTCGCAGTGAAGTGCATTGTGGCTTTCCCGTTGGCTTTTCCGTGAATGTGTGCGCCGTGCGAGTGTTTTTCAAACTCGTTGACCATGCAGTTGTGGAATGAGGCTGCGTGCGTTCGGATCTTTTTTTCCTCTACTCCGTTTCGCAATGCATTCTCTGGCTATTTTTGAACGGGTTTTCGCAATTTTTGGACTCCACTTTGAGGCCGAGACGTGCAGTTAGCCAAGCGAGACTAATCTTAAGAGCGCCGTAATTCTGTCAACCATTGGGTTGATTCAAGAATGCGAAAAACAATCCAGAGAGTCCTTAGTTTGACTGATTGTGGTACGTGACGATTCTTTAAGTGGAACAATAACTTTTCTCTGATATTGCTTCTATAGTATTTAAGTTAAGGTGGGTGCTTTTTTCCAAAAATAACTTGAAACAGCCGTAACTTCATCCCAGGCTGCGATATTTAAAAGTGTATACTATACTGACGTTTGGTAACCCATAGAGACAAGTGTGACTTAGTAGTCGGTATGAAAGTTTCGTTGCTTGAGACTCTGTCAGTCATGAGTTTAATATCAAGGTGATGGTTTGGTTGCATCATGGATGCTGTTGGTAAATATCGAACAGTTAGATGAAAATGGTAAAATCAAGGAACATGATGTACGTGATACATCAAACCTCTTAACCCTAGCATCCCAATCTCGACAACCTTGTAACCCTTCATTTCCTTTCATAACATTTAATCCCTCGCCCTTTAATTCTGATAACCACGTCTCCCTTCGTAGCATAGTCGATCCTTGATCAGCATTTCTAAAGACTCAAGCAGTCGATATAATATATCCCTACGACGTCTCAGTGCTACCGAAAGACTTAGGCCTCCGATTTTGTTGCCTCGCACCCCGAATTTGACATAATTGCAAAAACGCCCAAACTACTAATTTTGACCATCCAACTTTTATGATTTGATCCTGAAAATTACCTTAGTGCTTACCATACACGTACTGTTATGATGTTAGTCTTTGAGGACTAGATAATTCATTAACCTAATCAGAGTTTTAAACTACCTTCGTACAAAAATGATGCCGATGACCACATACCGGACTGCTTCAGTGCATAGTTGTCCAAAAGAATGAAAAATAAAATGGAATAAAATAAAATGGCAAAAGTACTATCTCACACTAAAACTTTTCCGTGAAAACTTACCCGAGTATTTGTGAATATTTGTTTCTACGACACAAAATTCCTGGAATTTCATTACTACCAGCTGAAAAATCTCGCCTCTACACTCGACATATCGAACTTTTCCAGGAATGCAAAAACAACAACCTTTGCGCAAAAAAGGGGGTAAAAAACATATACCTGTGTGCTTGTTTGCCCTTTGAGGGTAAAAAAGGAAAGGGTGACGATGCGACACAAAAAACAAAATAGCATTCTCCCCCCCTCCGATATCTTCAAAAGTCCCACGTTCTCATATCTCAATGTCCTTCCCCAGCCCCTATCGCTCTCGCCCGAGATTCAACTTGCCCATCGCGTTTACGCGTACAACTTTACCTCTACTCCGGGCGAGGGATGTATACACGCACTTTTTTTCTCTGGATTCTCTGCTGTTTCGCATCTCGGTAAAAGCATTGACACGTGTTTACGAATATATGCGTATAAGGTGCAAGACAAATACATTTGCAGGGAGAAAAGCTGACGTAAATCCCTTCTTTGTTCCAAATTCTTATTCGCGTACGATGCATGGAATTCAAAGCTTGCCTTTTTCCCCACGGCAACGCTCCTGCCGGGAGAGAAGTGACAATGTGTCCCCGTACACAAGGGTAGTCTTCCATTGTCGTTCTCGATGATCGATTATCCTTGGCGCTTTCCATCTCGGGCCAAGTATTTTCCCCTTGAACGGCAGCACCTGTGCCGATGAAAAATACGCAGTGGCTCGGTTGGCTGAGACACTCGTCAGAGCGAACGATAGCGTTTGCCCGTATCCCACCTGAGCTCCTTTCCGTCACCTTCGAGCCACAAATGACATCTTTATCGATTCTGGCGTGTCCTTCCCAGTCGCAGACTATTTGGCCAATATTGGGAAGAAATATCCAATTTTCTCCCTCGCTCAAATTTCACATTGTGCAGCAATGGTGCTTTATACATGAAAAGTTGATTAAAAGGCACCTCATTCGCATTGGTAGTATGATTTATTTAAATTCGCTTTACGATCCATGCATTATTTATCAGTAGAGTGCACGACTAAATAATCACGGCCTGGCATCAATATTGCACGCGTACGCAATCGCAGTATACCATGCAAGAAGTAGAATATAATTGATGCTGGCTCCCCGAGCTAACTAACTCAGTACCTTCGAACCAAAATTCAGAGTACACGAAAGTGTATTAATTAAATGGTGTCGTACAATGGCTTACTTGTCGCGAAGTCGATCTCGTGCTTATTAAATAATACCCAGCTGTGGCTCCCGTGAGAACCTCATTACGCTCTCTTTTGCCAATTATTCACTGCTCATCATTGTTCCCGCGGTAATAAACCCGGGTTATCGAAAAATCAATTCTCTGTTGTTCAGCGACGGGAGGTGGCCGAAACAAAAGGAAGGTTTAACTCGTCTGCGATACAATGGAGCGGTATAACTTGCCGTGGGTGTAGACGTTCGGCAAATCGAGTGTACATTTATGAAGATGTAATACTTTTAATTGCTTGTCTGTGGGATGGGCATCGCCGATTTCTCGAGAAATTCGTTCAGATCCATACGTAGAATCATCAAATTAGCATACGAACGTCATGCAAACGACTTTTAAATTATTTGCCTTTCAATTTTTCGTGTGTGCTATTATTCACCAGTACCTCTTTTGCCTTTTTGTTTCAAGTGAGTCAAACTAAATGGTTTTGGGCGTGAAGCAAACAACATTTACAATTTGATACGTAAGTAAAGAGACAAACAAATTTTACTCCACGATTTTGTTGAAGTTGCATCCTATGAAAAACACTTCCTTGATGTTAAAACAAAAAAACCTACATTTACTCGTATTGCTTTGTATTTACAAAAAGCTTCGAGACATACATATTCCCTTTATGTGTCTCAATCTCGCTGACCTTGGATCGGGCGGTCAAACTAAACGACGAATAAAAATATGAGGAAAAGAGGAAACAAAACTCACGCGTGTTGTGCACGAATGGCGGGGATTGCGCAAGAGAAAGATGGGTACAGCTGGCCGCGATTCGCGTAATCCGGCCGTATAGTAGTTGATGCGAGTCGTGGCTTTCTCGCAAGATCAATGGGCCGGAAGCTACGGGCTCTTTTCCCCACTTCTTTCGTCCCTCCCGCTCTACTCTTTGGAGTAGTGCTTTACTTACTTTCCACACTTTCTGGCTACGTCACGGATGTGAAATGTAGGTGTACACGTTTTGCGAGAGTACACGTGTGGTACATGGCTTATGCAGCTCTCTGGTGATGGGAAGTTTCCACCTTCATTTTTCTCGATGCTTTTTGCTACTCTGAAGAACGCGATTGTGTATTTTGCACTTGATAGATTGGCTTTGATGATGTTTTTTTCATGCCTCAAACTACAAGATAATCCACTCGTTTTGGTCCGAGGAAAAGTATTATATGTTGCCTGGTTTTACTTTTTATTTTTTTTATTTTTTAGTTTCCAACTTGTCTAATGCAACTATCGTGAGATTGTTGTTTCAATATATTTTTTTATTGTCAGTCACATTGAGCAGTAACACTAAATGCAAGCGCGTTGTTCGAGCTATCTCGGAACAAATGATTAAAAATGAAAAATTAATGTACGATTGCTACCGAACGTGCAATCATTTAATTAAAAAATTGTTCGATTTGCGAAAACTGATTGAATAATTGATTAATTATTGATTCTACCAACATCACTTATTAAAAATTTTTTCATCCTACTTCAATACAATTTAATTGTGCCTGTACTTTTAAATGTATTATTTCAACACTCTTGGATTTACGAAGATCGTAATGAATATTCTGCAGTGTAGTGGTTCTTTTATCAAAATAAAATTATTATATTTGATGATTGTCTGAAGCTCTTGTGAACAAATCATAATCAAATGTATTTGGTGTAATTTTATTTTTCCTTTTTACTCTTGAACGGAAGAATTGCTTGATTTTACTTTGTTAATGCTACAGTGTTTTAATCAAACATGAAAGTGAGTTACTTTAACAGGGATATATGTCAATTTTAATTGGAATTATGGTGTCACGAGAGATTTGCAAGTATGTCAGTTGATAAACTTTGAAATGATCTTCGTCGCATCATCAAAGTGCGTATGAAATTTCAGAGCAGGCTCTGCGAGAACTGTACGCTGTTATCTTGACTTATTTTTTATGTACAGAAATTAACTGTGTGAGGTACAATTAGATATGCTTCGGCGAACGTTTCGTATTTTTTTTTTTTTTTTTCTTTATCATAGTTCTGCAAATGCACCTACTAATATTTTTTGTTATAAGTGTACGTTTAATGTGTCATATAAAAAGTCGTATTTTTGTTGCTATAAACAAATGTTCAATAATTCGATAGTAATTTTGTGTCATCTTTATAGAAAATTTCTCAAATTCCTTTTCTTAGATGATGAAAAATACTTTGATGGGTATCACCGTTGAATACATTTTTTTCTTCGAATTTTCTCGGACTAAAGTTTTAAAAAAATTGCCCATATGCTTCTCACAATTTGTTTGCTGGGATCAATATTGCGCCTGTCGTAGTTTTACAAAGCTAAAAACAATGTTTTAAAATTACACGTGTCGTGAAAAGAAAAACTTCGCATGTAACTGCGGAACAGGAGAAATTACGTGAAACTTTGTACTTTCCATCGAAACCTTATATTACGTTACGAATTGCAAAAACTCAGTGAATGTTATCCTTCGCATGAGTGAGCCTGCAACCAGAAACTCGTACGCGTCTCTATGGGAGAATCCCCCCTCGGTAAATGCACCTCCAAGAAATCGTCTGTCCTCGTTTTCTTATCCGAACGAAAAAACTTACACGCGATTTCCAACCTATATCCTCGTATATTAGCAAGCACGTAGACGAGTGTGTCCGCGACGACGTCAAAGCTTAGCAATTTTAGCGAGATTCAAATAACTCCCCCGCCCGCTGTAGTGCCAAAGGAACCTCTGCCGGCCATTTATTGACGCGGAGAAATCTCTAGCCTCTCGTGTTTCCTTTGACATTCTCAGCTGGACTTACGGACTTTGTGTGTGCATTCTCTTCTGTGGTCCTTCTCATAGTTTCAAACTATGGTAATAAGATCTTGCACTACGATGTTTGTTGAATAATAATCACGCCTTTGAATTCCGGATCTTGTTTCGTTGAAACCAATTGAAATTTTTTCTTGCGTCAATCAGGATTATAAATTGGTATAAGCATAGTGTGAAAATTATTAGCACCCTATAGATACTTACCAAGTTTTACTTGTGGAAGATTACCTGGATAAAATTCAAACATTTTTAATTAACAAAAAAAAAAAAATTATTACACGTGTTTTTTAAGAAAATAGAAAAAAAATAGTTATTATTTCCTCAATTAAGAGGTATTTTTTACACCTACATTTTTTTCAAAACAATAACATTACTGATTTTCAAAATAAAAAAGAATCGTGCTGTGTACCGACTGGTGCATGATTATTTAAAACCATAATTAAAAACATTGTAAAGCAGAGCTCGCACGGTATTCGTGCACGTGTATAATATACGTATTTAGTATATATATGTATGATGCGTTGGACCTGTCTTTGGCCAAATGAGGGAGAGGCTGCGCAAAAGTCTTTCACTTGTGCATAACTCCATAACGAACGACCTGAATACCGCGAAATTCATGCAGCGCTGTTGGGACGACTGCACAATTAAAAAGCAAAAGAGTTCGCACGTCATCTGTTTTTTTACACGTGCATCATTTGTTACGGGGTGCAGCCGATGCGGAATTACGAGGCGGAATTTGCAACCTCGACCAGGCCTGTGTTGCCCGGGTACCCTCGGCAACACCTCCAATAAACGTTATGCGCGGGTCTCGCTCTCTGAGACACCGCCGGGGCCAAATATCGCGGTGACCTTGAACGTCGTCGAAAAACACCTCACGCGCGTTCGCTGGCCCAAGCTAATCTAGCGCTCTCTCGGCCCTTTCTCCCGTTCCCCTACTTTCCCTTACCGCTTTCCCACTTAGGCCCTTTAACACTCTTCCCCCCTTTCCCTGCTCCCCTACCTGCCCTAGCCTACTAATGTGGCCTAACGGTGGGGCACCGTTACACATTTCATAAGGTGGCTTGTACGTATGAGCTGGAATTAATCTGATACAGCGCATGAGTATCAAAGAAAACTTAAATTCTCGAGGATTTTTCTGCTGGTTGGACAATTGGTCGGTGATTCGCGAAACTTCTTTTATGTTTTTCTCACAAGTTGATGCATTAACTTTGGATCAGTGGTATTTGATGGATCTGCAAAGTTCTTAGTGCCGAATTATTTTTTAAGCAAACGCGCTGATGAATAATTAATGTTAATGCATACGTAATCGAAAATTGATCATCGGAGTTTTGTTGTGATTAAATATGAATCGGTGCAACTTCTTCTGGAATAATGCAACAAGATTTTTAATGAATATTCATTGAAATCTCACAGTCGACTGGGGTCTTGACTTTTCAGTGATTCAATGTATCTGATTTATGATGTATGGTCAAATTAAGTGTATAAATTACTAATGCTGTTCTCCCTCGAATATTGACATTTTCTGCTGAACTAGGAAAAACAGTTTTTGTAATACACACTGTAAGATTGCGTTACAACATCATACGTGACATTTGTAAGTATACTCTGCACCATACACTAATTACATTTATAATTTTTTTAATTTGTTCTTATGGTCTTTAATACCTTTATTTATTTATTTAAAGACTCCCATTAGACTATCTCATCTAACAAGTATTACATTGAACAATCAAAGACAAATTTCTTTCATCAACAGATTAGTCGTGAAGATGCCATCAGGGCTAATATCGAAATAAAGGCAATATAAATCGAGTTGAATTGACATGACATAAACATACATCACTTGTTTTTCTTTCACCATCAATAGTTCGATTTATTAGGTTTAGTAGTGTTGAAAGTATAAACAATTTTCTGCTGCTGTTATGAGCTCCAAATTCACCGTTACGTAATAATAAAAATTTTGATTATTTTTTTATTTCTCTAGACCAAAAAAAAAATAATAATAATAATAATAATAATAATAATAATAATAAATCTGCAACGAAATAACCAAACATAGTACAGTAGCTTATCTCGTCGCCACAGCAGTGTCAGTGTCGGCCTATACATGTATATGCTCACGATCGCAAAATATGAAAGGAGCAAAGCACACGGGTATACACACTAATATAAACATACACGCGCACATAGTTTACTGACGGAGTATTATATAGTATGCGGGAGTTCCGCACCATCGACGTACAATTAGTCGCGCGGATAAGTGGCCAGCCAGCGCAGGGCCGCGTATGTGTGTAACCCGCTCGGTAAGCCTAATGGCTTTTCCCGACGAGTCTGTAGTTTCCGTCTCACCTCCCTTCCTCTTTTCCGGTCCACACACCGCTGTACCTGCACCATCAACAGTAACTTTTACGTATATGTATATATAGGTCTCGCGAGCGACGCGCCCATATATATGGTGCTTGTACAAGCGGCAGCGGTTATTGCGGCAGCTGTATTTTCAGCCACTGGCTCTATGTATAATATACATTTATGGATGGTTATAAATGAGTTTTAGGGGTGGAAAATTGCGTCCAACTCTCCTCCGCCGCCGGCCCCTCTAGCCCCCCACGTCCGCGATTGATGAGCGCTCGAAAAGCAATTACTGCGAAATGTAAATGCAACCGCGCTGTCTGATTTTGCTCGTTTAGGCGCATCCGTAATATTATACGTGCATGTGCCCCGATCAATATTTGTCATCCCTTAGGGCAAATACGCAAACTTCTATCTTTCCACGCATTTAATATAAAATTTGGATAAACCAATATGTGGGATGATAAAAACAAGTTCGCGGCCTTTGAAGTGAATGTTCATTTTAATTCATCATTTTGACTGACGCTATATTGTCATCAATCATAATTCATGTACACTTTTGAGAGCGCGCGGTGGCTCAGTCGGCTAGTTCGTGGATTGGCACGCGGGAAACCGTGGTTCGGCCAGTGCGGCTTTGTCGGGGCAAGTACCTCTGTGATTGTTCACATGTGCTTTTTCACCACGCAATGCTCCTCGAGGAGGGTTAAGGCGACCTTCTCGTAGCAAAATTGCCTAATTTCCCCTACCCCCCTCCCAGTAATGGGAGTCCTCCTATATCCCTCTTCCCTTCCTTCTCCCAAGTGCTAAGTGCCCTGTGTAGTGCCCTAATTAAAGGAGTCGGACGTAGAGCACTCTAATATAAAAAAATAATAATAAAAAAAAATTTACACTTTGAGAGCAGCAAACATATCTTCATTACACATTAAGTCAATTTTTTATGCAACCGGTTGGTGACTAATTAATAATTCTGCAATATTGCATGGGAATGCTTATTTACAAAATTTTGTTTTTTACTAAAGCATGTCTACTTTTGCGCATGAAAATCACTCGTGACCGAGCCATAAATCATTGTCGATACTTAAATTTACTGATACACGAGCGCTTGATAATACTTCAAAGTCGAGCATCATTGTGAATTTAATGACTTGCTATCATTGTTAATAATTTTTGTTTTATTCTGTGGTCGTGATTTCGAACGCAATTTCACGTCCGAAGCAGTAACACAACCCTTACGTTTTACCTGCCAATCGTGGTAGTACACACAAAAGTTTTACAACATAAGCATTGCCTCGATTTACAAAGAGAAGTCGTAACCTTGGGCACTATACGTAGCAAGTTCGTCACGGTAACAATAGGTATTCTTTGGAAACGTTGCTCGAAATAAGGAATGCCAAGTAAGAGATAATCGTATGGAAGTATAGATCTCAGGAAGTAGATCAAGCCAAAAGTGGTAAGCCAGCAAGACTAGCTGTAACAGCAGCGCGCTGTAGTCGTGCAGCTTCTGAATTTCACAACGTGTTTACATTGGCTTATACCGCATTGCATACGTATCGCAGGCACACCACAGGAACATAGTGTACTATATTACCCTTATGCTCGTACACTCGACTCCTTGTTTGTCCTTTGTTTCCCATGTTTTCGGCTACAGTGTGTACTTTAGCCACATACAGTACACTCAATTTCTTCATGTGAAGCAGCTGACGTAGTAAATAATAAACTATACGTATATATTTCGCAAAAGATACTAAACACGTCGCATAGTGTATACAACCTAGAAGTTTTTAGTGGGGGGGGGGGCGGGGGTGTTAACGAGGAGGAGTCAAAGTGAGCCCGTTAAGCGTAAGAAAGTTTTCTCATGCATATTACACGGTTCGCTAACTATTTTCACGGGTGCGTGAATCATGCGACTCCTCCTGCGTTGGTGCTCCTCAAATAAACCACACGACGCGACGTGGCTTAACGGGTCGTAAAGTACACCGTGATATAATCGATTGTATGGTTTGAAAAGAGACTGATTGAAATTGATGAAAATGGGAGTGCACGTTGAGGAGATCTTACATGTGGTTTTTTAAAATCAATTTAAATAAATTTGAGGCCAGTTATTGTGTAAAAATTTGTAAAATTGTTGTGACCACTAACTCTACCTCTCGTGGCATAGATATTGTATGTATTACATTGGGCAAAAAGTTGAAGTAGAACTCAAAGATAAAAATCTCACAAGAATTTAGAAAAAGAAATTGAATTATTAGTAGTTCAAGCTTTATCAATTTATACAAGGTGTACGTGTAAAATCTTTTCTCCTGTGATATACACATAATCATGGTTTGGATGCAAATACTTGGAAAACCTCAAATTGCGCGTAGAAAGATATTTTTTTAAAGTGTGCCAAGAGAACCAATTGGATTGTTTTCATCTTATCACTTGTGTTTGAGATGATCAAGATTACAATGAAATATTTATAAAAATAGAGTTCACCTTAAACTTTCTCGTGAGGAAAAAATGTCTCAAAAATTGGTGTAGCAATCTAGACCCTCTAGAAATTCAAAGGGGGTAGATAAGCGATCGATAGCACATGTTGCAAGCCTATCGGCCAATAAATTTGCATATTGAGAGAGCGGCTACTGATATTTTCGCTGCATTCGAGTGTGCCCGTTCACCACACGATATGGACGACAAACACAGGAATCGCCCCCCCCCCCCTAACCCTCTCTCTTGTGAGAGCTACATTGCGTGGACCATTTACAGCGTGTTTAACGTCGTATTAATTAAGTGCACCGCGCTCGGTTGTACGCAATCGAGCTCAAATTGACCCGAAGGTCCACCTACTGTGTTACCTTTCCCTTTGCTGGACAGTGAATTAGCTTCGAAAGTTATCCTGTCGTTACAGCTAATGAATTGGCCGATATACTACGTTAAATGAATGGTCAACTTGTGTTATTTATACAATTCTCATTTATGTGGAACAGAGTAAAATTTATTGTTTCGGAGTGTTTGAACAATGTGCATCGCCTTTTTTAAATGATTTTTTGATAAGAACGGTTATTTAAGTAGTCGCGTGGTACGTGGAAGCAAAAAAAAAAATCCCCTGACGATGGGATTATTTTTTTAGTTTCGCGATCAATGGCCAAGATGACAGAATGGCCCGGAGTGTAAACTTTACGCGCGTGCACTCCGAGAGACAAAGTTTTTTTTTTGTGATTGTACGTGAATTGAAAAAGTACGCTTGTACAGTGCTTTATGCAAACGATACAATTTTTATACATCAAAATGAATTTTGATAAATATGGATGATCGCGAAACAGTAAAATAATGAAATTCCAAAAGAGCTGCATTGTACGTGAGATTTATCATGCAAATATTATTCATACCACCAATATGAATGGGAAATACCTTCCTGGGCAATTATATGATGGTTTTTGTGGGAGGCCAAATATGTTTATATTCATCGAGCCCACAAAAGAATAAAAATGAACGTTTTTGAACACGCGGTCAACAATGACTGATTTATCTGACCGTCTATTGTACATTTCGTTCAAACACTGATTGACGAGAAAAATCTTTACGTTGTCAGCAACAATCACTCAACAATGGACCAGCAAATATTTTGTAACACTAGCTTTATATATATATATATATATATATATAAAGCTAGTGTTACAAAATATNGGATCATATTTGGCTATATATATATATACATATTGCAAAGATGACCACAAATTTCTAATGACTTTGAAGATTGATTAATGACTTTCCTGACCGACTGAAACAATAAGTCACGAATATTCATGACGACCTGCAAAGTTATTGTAACAAACAGAAAAAAGAAGATTTTTTAACCAACTTAAATAGCTTTTGTAGACGTTTTTCATAGGTTTTCATGAGGTTTAAATCCTATAGAGTGTGTGTAATGAAATCAACTCAGAAATTAAAGTATCGGTTAGAGAGTTTCGCCAAAAAATGCAACCCAAAACTTTTTGCCTCTTAGAAGGAAGGATTTCTCAGGATTCCCCTTTTAGAATTTCATTGGTATTTCCTAAGTTTTCCTTGACTCCCTAAGTTGTGCCTTTCTAAAAGTAGCATCGTCAGAGATCGGTAGATGGTCGGTGGATTAAAGTAGAAAATCGAAGAAATTAAGGTAAAGTTTGAGAAAGAAAGTTATTAAAAAACATGCCATCAGAACAAGTTCAAGAGCGCAGCAAAGGATGACAAAGGTCTGGATGATTATTGTACTCTTTGCACCTCCATCGTAGAGATCAATAAGACTAGATAACATACCACCTCACAAAGGTGATGGAACAACCCCTCAGTTTTACACTACATTGTTACTGCAACAATTTGGATACTCGTGTTTTTTATCACAAAGATAACAGCAGCTGAACCACTAAATCCTTCCCTAAAAAAAAAGAAATCGGTGAATATTTCTAAAATTCAAATTTCCACCTTATTGATTTAGATACCAACGCCAGTAGAGCACGTTTCCAAGTCAAAAAATAAACTCGCCGGCTTCCTTTTCAAAACACCTGTACCCTGCTTGGCCCCTCGATTGCTCGTTAATCGGTAAGAAAACCATTTCCCTCCGTGTTATTTTCAACCTTTTTCATACTCCCTGACTTATTTCCCGAAGCGTTTTGCTCTTTTCCCTATCCCCGTAAACGTATTGTTCCACCCCGAACCCACGTTGCGCCGTCGTGTACAACTATACCCTCTCTTCTCCTTTTATTCGTGACACAATTTGTACGATTGGGAAAAAAAGTTCTACCACAGCTGTAGTACCATCGACTCGTTAAATTTACTCGATCAACTGCGATTTCTTTCTTCCCCAACTCTTTTTCATTTAGCTTTTTCTTTTTGGACCATCGAAAACTTGGTGTTTTTTTTTACTTTTTAATTTTTGTCCTCTCGCCAGTCACGGGCGGTATTGTTCTTGTAAAAACAATCGAAATCCATCATGCATGAAGCAGTATTTGCAGATCAATGGGTATATCATTGTTGCTTCGCTTTGACTAACTTTGATATTGTGTCTTTCATCGGATTAGGTATATAGTCCAACATTTTAGTTTTTCATCTTTGTCAAGTATTGCAGTTGAAGTTTTTGGTTTTAATTTTTAAGTAAAACGAAAAATCAAGTGCCCACAGATTTTTTTTCAACAGCTAAATATTTGAAAAATGATGATGCATTTAACATCAAACATTGGTTAGTGAGTTGAAGTTAGATGTGACAGGGGGTATAAGATCAAGTGGAAGAGTTTATATGTATAATATTGATCTCAATCTTATCTTTGACACCAGACGATACATTTTATACACTCGGAAAGATTCCAGCAACAAGAATTCTAATCGACAGTAAAGTTGTAGTGAGCGATAAGGTGCATTTGATGGGCTCAAACGAAAATTTATTTACTCAATTTCATTCTCACCCGCGCAAAGTTACAACAGGCAGTACTCATCAAGGTCAATGTTTTCAACTTGACCCGCGATACGCCTCATAAAAATGCACACATCAACAACGCTAGTCCCGTTACCGCGAAATCACCTTTGAAACTGTACCACGACATGAAAAATAGCCTAATTAACACGTTCTCTTTTGTTTCAGGTGAGTCAACCGTAGATCGCGCACGTGCACAGACGGCGAAAAATTTCACGGCTCTCGCGTAAGTATACCGCACCATTGTCGATGATAGACTTAATTAATCGGCGTCTCTCGATTGCGAGAAAGTTTGCCGACGATCCGTATTTTTCACATTTTTTTTTTATTTAGTTTTTTACACGTATACGATTTTTCACAGCGAGAGAAAGCACGTTATTGCTAAAAAGCATGTAAAAACAATAATACAGAAGCCCTGAAAAATCCAACAACTTTCTCAGCTGCAGGAATATATTGGCCAAACAAATTAGTTTTTATTCGACCCATGATAACACCTCTCCTCCTTTTTGGTTTCTCAAAACGATATAATTCCTCGTTAACTGACCCTGTGACGTGGTGAACTGGCCAGCAGCACTGTTCTCTGCTCTCCGGTGGAGTCTCGTTTTTCGTTTCCCCGTTGTAAAAGTTACCTGTGTTTGGCACCTTTGGCATCTTGACGTTTGTTTATCCTTTTATCGTTACCACTCAAGGTTTACTCTTTCATGTCTCTCACGAGACCGGCAGAAATGAGAGTTCACGAAAATGCACAAGTGCATCGTAAGTCTATCAATGACATTAAAACCACAAGAGGCGTTACACATTGAAACACATTAGACGGCGAATCTAATCTTATCAGGCAAGGATCACGGTTGGGTGTTTTCGGAGTATACGCTGGGGGCTCGGGATTTGGGTGACGCTCTGCATAAAGTGACACTCTTGGAGCTGCTCTCGTGGTTGCGATATGCGATGGGATGGAATGTCCCTCCACTAGGATCTCGCGAGTGAGTACAGTGTGTGCGTGCGTGTGTTGATTGTTCTGTCTGAAATGGTGCTGGATATATTATGTATATCTCTCTCTCTCTCTCTCTCTCTCTCTCTCTTTGTTTCCATCTGGCTATCCGCGCCTTTTGTTCAAGTTCACTTCTTCTCTTTTGCGTCGCGATAAACTGCAAAGGAATATACCTTTGGTATATATATATCTTACTTGGTCCAATTCAGAGATGTGGTTATTATTGTTAAGTAATACTGTAACACAGCATGTATTTTAAATAGTTAATTTTTTTTCTCAATTGTGTACAATACGTATACAGTTTTTAGGAAAGCTAGAAAATAATTTTTAAAGCTTCGGGTGCAAAATAAAAATACATGGGCAGCAATCAGCTTCGGTCGAGCCACGGTTACCCCGAATACTTAACAACAACGGAAAGAGCATTAGAGAGACGCGAGACGAATTAAGAGCCCGTGACGAAGATGGTAAATAATGTAGAAGGGCTCATCCTTTGGGGTTCTTTTTCTTGTTTTTCGCTCTTTCGAAACTCGATTGTCCAAGAAGGAAAGCTGCTCGGAGGAGGCTCAGCCCCGCGTTTGGTTGTCAAACTTGGCTGGCATCTCATTAATACGCTTCGGCTCCGCGTGTCAGGTAAACGTGGGAGGAGAGACCGCAGTCCCGAGCGTGGGACACGATAAATCAAATCAATCCAAGTTTGAGGCTTCGACGATAGACGGGTGTGTGTATATGCAAGCATCGGTTCGCTCGTGCGGTGGTTGGCATTGAGCAGCAGAGACAGTTCCGTCATTATATCGATTCGCTTGCGCGGACGCCTGTCTGTTTGTCTGTCTGACGCTCCCTGGGATAATTGCGTATAAATTCGCTGGCAATAACACACGCTGGTGTATAGTATACATGCGAGCTTCACGTGCATGGTGCTGATTAGATTGTCGCTCCGGCCCGGAGGATCTCGATTATATACCTCTCGTTTGATTCATCGTACCACGAAGGTAAAAATATACCGTTGGATCATATTTGGCTTGTTCTAGATATTGCTACGTCGATACGGTGACGACGCAACGAGCACCACATGTAAACCAATTGATGTAAATGTACCTAAAAAAAATAAAATTGGACGAATGTCATTATTTGTCTCTGTCGACTGCGCAGAGCTCCCCGTCTGCCTATCGGTACGACAAAATTACGCAACACGCCGTCTTCGGTGCCTTCAAAGGTCACGTCTCTCTAAAAGCGCCTCTCATCCTCCCAGAGATCAAACAGACAATGTGCTGCAGCTGCTTTTACAGAAGGACACTTGCAACTGCCTTGCCTCCCGTGCTTGCTCGTATAATGCATCTAGCTTCCTTAGTGCGCTTCTTTTTGCTGGCCCCCCACTTTCTTTACCTTAATCGGAGGTGAGGAAATTCAATGATGTCGCGTTTAAAGGGGACTACGGCATGGACTTTGCACCCATTCTGGGTAACCAGTGCTTTGGACCATGGAAAAAAGATCCACCCTGCAGTTCAGAGATAAATAGGGGAGGACAATGTGCTGCTGAGTTAATAACTTTACAAAGCCGTGCTTCGACGTTAAAACATCCTTCAGAGGGAATTACGCTGGTGCGCAATACCAGACGCGAAGCCTCAACAGTCGTTTGGAGGGAATTAATTTCCTTACAGAGCCGTCTTTCACGCTCCCGAGATCATCCCGCACGCGCATTTTTTCATCAGTGGCCTACTCGAGCATCGCGCACACCCGACAACGATGACGTTGGAAGACTTAACAGGCGTCTCGGATGCAGTTTCCTCGCGAAATAGCGCGACCCACATATTCTTGCACCGCCTCCTCGGCTTGCACTGCCACGGGGCTGCTTCTCTCTCAACAACCCGCGCCGTCTCTTTTCTTCCTTGCGTTTCTCAAAATGTACATACCCAAGGAAAATCGAAGCGCGGATATGAGAGCGAATATTGTGGACGCCGCGAGCGTGATTGGAAATCAATGTGATTGCCGGATACGGAGAGAATGGGCTGATTGAGTATTTCTTGGTTGGAAGAAAGAGGGGGAGGGGTTGACGCGTAAGGGCCGCCTTTGTTCCCCCTTGGAGAATCTTTTTTTTTTTTTTTTTTTCGCTACGTGCACCGGATGGGGATCGAATTTTCATTTCAATTATCGGGGCCTTTCATTGTTGACTCGAGATTTTTGCCGATATGGACTTTTTTATCGGGGATGTTGGGTATGGCTTCTTTTTCTTTCGACGAGGGAGAAACTAGACCACTCTATCGAAAGTACGGTGATTCGGTGTAACGGCTCTCGTTGTCCTCCAAAAGTGCAGTTGCTTAGCTTTCAAAGAGTTGGGGGAAAAAACGGCATCTTGATAAGTGTACCACAAAAGTAGATAACGGCCGAGTATGGTCAGACGCGCATACACTGCGCGTAGCGGTATTGTCCTGTTTTATGCTGTTTAATTTTTTGTAATTTTATTCTTTTTATTCTTTTTAAAGAACCTTGAAATCACGTTTGAAAAGTCCATGATTTCGCTTTTTGATAGGTAAGCTTTTTGGGATTTCTTTAGGCTCACGAAAACAGTAATACAGCGTGTTAAAGTCTATAATTTCATAACGTGTACAACTAATTAAATTGAATCCATATTTTTAGGTATCAGTGAAGTACAGCTTTTTACGGATGAACGAGCTTGCAAGCTCTACTTACTTGCAAGACTAAATACCAATACCCTCAAATAATTGTATTGTATGGTGATATACACCTGCATTACACTCTACTAAAAAAAAAAAAAAAAAAAAACATTTATCTACCGTTAAAATGGGATACATAAACATTTGAAAATTGTACCACCTCCTTTATTGAGCTTGCAATTTAGTTGAAGCATCGAGTCAGATGGCCAGCTCCATCCCAAACCCAAGTCAATAAAAACTGCCAATATCAACGAGACAAACTATGACGCAAGTGAAATCCGTCCCGGAGACGTGTAACGTTACCTCAACACTTGATCACTTCATTAGTAGTATTAAACAGTATTCTCCCGTCTGGAATTAGGGAGGCAAAATGTTTCTCTTCTGTATAGCCTCCCTTCATCAAATGAACAATATCGGCGATTCGACTGTACGCCCACGCATACACACACACACACACACACACACGTATATATGTACACAAACACATTCATAGACGACCTCCTCCAGCTCGAGCAAACATCCAAGCGAGAAACCGTTGGCCAACGTAATTGCAGTCCTGCTTCTGCATTGGGTACAAATAAACACCTCTCTCTCTCGTGCTCCCTGCCACGTCTAACGTATCGAGCGAGCCAGGGCATTTATTTCACGAGTAGCCGGGCCTTGGTGTTGCTCGTAACGACTAGTTGCTGCTGCTTTTTTTTTCAAAGACTATGTTGATTTCAAAGCTGAAGCCATAGCATATACAAGATTGGACTTGAATCGTTACTACTGAGCGAGGCAAAAAATAGAGGAATTGGGAATCGCTGATGGAAGCGATTTTGTGTTGCGCCACGGCCAGTAGTTGAGAGGGACTTTTAAGAGATTGAAATTTGTTCGGGAGCGGGCCGTTAATTGAGTTGTCTCTGGAGGTGATGAGAGTGTTGTGTCGCCAGTGCGAAGGTTAAATCACCAGGTTGTACTTCCAGCAAGTTTCGTAACCTTACGGAACTATTTTACTGAGCTTCGGATGAATGTGTTGGAGAAAAAAAAAGTAATGTTTTTTGAATGAATTTTATTTGATGGGAATCCTTAGGTACAGTGCAAGTAATAACGTTGTCACGCGAATTCACTTGAATGGCACAAAAGTGTCATGGTACTGGAAAATAAAACCCCACACTAAATCCAGCCAATGGTCAATAACATTGAAAAAAAGTTTTTATTCATCTTGCTGACGATCAATACCGTAGAAGCCTATTTTTTCTCTCGGTAGATTTTTTCCACCATTTATCTGTAAAAAGCCATCTCTCGATCGGAAATGAGAGAAGCTGCGAGCAATCTAACGTTGAAGTGATTAATCGAAAGCCACAGTAGCCGATCAATGCGACTAGGAGATTGAAAAGAAACAGCTGGATGAAGAGGAAAGGAGGAGTGGATCCCCCTGATGACAATAATTTGGCTCACGTTTTTTCCTCCTAGGATTAGTCGGCTAGCAAAACTTTTTCAGACAATGTTCGAGCAAAAGCCGAGCCAACAAAGGGGGTCTTAAGAGAGATCGTTGGCTTATTGGGCTTGAGGACAATCGAGCACGAAGTGAATTGAATGATCGACTTGGTCAATGGGAATCCATTTTACCAAAAAACTGTGTTTCTTTAGGAAAATCAATGCCGTTTAAGTGAATTTTGCAAAGGGTAAATACAGTAAACATCTGATTAGGATTAATTCTACATTAGAAGAAAAATTAGAATAATAAATTTTTTTTTAATCATCTGGTCATTTTCGTGGTATAAATTTTTTAATTTTCATGATATCATTTATGATTTCCGTGTGGATATCAAGACAAATCTTGTTAACATGATAGAGGTAAAAAAAAAAAAGAATAAAGAAAACATGTCAGTTTGCCAAAAGTTGTATCATTCTCCGACCACCTGAATTGAAAACTCGAACCGAACAAACAAAAATCACTGCTGGAGTAAACAACTCACATGCCCATCGGTTTTCCTCCAGAAGAAAAAAATTAATCGTCAAACTTGTCTAGCACATGCCGGCAGCTCCCAAATATCAAACAATCCGTTGAAAAACACGAATCTCATCCGCTCTTCCTTTCGAAAGTCCAAAAGAACGAGTTGAAGGGAAGGCTGGATATCGACAGGATAACGGCTCGCGTTGAGCGCGGAAAGGAGCACTTTGACGGGCAAAGGCAAAGTTTAGCAGTCGAGCGGCGCTTTCGCGTGGGACCAGCGGAAAGGAGGAGGGAAGACTCGTAACTTTGACCCAAAAGTCCTCCCTCCCAAAGTGCTCTACGTGTATATAACACGAGATAGCTGCGTGTATGGCCATTGTGTTGACCCTTCTACTGCTGCAGGTTTTCAGTGCCACCCTCCGCCCCTCTCTTTGGAGTATCCTGTTTCTTTGAGCTCTTTCTCCGCACCGCGATATCGTTGAATATATGTAAATACTTTGGGGTATCTATGACATATTTCAAAGTCACGTAAGACATTGAATAACTTTCAAGCTATTTAAAGACACATAAATACCATTGAAAGTGTCTCACAGATTTGAAACTCGTGTAAAACATTTAATCACTGTTAAGTCATTTAGAGACACATCAAGGCTTTTGAAAGTTCATAACAAATTTCCAAGTCATGGGAGATATTTATATTACTTTTACGTCATTTAGAGACACATGAAGGCTTCTAAAAGGCTCTGAAAGATTTCAAAGTCAATTTCATTTTGAGACTTTTAAGTCTGCAAAATTGTTGCAAAGATTTTGGATTTTTTGTGAAAACTTTGAATTGCTCATCTCTTCGATTTATGTTGATACAAGTGGCACATGATACCTACAGTATTACTAAAATGTTTACTTGGACCGAACGCACGTCCATAACCGAGATGGCACTAGAAACATTATTTTGCTTCAGACTTTGAACATGTATCATACAGACTCATCGAATACGTTTATCTGAACTAAATTTTCAATACGGCAAAACTGGAAGTTACTATCAACTCGAGAAGAAGACAAAGTCTCATCAAAGTCGATCAGAGCTTCCGTAGGAAAGTCTCTTCGTTAGTTACACCCCGTAGCTAGACAGCACTTTAACATTTCTTTCGTGCCCTGAAGACTCTTTCAAGTCCTGTACAGCTTTATTTCGATACTTAAAACATTTAAACTACTCCTATCACTCATCATTTTTGTATCATTGTAGAAAAAGTATACTCATCCTCCGATAGTAAATTCAACCCTCAGTCACAAAGTTACTCGGTTTTAAAAGTCCCATTTCAGTACCAGAAAAGTTTTGTCCAAAAACATTTCAAGCAATGCTATCGAAAAATTCCAACGCGTGGACAAGTTGGAAAACGAATTAATCCAGACACTTTAATATCGCAGCTGCGCACGGTTTTTCAAACGCAAGAGACTCCCTCGCCCGAGGCGCTCGCAATAAATACAACCCGACACCTCGGGCGTGGGCGTGACCCGCATGCGTCTACTAGTCCGTCGCATTTAGTCGAAAAAAAAAAAAAAAAAAAAAAAAAGGCGCAGTCTGTGATAGCGAGCGCGTGGACCAATTTTCGCCCAACCCCACGGCTCCCTGAATTTTAATTTTGCATGCGACCCCGTCTGAATATTCAATTCGCGGCTGCTTGCCTGTTTCTCGAAGCCTTGGATGTTTCTCTCGGGAGGCCCCGCTCTCTTATTCGCACCTATGGCTCTGTGTTGGCGGTCTTCTGCGCTTTAATTGGTAAAAGGACGACGATGTCCTTTTTGAATTGAGGCTGGCAGCTTCGGTGTCCTGTTGAGTGCTAACTTGGAAAAAAAAAAAAAAAAAAAAAAAACACTTTACTTTACGGTGTACGCTAGATCAGAGTGCATAGCATGTATAGGTGTTTGCTGCGTTCCCTGAACATTCGATATACGAGACTTTAATACTTGACAAGAGGAAGCAATATAGGTTCTCTCACTCTCTTCGTAGAAAAAGCTCCAAGTTCCCTTTTCACTGACATCGAATCCACTGCATACAATAGTCGCCATTGACTTACAAAATTTTCACGAAAAAGCTTCATCAAAAGGAGACTGCGACATCAGGCAGTTTACAATGCGCGCAGTCATTAATTCGTATCTCGCTAAATCCTCTCAAATAAGGAAATGTCTTTTTCACCAGCGTCATTCATTGCCTTGTAGCTCATTGACTGTAGATTAGTAGCTCAACGTGTAGAATGGTTGACTTAATATGAAAATAAGTGAATAAGTAGTATAAATCGTTAATAGTCAGACATTTTGCGGAATAAAAAAATAGCGTTATTCATTGTTTCGTAACACGTTCTTTTCATATTCTTTCTCACTCAATCCTTTTTTTCCGTAAACTAAATGTACCTATATGTACTTTATCATCTCCGTTTTCTATTAAATATTAAGTTGGATATTTAATTGACATTAAAAACATTGTGATACTCTTGTGATTAGTTGACTTGATATGAAAATAAGTGAATAAGTAGTATAAATCACCAATAGTCAGACATTTTGCGGAATAAAAAAAAAAATAGCATTAAAATAATGTTTTACGTAGTAAAGTCATTTGTAATACCATTGTAGAGCATAAGGAAAAAAATTTCAGTAATAATGAACAAAGAGAGCATAAATAAACAGTAGAGACAAGCAATGACAAGAGAAAAAGCAAGGACTCTGGAGCCTTTGAGTACCCTCAACAAATAGAAATGCTTCAAACTGTTGAACAAAAGATCCCTGAAGATAGTAAAAAAAAAAAAAAAAAAAAAAAAAAAAAAAAAAAACTAAACGTTGTTTGAGCCAACCTCAGTTTCATTTTTGTCCTTCGGACTCTACCGTGGCTACCGCACCGTAGGGAGACTTTTTGCCGACGTTTGGTTCGTTCATCGCTGACCGACGTTTTTTAAAAAAACTTTGCCTGGAGACCTTTTTCGTGCATCTTTTAGTCAATGAGAGAAGGACGTGGTCCGAATAAGCTGAAAGCTGCCTGAGGGAATACACCAGAGCGAGAAAAATGAGGGTTCGTAGATTTGTATTATTTCTTTTCTGTTGACTTATTTAAAAAAAAAAAAAAAAAAAAAAAAAAAATTGTTTCCCAAAGTAATGTTGGCTTGACGAAGAAAATTATTGTGATGGAAATATTTTTCCTCGCTCTTGCATAAAAGTAATCCTTGATGCAACGAGTTTTGGTAAAAAATTGCTTTTCAAACTTCTCTCTACACGCTTCGAACTTTGCGCGCAACTTTTTAAAAGACTTAAAAAAAATATCATACTAAACTTCTACATATTTTCAAATATGACGTTTTGCCTTGTATTTACATTACTCGAATTTCTTAAAGAATAATAAGATTGAGTTTCATTAGCTAAAAAAATACGTCGCAAAATGATGCGATATGAGAACATCAGATATTGGATATAGAGACTAAAGAATCCTCTACCTCATAATAGTTATCTATCCGATCTCGTACTTTTTATCCTTGATCCTACATCCGTCCTCAAAAATGCATAAACAAAAAAGCCCAGAGGTCAGTTGGATCATCGAGCACGTCTTCCAACAGATAATGGAAACGGCAAGCGGCTTTCTTTCCTTTTTTTGCTGCATCGGTTGTACTGACTGAATTTCTCAATGTACGGGAGTAAACCTATAGCTGCAGGACTAAAACGAATAAAATAAACGCATAGACCTTGAGAAAACCCAGGAAAAAAGCACAGATCGGATTTTACAAAGATAATTTTGCTGCTGATGCCATTGTCGTAGAAATGGCGAGACTTTTTCTGACCTGCTCGTGGTTAATGTAGTAGTTGACAGTACAGTTGTCAATAGGTGGATGTATTTTTACGGTTGAGTTAAGTTTATTTTCACTTAAATGACTCGTTATGAGGAAGTATCAGAATGGATGATACGTATCTCTTCATTGAAATGCGAAAAATCGATAAACTTTGTTTTCCTTCCTTGTAATGATCGAGGTAATGATGGTAATGGAAATTTCACAAGCTATTATCAAGGTTGACGCATGTCGAATCCATGATGTCCCTTACATGGCTACAGTGCCAAAATTCTCGTCAAAGAAGGTAACTTTAACTCTAAAACTTGTTTTCATGAGGAAATAAATATACAGCATTCAAAATTTAAATACCAAGAGCTGTAAAAATAAGGATTCCTTAACGTATTCAAGCTGGCGAGTTTCCATAGAATTTTAAAATACTTAGGAAACAAGTCAGAGTAAAAAGTAAACTTCAAAATACTGCGAAACCGAAAAAGGAAATCGGTGCGGGTAAAATTAAAGGTTTAGTCGAAAACTTTCGTCTCGGGAAAAAGTGCGCAACTTTTGTGATCAGTTTTCCAGTATCAGGACGAACTTTGATTTGTTGGTATACCTTTTCCACGTTCAACCCTGATTTTTCTGCTGGCTGCAAACTTTCTCCAAAATTTTCAAATCATGTACTTCATACTTAACGTAATTTCGTTTAGAAAAGTTCGGATGCAGTGAAGCTTGCGAAATTACCAACTTTCAAGAAGGCAAGTTTCAGATAATTAATTTACGTGGGAAGCTAATGAAAGTTCTTCCTGTTTCAATTATTTTTTATACCCTACCCTCGTTTGCCACAGTTAAAAGTTCTGTACTTTCGAAAACTTCCGTTTAATCAGTATTAGATGAACCTCAAAATAAAAATGCCAGTCATCGTAGAAACAAATTACACGCGTATCTTTTACTTGAATGAAGCATGAGGTATTTTTTTATTTTTTTATTTTTATTTTTTTAACATCAAACATTGTACGTAACTTGAGGTCATGGAATGTGATTTCAAGCAAGTATAATACAGTTGGAAACTTTGTTAACTTGACGGAAATAAGCTGAGTGTTTCAAAGGGAAAAGTAGGTTGTAATGAAAATTCATACCATAAAGGGTATATCCAGGGATCTGATCAAACTTTAAACAAAGTTTGATACTTCGCTAGTCACTTTGTATCATCCATTTACAAAATTAAAATTACATCAAAGACTCCTTTACCTCACATTTGTCCGACCGTCACTACTCCAATAAAGTAAAGTGACTTTGCAAGCAACCATATAAAAAAAATAAATAAATAAAATAATTAGCGCAGTAGAGATTCCGTGTCGTGTTTCTTTTTTTGATTATTGAAAAACCAAAAGAACAAAGCACGGGTAGAAAGCGCCCTTGCACGCTGTTTCATACGTATGCACAGGGCTCTGTGTCTCCAAGTCTTACCTCATTTTCATTCTCGCCTTCCGTCCTCCCTACTGAGCAAAATAAGAGTCACGCAATGCGCGAGAGATGAAGAAAACACTCTCGGATGTTTACTATTTTGTAGATGGCCGTGTGTACATTGTGATTACGTAGAAAGCCATACAAAAACTGAAAGAGAAAGGAGGTGCAAGAAAGCAGAGGAAGAGCCCGAGCACCAGAAAAGACAAAAGACCGACAATGGTACTTTTTATTTCCGTCTTTGTATTCTGCCGGCTCCGTGCGTCATTTCGTTCCCGCTTTGTATGCGTACACATACTGTATTCACAAAAAAAAAAAAAGAGGAAAAAAAAAAGGAAAAAAAAAAAGGGACGTGTCGAGTGTCACCGTTGACAACGCAAAATCCATTTGGAAAATCTGCCGTGACACCGGGCCTTCGCAAAAAAACTATTTCTGAAAATGTATGATCTTTTTGAGACTCTAGCTCGTAAATACTTTGTCCTTTGCACCTTTGGTAAATAAATCTCCAATAACTTTGTTCATCAATCTCTTTGTTTAAGTCGCCGCGATACAGAGGAACAATAGAGGTGTGAGCAGCAAAAGGGAAAAAAATAAATGGGAGAGTACGAAAAAGTTGGTCTAAAAAGAGGGCCGTAATTGAGGCGGTCGCGAAGGAAAATTGGAGAACGGGCGATGAAAGGAGAAAGTCCACGAAGGTGCATGGGAAGAAAGAGAGAAACTGCGGGGGAGCAGCGCTCGGAGGAGTATAGGCAAAGCCGGCTGGTCTCTTTTTTGAAGCAAAAATTCGAGGCGTCCCACACAATACCTGTCCGGAAGGAAGCTTCCGGGGATCTCCAGTGGTGCTCTGGCCTTTTCGTCTTCCCGCCGTCTCTAGTGCCCCCTCCCCGCTCCCATCTCTGACTTATTCTTTTGCGAGCTTTTTGTGCTTGCGAGAGGCTCGAGACTTCTTTTTTTTCTGAACTTTTCGTCACAGCCACTTCGCCGGGATTAAACATAAAGAAGCGAAGAAGGATGGAAAAGCCCTTCGGTCCTAGTGTGCGTTTTTGTCTTTGTTATTTGAATGCTGATGAATCAATCATGACATCTGAATGTTTACTGTGTCCCAGAGATCCTACATATTAAGCTAAGCAACGCAATCACTCTCCTAACACCACTTAATTGTAATAATAATAATAATATGAAACACTGAAAATTGAATTAATTGTACTTGATGAAAGTATGAAATATTCTTTTTCATTCGAAGAAATAGCAATAATTACAGAGATGAGTCGTTGCGCAAGAGCAGATAACGCGAAAGTAATTAAGAGAGAAAATAAGGGGCGAGAGGAGGTCAGACATAGCACGCTAAGAAAGATCGAAACCCAAGAAGAGGCGCGGAGAAGAGAAGACAGGACGCGAAGGACTGAAAGACAAACGAATCGTTATTTTCTCTCTCCCTTTGCTTTCATCGCGATACCCTGATACTTTCAAAGTTAATTGCACTTCTATTGAGCAGCACGAGAGTTCTACAACTCTGTCGTAGTTTAATCTTGCTCGCTTCAAGAAAACAAAAAAGAGAGGTATGTTGTTCCTCCTACGTGTCAATGGGATCTTTTGTGGTGCCTACGTATAAGCACCATCGAGAAAGCTTTTTTGATATTTACGTGGTTATTGTAAATTATCAGCCAAGAGTTGGAAAAAATCTTCAAAATCCACACATTTTACCAGTTACTCAATCCCCAAAAAGCAATTAGGATTCATCACCTTGAAGTTACTTGAGACAGTATTTCAAAACGTATAAATATTTCCGTGCAAAATGTAAAAGACAAAAAAAAGCAAGTTTACCAAGAGCAGGCGAAAGGGTGGAAAGTGTTCTCACTTGGCAAGTGCACGCTCTTGCGGTTCTGTACTCGAGCTTGGCTACGCGAGGGAAGAAAGAAACGATTAAGTACCGGCACTTGAGCGTCTCTGCCAGAATTACAACATACTCTCTCGGCGTATGGATTTTTTCGAGATTTTTTTCTCCGACACTCTGATCTTGTGTCCTGTTCGAGGTTTCTTGGAAAAAGTCTTTGTTGTGGTTTTAGAACGTGTATATGTACGTATATTGATTCAATCTCGGATTCAATGGTATAAGTTTATGTTGAAGAGATACATATTTATGGTCGAATCAAATCAATGAATCTCGAATGAATTTATTGAGTGTGCTTAGCAGACTTGAAAATTTTTGAAGCAAAGGTCGTAATTCACACGTGCTTGCTGTATTCAAGAAGTAAAAATAATTTGTCGACGTACGACACGGTTGGCAGAAGAGAATCAATAGAGACCGAGAAATTAGATATACAACAATAATAGAGTTACACCATCTATCATATCCACTATATAAAAACATTAAATTATATTTGTTGTAGCAGATGTCATTAAGAAGTACCTCGACGAATTGTCCTACTTAAGCAAGGGATAAGTGACAAACCATCGATATGCACGAACGCCCCTTCTTCATTTCTATTTTTAATGAGTATTTTTCCTGTTGATGGGTCGGCGCGTTATTTCATTTTCTAAAATACAGAGGTAGTTTTTCATGTAAACTGTAATTAAACTGCAATTATATCCAATTGTTACTTGCTTCCTTTGAAGTGGGTCGCGAGATTGTAATGTTCATTGAAACAACAACTTTCCGTTAAGATGGACGTGCTACCACTGAATTTTTCTGTCTTACGTCTTTGTGGTGTCTGGTATGAGGAAAACGAAAAGTTTGGATTCTGTAGAAAAGTGTACCGGTTCTTTGTGGTAGCGATTATTTTTTACTTTACGCTTATACTAGATGTTAATCTTGTTATAAATAACAACTACATTGAAGATCTAAACGAGTCTCTGTTTTTGGCTTTGGCGTTCTTGAACAACTACGTGAAGATCACTCATATCGTACGTCGTCGAAACATCGTGATAGAAATAGTGCAAGATTTAAAAATTCCATACTGTAAAGCCAAAAACAACGAGGAAGCAAAGATACTGAAAAAACACGTAAAAACGTCAAAGTGGCTCTTCATATATTTTATGTGTTTCAATTTATTGACTGGCTTATTTTTTTTCTACGATATTGTATCAAAAGTAATTAACAAGCAACGTTTGCCATTCGAGAGATTCCAATTTGACGAAAACTCAAGTCCTCAAGTTCTATATCCTATACTTTGTTTATATATATTATCAGCTTTCTATTGTGTTGTAATCAACGTGTCCATCGATACCATGTCCGCTGCATTATTTACATTGATAACTGGACAATTGGAGTTAAATGCCTACAGAATTAAGAAATTACATGGTGGCGATATGGTCCGTATCAAGGAGTGCATCGATCATAATCTATTGATTTGGGGAGTGAAGAAAAAAGTGGAATCTTTCATCATTGGATTTATTGTACCGTTCTTTTTATTCAGCTTGTCATGTATTTGTACAAGCATATTTCAAGCCTCTGAGGTACAATACTATTGGAATCAAAAAAATTTTTCTTTTCTACAAGTTTTCAATTATCTTTTCCGTAGTACAACCTATTTAGCTCTGATTTCGTGAGAGCTTGCGGTTTCTCTTTGGCGGTTTTGCAGTATGTCTTCATCTATTGTTGGTTCGGTAATCAATTAGAATTGACGGTAAGTTGTTTTTTGTTTCATTTCTATCAATCTATAGGAAAAACTTTAATTTGTCGTTTTATGGTTACCTAAAAACAGAGTCAAGAAATATCCGATGCGATATACCATAGCGATTGGATTTCCATGGATATTCGAGAAAGGAAGCATTTGTTATTTTTTATGACTTGCAATACAAGAGGCCAAAGTGTTTCCTGTCATGGACTGTGTACACTAAACTTGAACACATTCTTATGGGTAAATAATATGAGTCAAAATTTTCAGCAAATTATAGGGCAGAAAGGTTCGTTATTGATTTTGCTTGGACTGTATCTTTGGTACGGTAATCATTTATAAAGCATAATCAATATGCTGCACTCTAGTTTGTATAATATTATAGTATTAGCTTATGTGTGTTTTATTAACCTTCTAATTATTCATAAATTTACTTTACAGATAATAAAAATGTCGTATTCTGTAGTGAATTTATTACGTCAAGTTCATTCAAGAGCTTAAACCATGTAATTATTTTTTTCAACGTTCCAACAACAAGTTCCAAAAGCTTCTAGTTATAATAACAATATAGTTGTTTTGGAGTGAAAATATTATATTTTGTAGTTCAGTAAATAAAAGTATGTGTTAAAATGATTTTTTTAAAGTTTGGATGATGTGTCACAAAAAAACCTGTTTGCAGTTTCCAATCAAATATTTCTAAATAAACCGCTCCTAAATGAGCGAGTTGACAACAACCTCTTGACGTTTAATAAAAATGAAAAAAAATTTTAAGAGTTTTCATGAAAATTTACCAAAAATAAGGTCCTCTGTACAATATTTTTTAACGTATATGTAAATGTTAATTCCACCGATTCAGTCTATTGCATCATCCTAAGAATGATCAACATCAAGTGACTTCATCGTATTCCTCATTTATTATTTCATGCTTTTCCTAGCTCCCGTTGAGTACCGTGTTGAACACTTCGAAATCAATTGTCCTGCGAACTCGAATAACCTTAGTTTTGTTATTAGGTATCATGGATTTCCAGATTTTCCATCTCATAACTCTTTGGTCTATGCCAGACGGAGGACAGACAAAACTGACCGAGTTTTCGATATGAGCTCTCTACTTCATAATGGCTTACTCTAATTAAAGTTAATATCCAAAAAATTCGCTGTAACTTGTGCACATTTGTCTAATTGAAACGTTAATTTCTGCAAAAGCTGACCCAAGTTGTCGAGGAGTTTTAAGCACATGATGATCCAAAACAATGGAAATTTCTGAAAAGTTTGGTCGAAAAGTATTGGAATTATTAGTTGAATTTTGGTAAATTAAACCACTCCAACGATTTATTGCTGTCGTACGGAGCGAACGACGAAATTCTGGTTTCATTAACCAGGATAATTTTTTGATAACTTTCTCAAACAGTTGAACGCATTACTCTTTGAAAGCTCCACTAATCACTAGAATCTGACCTCGTTATACAAAGGCATTTATTCTCTGAAAAATAATTTCCACAGACTGAAGTAAAAATTCACTTTGGTCGACCGCCATGGGAAAGACTTTTCGAAAAGGACCCTCAGCCCGCGTCCATCTCCTGGATTTTCGCAGCGTCGGACGCAATCATCACTTCTATCGGATCAGGCTAAACTTTTTAACGAGTACCTTTCGATCCCTGCGTCCGAAGTATCTCATCTACTCGCTCCCTCCCACCGGCAAAAGCGGGGGCGAAGAAAGAAACTTATAAGCAACTTTTCCAAGAGCCTATTTACCCTCCGATTTTGATTCACTCCATATTACTACGTGCGTTGTGCAAAAGTTCCGCGACTTCAATATATTGATGTACACACCAGAGCTACGTTTCGAGGGATTCAATTACTCGATGGCTCGACAACTTTTCGAAGCTCCGGACCAAGAATTCTTTGCTGTATGGGTTTTACGTGTCTCGACTTTGACCAAATTGTCGTTTCCAGTGATTAAAATGATTAAAACAACCATCTCCGATCTCATCCTTACGAGAACCTTATTTCATTGAGAAATTGCTCATCTCGTGTAATATTTCACGCTTCCATTGCATATTAATTGCGTAACATGCTAATGGTACCACGGATCGATAAAATTGGTACACGACGCACACGTCGGCCTATCTCCCTCACCTCGCATTTGCATAACACTCAATATCGCGAACAATGCAAATAACGAACACCGAAGCCCTTGATTTTGGTATTCCCTTTGACAAACCCACGACTCAATCCCAATTTGAAAAGAACCCTGCTTATAAAACTGCCCCGTCCTACACATAAATCCCGCGAGTCGAGTCGAGAAATGGAGAAGTAAAAAAAAAAACAAAAAAAAAAAAACCCCATCCGGCACCCGTGGACAATCCATTATCCTCGCGCCGTCGCTGCTGTTCTCCGGGTGCATTTCATCCGCAACAGGCATCGCAACGGCCAAAGGCCAGCTGTCCAAGCCCTTTAGCCGGGAGATGTATATACACGTGCCCGCGCTCTTCCCCGCAGACCGTGATTTATTCGAAGGCATGCACGTTCGTGTGCGGCTTCCTTCCTCCCTTTCGCTGCTGCGACTTGCGTGATATGTGTATGGTATAGTGGCCAGACCGAGAGGAAACGGGGCGAAGTTTCCACGGCAGTGTATTAAACACACCCCTTCGGGGGCGAAGTTTAGCGCGCGGGCCTTCATAATTTCCGGACGAATCGTTTGGGGGGGGGGGGGCGATAGGAATATTGCCAGGACCACCGTGGCCCTCTCTCTTCCTTTCCACTTTTAAATAAAGTCCCGGACGAGAGTTCGGCCGCGAGCTCGGGAAGGAGCGCAGGAACCCGGTGCTTCTTTATGGCGGTCGTGGACCAATACACATGGTCCTCCGGCGAGCTCTATTTTCCCGCGGGGAATGAGAGCGGCGTGCCCGTGCATTGCCATACCCAGAGAGGGGAGAGATTTATTTTAAGCCGTGAGCTCTCGCCGTGTACTGTACTGTTGCGGTAAGTTCTCGCAAACTCAAGCGAATCGGGTTTAATACTGTTGTTGTCGGATAGTTTGCTCGGTATTAATCAGTTGGGGTGCACTCTCTGGGAGCGTTTTAGCGCCTAAGAGTGATTTCAATAACCGATCCGGTATAGCCATTGTATAACCACGGACCAGAGAGCCGACCGGGCTATTAGCGCTTGGTTACTTTCGCTCCGGGATTTAATTTCATTCAACAATCATAGCGAGTTTAGAGTGTAAGCGTATGCTTCCAGAAAACCAGTTCTCACCCCGTTTGGATGCCACCGGAGGGAAATTAATTTTTACTCGGTATGATTGCCGGATGCAAGAAAACGATGCTATTTGTGGCATCGAGAAACTTTGCAAACAGTTTTTTAGCTTCATACTGTTCGTACAAACAGGATTTCTTTTAAAAAATCGCCCAAGCGATTTATCCACAGTTGCTGTTGCATTACTAAAACTCCACTTTTATTATTTATTACAAAGTTGGACTCAACTGTATCCGTCATCAATTAATCTGGCAAACTCCTCTCAAAACTCCCTCTCGAATCACATCACCGATAACTCAGCCAAAGTTACCTCTTACGCCCTATGCAACCAGGCATCACCTAGCCCACGAGGAGTAATTCCTCAAAGCTCACTGGAGAGGCAACGGCACAACAACATAACGAAAGAACAGAAGACACCGAGAGCCGGTAAATCAAGTCCTCCATTGTCCGTAGACACCCCATGCACGCACCCAACTCGGGCTACACCGCGCGTTATCTTCGCCTTTGCTGACCCTCGGAGCTTGCGATAACTCACACCGGGGATGGCGTGAAAGAGATAGAGACGCTGTTAATGGACTATCGCGCGCCCAAGCTCGAAGGCGACCAAGTCTGCATGAATTATGAATCAAATTAACACCTGCCCCACCCCTGGAGGAGCGCAAAGGTGGGAGCCCCCGCTCATCATCCTGGCATTTTGTCTCTTTCTTCCTCACCCCTTCTCCCCTGATTCTCGGCAGCTGGAGAAGTTTCTAATTTCACGTCCGACTGAATTCACGTCCGATATGGCCACGGAATTCGATAATCGGATTGCAGGGGGCTGCTCTCCGGGGTGGGGGGGGGTCAATTAGCTGTAAGGAGATAGCAAGTCGATCGGAACGAGATACTCAGCGAGGCCATCGATCTCGTTCAAGAGATCTGGTTACATATAGGGATCGATGAAAATTTCGAGGATCGCCGGCACGAGAGTTTCTTTTATCAGTATCAACGGTTTATGAAGAATGAGGTATGAATCCTAGATTAAACAAAAGTTCAAGATGATTCAATGGAGCCCCATTTCCACTTTGGTTGATGGTAAGGACAGTTTGAATAGTGACGTGGACAATAAGCACTTGTGAGTGTATAAATCGGTTATTTGTTTTGAAATCCATTGAAATTCCTGTTTCCACTTGATGGCTGGACACCAGCCTAAACGATTCGGTACCATGGCGACAAAACTCTGGCGATTACTCGGTGACAAAGTCCCCTGGGCGAACCGTCCCTACGGAAATTACATCCACGCGCGTACACCTGCTCGAGACCTGCGTGGAAGGGAGGTACTATACCGTAAGCGTCGTTTCACCGAAAAGGCTGGGTGGTGGCCACTCGCCAATTTTTTACCATATCGCACCGCCTTCGGGCTTATCCATACCCCGCTCGTGCCTCTCTGACACTTGCACCCGCATAACTCGAGACTGGTGTTGTTTTCTCCCTTTGGCATATAAGGCACGATGGAGGGAGGGTGCAAGTGCAGCGTGAGAAATAGTTACGCGTGTGGTTAAGAGTCACGTCGTTTGTCACTGGGGGGTGTGTGAAATAATTTTATTATCCGCTTGGAAAAATTTTAAGCTTTTGTCATAGCTTGTGTCAATGTGTACGTGTCCTGTCGAGCTTCTCTTTTTAATGCGGAGCAAAAAGTTGGTACAGTTAATTCCAATATGTGACGGGGTAGGTAATGCTCAGTTGGTAGAAAATTTATGGTAATGAACGAGCCATTGCGTGGCTCTTACCCCCGCACGAACGGGGCTGGGTGAATTACGTTATTAATTAATCCACTGGAATACGAAAAAAAAACTCTTGAGATACAAAGTAGATGAGCCATCTATACTACTGCAGTTATTGTATTTAATTTGAATATTAAACCCACTGCCCAGCTCTACGCGCCATAGTATCAAAACTTCGAGGGCGCAAGTCGATGCATTCGAAAAAACTTTGATCCAATATCCATCCGATGAAAAATACGCGAGGGCGGCGAGACCTGGATTAAAAGCAGTTCGAACGGAGGAACAAATCACGCGAAGAAAACAAGCTCAAACATAGGAGTGAGAGGGAGAAATCAAGTAACGAGTTTACAAGTTTGATCCCAGGAAGAAGGAAAGGAGGGAAGCGCTCGGCCCCTCCTTTGCCCTCAGTTCGCAACTGAGGCTGTAAAAATAGAGGAGATTATATGAAGTATGTACAAGCCCCTTGGCGAACTTTAATTGCATTTTCTCTCCCTCCCCTGATTTTTCTCCGTTTAACTTTGAAAAAGCCGCTTTCGTCACCCACTGGATCCGAGTATAGTTTCCCGCTCAACCGGGGGCTCCTCGTCAATCGATCCCGTGGCTCGTCCCTTTCTTCGCGTGCACCCACACTTCTACGCGATCGGGAAACTCATAGTGTCTCTTGAACGACGTCGATATTCAAGATGACGCCGCGCTAATTGTTCGCAATTATGTACGCGAGGCCGAATCTCGGGGGATGAATAAGAGACTGAGGAAACGGGTGTTTGCCCCATCTCCTCTGGCTCGGTTTCTCCGACCAAGAGATACGCCGTGGATGCGAGAAAAGAAGTCGCTGAGATAAGTAATGCTAGCTCTACTTGATTTCCTTAACGACCTCATGGGCTCGCTCATGGGTGCACTTGCACAAATTTCATGTTGAAGGATAACGAGCTGCGTCGATTATTATTATTATTTTTTTTTTCGCTGAACTTGTTCCTCGGAATATCATACAGCGTCTCAGAAGATAAAACGGAGCTTCGATTATTTCTAGCCAACGCGTTTTTCCTCTCGATGTTCAACAAGCCGTGAGCTGTTGTATTTTTTTTCGGACTATTCAGCTCTTTCGTCGGAGTGGAGGTACATTTGCCTTTTTCTCTCTCGCAATTGAATTTTCATTTCCGACTGAGTATACATCTACAAAGTTTGAACGTATAAATAAAATCAAACAAACGTGTTGTAAAAAAAGTAAGCTTATTGTGCAAGCAGCGCAGTCAAAATAGGTTAATTGAAACCTCGAAGTGACGTCAGAGCGAGCGATTCTCGATGAATATATATTACATAAATAGGTAAAAAAAAAGAAAAGTCCTGGCTAGTCGAGAATTGTATCACGATATCTCCGTCTTGTAGAGAGAGAGAGAGAGAGAGAGAGAGCTGAGGTGAATATGTCTCTTAGAAAGTACCTCCTGGAGCCGTACGTTCGCCCGAATTAAAATTCTTACATCCGAGAGCGGGAAGAAGGCTCCGACTTCTTTTTCTTGCCAAGATTTTCAGGAATAAAACATGGGTTAGTTAAGCTTTTCCCGCTTGGCTCTCGGGGCGCGAATTGCGGAAAAAAAAGAAGAAGGACCCGGGAATCCAGGTCTCGTCCAGGTAGTCGTCGGCAGAGTTAAATCCGATAGCTTTACCCTCCGGCGTGAATAAAATGGAGGGTGGGGGGTACAAAGCGGTGCATTTAATACGATTTTATGGGGTCGATGAACTTTGAATGTGGTCCGAAATTAATAGTCATGTGAAACTCACGTTTTCGTGTTTATCGATGCGACCCGTTTGACGCTGTTGGTTGTACAAACCTCTTGGATCACCGAATACCGAAGTAAACATATTCACGATACTATTAATTTCTAATTAAGATGCGTTGGAACAATGTGCAATTAGAAAGGGCCCAAAGTGCATGCATGAAAGTGAGATGTAGGAGTAAGGGTGGACTGAGGGAGAACGGGTACGCATTTCCAATGGAGCCTGCAGGCATGAGCGTTTGTCAGGTCAATTGAGATCAATTTCATCGGTAACGGTTACCACCGAGTTGTCAAATATGCGTATACCTATTTTCCTCCCCGACTCTTCGTGGACAAATCATCTCGAGTAGATCAAATAACTCAGTGCAAAGTGTACAAAGCAAACCGCGTATAGCGCGGTAAATATTTCGACCCAGGGATTTCAGCCACTTGTGCAAGTGATGCATAACATCGCAGTGCGCGTGGAAGAGGCGCCTGCCCGTGTAATTTTTCTCGCGCCCGTCCACGCGCCCATCTGCGCAACGTGAATTTAATTAACTGCGACTGCGGTGTCATTCTCTTTGGAGCACGTACATGTATGTGTATGTGTACGTCCTCCCAAGTGTACACACGCACGCGCCCGCTCGCGACCCCCCGGGCGTCCGACTGTCCCCCCTCTTTTCCGCGCCAGCGGCAGGTCTCGCGTAATTAAATCTCGTTCTCGTCGCCCGCGACACCTAAGAGTATCACCAGCTTTGCGGCTCTTCTAATGTTCGATGAAATTCCTCTGTCTCGTTGATTTGGCGAAAATGAAGTTTTTCCTTTGTACTATTTTTACGGTATAATCTCATTGAACGGCCAATAAAATTTTACCAATTATAGAGCCATCACTTCCTGTCACCCCATTTTGTAATTGAAGTAAAAACGAACTGCGGCTACAGACATCTCGAGTCTCTTCCCACAACCCTTAGCACACCCCCTACTATGAGCTACAAATATGGACCATACCGTGTACCAATTATCGCTTCCCTGTACTCCGACGATTCAATTTTGGATTTCCCCGGAGGGCAGAGATGACAAGCTGGCAGGCCCGAGACAATTGACACGATGAGCCAGTCTTTCGGGAAAATAGGATCGGAAAATTCTGAAATTGGATGTGAAAATTGCAATTACTTCCTCGTACGTCTTTTTTTCTGGAAAAGAAAAAAAAATAGAAAACGCCTACAGAAACGTCCAAATGAAATGCAGTGCTGTAATGACAGGGAAGCTTTTCGAGTTTTTTTACGATGCGGTTTGGGCTGAAAAAAGCTTTTTACGGTGGAAATTACGGATGCATAAGGCTCAAATCGTCGAATGGAGCCACGCTTGGGTTGTAAAATTTCCAGGCGGTATCAACAAAAACAAGTAATCTCGTTTGCCCAGCCGATTGCGAGTTTCTCCAATGAGTCTATTGTTACACAGCCGCACAATTAATTCGCTCGCGGTCACTCGTACTAATCAAAATTTCCATTTGGCTGATCCAACAGACGACTACCACCTCGCCGAGCTCCGAGCTAATTATTTCCAATTGCAGCGAACTAGAACGTCTCGCTAATTGCACCTGGAGTCAAATAGATGAACTTGTCCGCTGCAGTGCAGAAGTAGCTTAGTGTTTTCACATTCGCCAAATTTAAACGCGAAGCGGGGATTTTGCTTGTGCATAGTGCATATAGTGAATAATAGACAAGCGGCTGCCATACGGGTAAACTCGATTGTTAGCACCCGTGGAATAGGACAAGAGCATGGGGAGGGGACGAGGCGCTTTGGCGAAAAGAATAAAAACCGCAAGCTGGTCCCGAGTGGGACGGAGCACTCGAAATTATTCATTCACCTGGGGGGTGTACGTGTCGGGCATGTGCTGTTTTCTCAGCGCGGAAAATAAAATTCATCCTTTCTCTTTTGTCTTTGTGGATTCTTCCTTAATGATTTTCTTTTCTCTCAGAGTGTCAATGGCCGGTTTGTGCCCCAATGAGATAATCCATTGTTTCCAAAATTTTGTCAATGCGATGGGGTGAGGGGATGCTTTTTTATGACTGTGATGTTTTCATCGCTATTTTTAACAAGATGTAAGGATATCAAATGCTATAGGGGAATTAAAAATAACCCGTAGCGATTGTTAGCCCCGTATAGGTAGTAAATTGGGGCACAATGGACAATAAGAGAAAATAACAGATTTCTCCATGAAGGATCACTTTTAAATGAAAAAGAAAAAAAAAAAAAAAAAAAAAACATAATCCCCATGCTCCATGGAAGCAAAATGACCCAAAAATAACCCAAAAGCGTTAAAAAATTCATAGAAAATTGATAATTTTTGCCTGAGAGCACTTTAACATCCCTTATAACAATGTAGCTTACTCACTTCTAACTAGAAATAATCGCCTACCAAATTTCAAAGCCCGAAAATATATTATAAATTACTTTGATTCGGAAAAAAGGAGTTGTGCCAGGATCTGTACTATTTTGTTGATATTACCAGCTTCACACCACCGTAATATTCCATACAAATGACCTTTTTACTTTTTCTCTTCATCATCATTACCTGTCCTGACAATCAGTCATGGGTGAATCAGCTTTGAACAGAAAATTTTGGGATTTTTGACTCGGTGAAACATTCCAATAAGAGCCAAGATCCTACGATGTAAAAAAAAAACTACCCAGGCATAATCTCATTCCTTCCTTTGCTCTCATTTTTGCTCAGTTTTCCTTAAAATCAAATCGTAAAACGCGAAACCTCGAATACGAGGAAGAAAGCGCTGAAATCTGACTTACAACAACCAAAATCTGAAACTTGGTTGTCTCTCTTTCCTACTTTGACTACCAGAGTTGTTTTGTCTCGACTTGAAACGATTGGAAATTCAGATACTCCTTGTAGCGGCATGAAAAATTCAAACACCTCATGGAGAAGATTTGAGATTCATAGTATTACGTATAGCATTTACGATGTCTATGGTCTTGACGGATGGGCTGTACATTTTTGGAAATTACACGATGCTTTTTATTCTGTTATTAGTACTTTTAGTAGTGCTATCATTTTTATAAATATCAATACAGTTATTATTCAACTTATTAAATTGACCATATGCATGTAATGGTGAATGAAAACACATTACACATTCGTACATGCACGTATACACACTGACATTCATGCGTATCTACGCAGATAGAAATACATACAAAACATGTGCAGAAATGCTTGTGTCATTTATTATTTTATTATATTTTGTACTTTTTGCTAACAAGATTTTGATTTCAAGCACGTCGGAAAAGGTAAAAAAATAATCTCTGTAAAGTTTTTGCGCAAATAACGTGTTTGCGAAAAACCTGTGCTAATTACGGGACAAATTTGATGTACTATCATTTAAGGACAAAATATAGCCTTACTTTTCAAGACAATTAACTTGAAGAAGGTAAATCGTAAACAGTAAAAAAACGGCACATTGCCTTTAGAAATGTTGAAACATAGAAATTCTCAAGAAAAGATACAAAGAGAGCAAACAACAAAAGGAATGACAAAATGCGTCATCTTGAACATAAAACGCGAACGACGGCACCGAAACCGAAGGAGAACAAGAGCGGGGTACAAAAGTGTAGCTCGACGTAAGCCGCTGGCGTTTTATGCCCCCCGGCTGTGCCCTTTCGCGTTATATTTCCTCCCTCTTGTTCTTTGCATACGTATATACGTATCTCGAATCTCGGAGCCACCACCACAACTGCCTGGACGTCCGAGGTGCATGAGCTGTAGCTGTTTCGACTACACGCCTAAATGCACTTTGGGTTTACAGCTCTCTGTAACTGCTTGCCTGTGTGCAGTGAAATTCCCTTTGCCGAATGAATCGAGGAATTTTTTTTCGCGGTCCCTTTGCTTTTGAGCAGGAAAATTGTTTGAATTTTTGGAGGGAATGCATTAAAAAGTACTTATTGCTGCGGGAACCAAACAGCATTTATTCGATGGTTGAAAAAAGAAAAAAAAAATTAATTGGTAAAAGTGACCGAAAAACCTCGTGTTTCGACGAGGCCTCGAGTACATTCGCTTGTGTTCCAAAAAAGGGGTGGGGGCTCTCCAGTACTCAACATTTTCACAAGCTTGACCCACTAACGGAAAAAGTCCAAAGCAAAGACCACACTGCAAACCATAAATATTCCAGCGATACACCCATCCCCCTGCTCCAACTTTTGTTTTCATTATTCTCCGCTAAGCGCTCTCATCCCTGGCACGCAAGCGATGTGCTCGCACGTTGTTGTGGGCGTTTCGTAGCTGAAACAAGCGGTGAAAAATGCTTACGTCCGCGTTTTCGACTTTTTTCCCCTGCAGCGTGTCCCCGAGCCACATGGAGATCCACGTGCAGCATTTTTTCCCACCCCCTCTCTTTTTCCTAACTCTCTCTGTAGAGGACAACATCTGTGACTTGGCCATTTACTACTATGGAGAGCAAAAGGAGGATGTACAATCTCATTGTGCTCAAACAACGGAGGAGCTGCGGAAAAATAACGTAAAATATATGAAAGCGGGTGATGTTGTTATCGATAAGACACAAGAAAGTCGGAAAAATCAATTCCTCTCAGCATTTCGACTGAATGAATCGAGTGTCGACGTGATTCCAGTCTTCGGTTACGTTCGCGTTGAAAGACAAAAATAAAAAATACCATCCTGTCGTTGAACTAACGAGAATCTCATCCCCATCGGTTCGAGAAAAGCGTTGTAGCCCTCGGGCCTATAGTACAAGCCAAATGGGACTTTTCACAGATCGTCCTTCATTTTATCCGTGGATTAATGGACTCTCCCGTGATGATCGCGAGGGCCTTGGATTTGATTCCGGCAGGATCTGAATATCCGACGAAACACGAAAGTTCTCGTGCTCCCTTGCTTCAGCATCCACTTGTTTTTTTTTTTTTTTTTTTTTTTTTTTTTTTTTTTTTTTGATCGCCGCTCGATATGTTGGTTTAATGATAATCGATTTCATTTTACTTTATAATCCGCGCTCGCGAGCCCGAACCCATTATTTTTCCCGAAGACAGGCCGCATAAATTCCGAGCATCCGCTATCTATGCACGAACGGCGGAGGGTCCGGAGAATTGAATTGCAAAAAATCGATCCTTTGAATTTAATTTAAACATGTTGTACCCAAACAAGCGCTAGTAAATATCTTTAGAAAAAAAAAAATGAACAAACTAAACGTTGTGCCAGTGTGTTTCGTAGCTCGATCGTACAATTGGCACGAGACTCGACACAAACGAGCCTTATGAACCATGCAAAAACCATGATGCATTCGGACTCCGGAGCCCTCATAACTCTTGATCGGGATGAGGGTAGCTCGCAGTGTACACGTACTGAGCCACCGTTCACTATCTCCTTTATTTATCTCTTATCTGTGAACAACACAAAATGTCATTTATGTAATACCGAGCGAACAAAATATGAAAAAGGACAAGCTTTTATAGTAAACGCTGTCCGTTCGTGGGTATATTATGAGGTTACCGTGAAATATTCATTGCTGCGAGTTCATAATATCAATTTTTACAGACAGGGATTTATTTCGAACGAAATTTTGCACCAATACGGGTCACGTCACTTTTCCGCTGCTTTCAACGCACCGTACATAAATGTACCTTAACGTGGTCTTAAAGGAGAAAGTACCTGTCCTCTCCACGTGTCATTGAAAATATGTATCTCTCAGTGTTCAATTTAGCGGCTCTTATTGCATGTATAAGTAAGCACCTTAAAGTTTTGACCCGCCACGATCTTCTACTCCAGTTCAATACTCTCAGGCAATAACTGTGTAGACAACCCCATATGTGCATGAGCCACCTCATGTATTATCACCCTCTTTTTTTTATATGCTCTAATTTATTACTTTCAAACTAAAATTGTTTCTATCTCATCGGCTATCTTCTCGGGCTCACTCAACACCACAGAACAATCCATATATGACCCTCTATGAAGTGTAACTCTGATTGCAGAAGACCAATCTTTATACTAAAGCGTTGATTTAGAGTTTTTCTGATAATCGTTGCAAAGGAGAATCCTTAGAGTATTGTATACCTAGTGATGATCAGTGGTCTAGAATAACAAAAGTAATTAATGTACATGAAGAATTTTTTATGGAGGCTGGATATTTTTTTCTCTATTTTTAAATAGATTCTGGTTTTTCGAAAAAACACCATTACGTATGGTGTAGAATAAAATATACCTGCATGAGGATAAGCTGCCTTTGCAAGTTGTTAGCTCTCTCAGCAGACACAGGTGATACGGTAAACTTAAACTGTATACGTCGAGAAAAATATTCCTGTCAAGGCTCCAACGAATTTCCCTCCCTCCAGCTCCTATGGCTTGTCATCGAGTTTTTCTCCCTTTTTCGAGCCAACGTTGCAGCGCACACAACTCGCATACCTGCATTCCTTCCCCGAGTCGCAATTGTCATCGATTTTCAATTTAATTTTTATTTCCTCGTCTCCCATTCTTGCTCGTTTCTAACCTGCGACGTGTAAGAGTTTCGTGCGTATTCGCAGGCAAGCTTGATAAATTTCCTTGATAAATAGTATTTTTACCGCTTCGACTAGCAGTACGTACAATTTTTCTCTGTAACGGGGAGAAATTGTCGCGCGATGTACATTAGGAGAGGTGGAAAATTACGCTCAGGATATAAACGCTCTAAATCACGAGACACGCGTACTGTGCGAAATATTCGGATATTATTGCTTTCTTATTCATTTTTTTACACAAGTATCTAAAGTGATTGAAACTATTATTGAAATGAATAATGAACATTTGATTTCACTGAGTTAAAATCATACTTTACTCTACTGAACACATACATTTTTTTTTTTTTTTTTTTTGCAGATTGTCAACTCGAACCGCCCCACACCTGTTATGGTCGAAGGAAGTTTCATAAGGTGAGTTGGTTTTGAATTCATTTTTTTTTTAAATCGATAAGATATTATTGTGAATAATTTTTCACTCTTACTCGTGTTCATTGTTCTGTACACCAGTGCTGACGACATTATCAACTTTGAACGTATTTCGTATAATCGTTGCGTCGTCATGTTGTGGCAACGATCAATGACGCGAGAAACAGATAAAGAATATCCCTTTTTTTGCATTTCAACAAACCGTGGGTGACAACTCGGTTATTGATTTCTCTGATTATTATCAATGCAATGGCTGTATTGGAAAACGTTCTTATTCACGCACTTGTTGTCAGTAGGATTCAATTTATTTCCCCTAAAAGTGATGTGCCGTATACATTCCAACATTGATGGCAGAGCCTCAATTTCCTCGTACGTATTTTAACTTTTCAAAATAAAAAGACACCCAACGTGTAACAATAAAATAAACTTAAATTAAAGAAGTTAAATAACAGTAGAACAAAAAAAAGCTGGAGTAATAATAAAAGTCACGCAGACGAGGTTACAAATACTCGGCCGCTCGAGTTAAATTCATAAGCTCGAGTCGTAAGAAGTAACTTCCCTAATTGCTCGGGAATCAGTTCGCTCGAGGGTCTCCGAGTGTCACCCCTCCCCCGCAGTTTCCACTTTTCCCCGGGAACGCCTCCAACTGGAACAACTCCGGGAGAGTCGGACTTTGCTCTCGAGGGACAAAGTTTGCCACCGATCGCGCGTTCCAAGGGTATAGGCAAACGCCCTCCTCCAATTAGGCTCTGCTGACTGTACGGGGAGAGAATGAATTGTTCCTCGCGGTTTTGTCTCCAGATAGATAGATTCCACTGTTGAACGAATTTTAAGTTATTCGGCATGCAGTTGCGCTGCTAATGGGAAACAAAACAAAAATAGAAAAAAAACTCCAAGGCTACGAATAAAAATAAAAACAAAACAAACTATAGACTCGGCGTGACTAGCATCGTTATGACGATGTCGACTAAATTCGCTGAAAAGATCTCATCACGGTCCAGATATCTTTTTTTCGTGCAAAAAGAAGGAGGTGGAGGATCGTAATTTGCAGAAGAAACGGGTGAAAAGAGGCATCGTTCCGCGAATGCACAACGCGCTAGCAAGACTAGCGTATATAGTACATGGTGTACCACTCCACGTTTCACCTGCTCAAAGCTCAGTCTTCGCGTGGCAAGCTCTCCCGCTTCTATATAGATACGTACGCGCGTAGTGGATCACTTTGAGTACAAACATCGCAAATTGGCGGCCTTAGACTTACCACCGGTGCTCTGTTCCTGCCGAACAAACAGGGAGGAAAAAATCCTGCGTTTTGGAGAGAAAATCCCGGTGGTTATTTTTTCTCCTCTATCGTTAGAATCTGCTTGCCGAGCGAGCGGCAAAGTGTTCGGAGATAAATTAATCGCGTGCTCCGAAAATGGCACTTACCTCCTCGGAGCGGGGCTGTACGCCGTGGCTCTCTTAATTAACGAGAAACGCAGAAGTCGAGCACGCGGTGCACATCGCTCGCACGCGCTAATTACGAGATCGAGGAGTTGTCGGCTGCGAGGAAGTGCACTCGGTGATGGAAATCTAGGGGAAAGAGGGATCGCGAACGCCTTTCTTTTGCTCTTGACACAGATGATGGCGTGCGTGTTGAGACTGGCTCGAATAATAGTACCTACGTCGCTCGTCGTTTGCGCGAAAGTCGAATTAGCGAGACTAGGGTCAAATTGAAACCTGATTGCGTTTTCGCGCCGATCGAGCGGTGAATCTTCAATGGGTGACAAACGCCTCGAGAAAAAAGTGTATTTACGGGATGTTGAAAGTCTGTGCAGTTAACAGGACGGGGGAGCTCGAAGTTTCCGGGGAAGGGAAAAGAAAGTGGAAGCAAAAGTTGGCCTCAGTGTTTAACGTCGCGTTTGAACTAGTGATTCAAGTCAGGAAAAAAGTTTGTGGAATAAAATGGGCGGGTTGTGTCTTTTTTTTCATTTGTTTTTTTTTTCCCCCCTTATCATCAGGACAATTTCTAAGAAGTATCTAAATATATTTTCTAGTGATGGATGATAAATTTCTTTTACCATTTTTAATGCATACGTGAAGCGCATTACTATATAAGGCGTAGATTATCGTGTTTTGCACGTTTTAAGTAGTAGAGCTCAAGTTTTAGTCAGACCTCAAGCAAAATTCAAATAGATTTGCTCATTTGTCACTTTTAGCCATAGAAAACAAAGTAATTGGATTCATATCGTTAATTATCTTATGAGACTTTATTCTGTCAAGAAAACTTCTCAATGAATAAAACTTTTGCAGTGATAAATTCTTTCACAATTGTTTACATCGCCGTAATGACACATATAAGTAATTATTTTTCCTTTCCATGCGCATTATTAAAACTAAATAGGCATTCACGAGAAAAACGCCCTCAAAGACCAGAATATACACATTTTACCTCCTTTTTGCATTTTTGTAAAACTCTGTCTATGTGAGTGTAGGGAGCAATTTGGTAGTCGTAGTTCTACTTACCGGCGCCCTTTGTTCCCATGGATGCCCGAAGACTTGAAAGTCTTGCTTGCGACTTTACCTAGTTGAAATCCACTTAAGCAATTTCGCTCTCTTATTGAACGGCAGTACAAACTTCGCCCTCGTTTCTTCTCTTATTAGGACCTAAGAGGATTTACCGATAGGAGCTTGCGACTGGGAAACATAGGTGGTGATAAATCACGGATATTTTTTTCTTTTTCTGCTAATAACTTATCCAAATCGCACAGATACAAGATATAATCTATTGAACTTCAAGATTCTCTTTTGTTTATACACTAGCGGGTTTCACGGAAGAGAAGACGGGAAAGGCTGCTCGCAAAATTTTCTATTAAATTCACTAAATAATGGAACGGAGTGGAAGCTACTATAGAGGTAGACACAGTACATCGAGTTTTCAACAAGTTTATTGGTATAGTTCGCTGAAAGCTTTGAAAAATAAACATGGCACAAGCGAATATCTTCGAGGGAAATATACAAGAGGTCTCGATAAAGTATCAGTTTGACGTATGATGTGATATTTCGAGGATAACTATTGAATTTTATTGGCCGTTATCGAGGTACAGTAAACGAGTGCATCAAAAACTCCATGCTCGAGGCACTCAAGTACACGTATAGGTCGCCTATGTTTAATGCGAAGCAAATTTTTAACATCACTTGAGGGTGGGGCGCAAACACGCTGTGTTCCCGTTACTTACACGCCACTCTTCGTGTCGTTCCCCTCCCCTCTACTCTCTCTGTTTTTGACTACTGTTTTCTCCCACTTTGTATACGAAGCAAGTAATACCTCAACGACTTTTTTACATGTCACGAGTACGCAACATCATTTGCAGGCTCGTTAACATGTGCGTGTCCACTTGAAACTCACTCCAACGCAAACAATGCCACGACACTCTCCTCTAAAAACACAACAGCACGCAGAGAGCTTCAAAATGTCATATTAAAAATTTTTCATTTTTGTCGAAAAAAAAGAAGGATTTAATCACATCTTCCATCGAGGCTAAAGAAAACTCTAGTACTTAGTAGGACTAAATTAGGTAACGGTGTTCCATTCCAAACATATATATATAAATTTTTTTTTTTCAATCCTGTGATGGTAACTTAAAGAATGAAACAGCACTTGCAGCAACAGCTGGTTCGAGCTCACGATCGCATCCGACCTTTTAATATTTCAGTACAATCAGGTTATCGCGGTAACGGGCAGATCTATACCTTCCCTCGACCATACCTTTGCACTGATTGCGGGTGTGAAATAATTTCGTAAAAGCCTCCTTCGCGCAGTTGTAAATCACTCGAGTGCCTTTGCATGCATTTACGCAGGCGATTCTGGTTTTCATTTCTGCAAACCCAGCCCTTTTTCGCGCACGAAACATTGGTCTCTTTCATTAAAGAAACCCACGAGTGCGCTCCGCCCTCGTGTGCCCTGAGAATAACAATGATTGCATTTTTGCAAAACCTCTTATCGTGTGTGTCGTACCTTTTTTTTGTGTTTTTTTTTTTTTTTTTTCTCGTTATGATCGCTCATCATCATTTTTTGTACCACTTTTTCCAAATGTTATTTTTTTGAGTTAATTTTGTTTTTCGCGGAGCTTGTTATTCCACCCCTCTGTGGTGTGGAAAAAAAAATGGAAAATCGACAGTATTGTGCATGCCATTGTAAGCAACCTCGTTATTTCGCCGCAAAAAATGTAAAAAAAAACGGAAGCAGAGAGAAGAGAGAGGATGCTCTGCACTGCCGGCGAAAATCGAAATTTTTTCACTCAGTGGGTTTGCACTGCATCAGCAATGATGGCACGCGAACATGTTTTTACTTGTATTTTTTTGGAATCATTACTATTATTATTTTTATTTTTTTTATTTTTGTTTTAAGATTATTTACTACGTTAATTTTCATCTTAACTCCAGTCCTTTGCGCGTTTATTGTAAAATAATTTTGTCACGAAGCCCTAACTATTTATAGTTTGATTGTATCGTTGTAACGTCTAGTGTGCCGTTCTTCCCTTCAAATCTTTAACCCAAGTGAACGACACAACCGTAGCTCACCCATAGCCCTAGGTATTCTTGTGGGGGAAAAACATCGAGGATACTGGAAATCGTCCATAAATTTCGAGGTTTTATCCTTCGACGCGGGGAGTTCTATTTCTTATTTTATTTTCATGTATGTAAGCCTCGGAATCGCTGTACTTCGAAAACCCATCTACCGACCTTTTTCATCCTCTTTATACCATAGAGCACCGACTTTGGAGAAAATTTTCCAACTATTTATTTCTCTCTCGCGTGGTAGCTTTATAGTTGGGAACTCTATTGCCATATCGTGTTACTCCAGGATACCGCTGTTGGAATAAGAAATTAATGACATTTCGATACTCGCATGTATCACTAGCTATAGTTGGGACAGACAAACGTACCCATTATTTAGTTTATACAAGAGTTCCTCTGTATTGATCACTAGCATCCCTCATACCTACCAGAATCATCTGGTTCTTGTACTATCCATTCGATGGTGCCATAAGATTCCATAATATTTTACGAGGACCTTACAGTTCGCTGCGTTTATACTTGCTTCACGTTGCTCCAATACAGAAATTGAGTGTTGCTAATTTGTAAAACTTTCCTCTATCGATTGAGTCATTACAACTGGCGTAAAACGACAATAATTTAACTACATGGTAGCAGCAAAACGAATAATTTGATGCAAGTCGCACTATGTAGACAATAATCATACCGAAATCACATAAATTGGAAGTCGTGGTAGGGATCGCTCTTTGAAGCTAAAATCAGTCTTGAAGCTGACACTGTATACTATTCTGCGCGTTTGAGCAGATGCGAGGAAAGCTACTTGAAAGACTGTTTCGAGAGCTTATCAAATTTTCGTAATAAGCCATTAGATTTTTAATACTTTTAATGTATGTTGGATGCTGTTGGAAAATTTTTAGAAACACAGTCTTGACGTTGCACACTCTAGTTCTTACCATTCCGCTTCTTTTAGTCAGTTTTTATAATTCACGAAAAGTAAATCTTGCGCAGTTTCCATTTAGTAACTTTCCCACTTTTTTTCAAAGAAAACTTTCCAAAGCATTTCACGGAATAAATGGCCTTCCTGCCATATTTAACATCACAGGAGACACCAAGACTGTTTGGCCATAAAAAAAAAAAAAATGTTTGCTCCCTCTTTCGTAGCAATAAATAAACACTTTGAATATACAAGTGTGTCAGTGTGGAGAAAATATAAAGCGATGAATCCCAAGACTCGTCGAAATTTTGGAGAACGAGCGATAAAGGTGTCCGATGATAAAATATTTTACGATTCGCCGTCTCCCTCTATTTTTTTCTCCCACCCCCTTTTCTGCGCTTCTTCGCAGCAGAGTGCGTCGTTGGAAAAATAATGCAAATAATTTTTCCCTTTCCGTTGCCGCGCACGCCCGCGGGCCCCTCGTAAACGTCCACTCGATCCGCGCTTCGAAGTATCATTCACCCTTATCTCGTACCCGCTGACCCCCTTCCAAAAATAAAACTTACCCTCCGTTCGAACGATCGAACCGTAACGCCCGCGTGCAATAGAAACGCCTGGGAGGGGCGTGAAATCTACTGCAAACAGCTTCCACGGTATCGAGGACGCGAATTTCCCCGTCACGGAAAATCCGGCCCGTACACCCTTTTTTTCCCAATCGAGCGACGGTGAATGCTCGAATTTTGACGGCATTGTATGATTCACAAGCACAGTTGTCGGCGCAAGATTCCATGGAGCCGCGCGAGATTGAAAAGCCAGGCGCGGGGAAGTTTTTTCTTCGTCGCTCTGACGACTTTTGTGCAGTTGTACGAGGATTATGTCGCGTTAACACGCGTATGCCAATTGAATACTTACCGTGCATGTGATTTCAAGAGTTTTCTATTGTATTTTTTTTTTTTTTTTTTTTTTTTTTTTTTTTTTTTTACTCTATCGTGAAAAATTTAAATTATTCTCGTTACAGTCTTCAACAAGCAAGTAAATGTTACGAAAAAAAATACAATTTTTTCTTGCTCTACGTCCTATAACATGTAGGTTAACCAAGTTTATAGGTGTGTTGTATTTTAGATCCTCTGGGGCAAATAATTGCAAAGTACTGATACAAATGGAAAATATCGTGATACAAGGCGATATTCCTTGGCCCACGACTTAATTATTGTTTTGACGTAACACTATCTTAAAAATATATTTAAAAATGAACTCAGCTAACTATAGTTTCTTCATTTTAATGTTGGTCAAAAAAATTCTTTATCAACGAGAGATATCAATGGATTCATTCTGAAAACTCAATTTCACGGTATTAGACCACAATTCCATTGGTTGATTTAACGTTACACAGAAGTATTTTGCTACAAAAATTTTGTATGAACATTTAGTTAGAAAGGTACTTGTCCCTACTTTTTTAATATTGGTTGTAAAACCGTTTGAGACACCAACGATGTTGCACGAATAACGTTACTTTTAAGCCCATGGGCTACAGCTATGGTAATTTTTTATTAATTTTTAACGCCAGACGTGAAAAGCGTTTAATCGTTAGGTATCTAAGTGGTGTCGCACGAAAAACCTTACTTTTAATCCCTGTGACTACAACTCGATTATTTTTTGTAGAGATTTTGTAGGGATTTCTTTATTTCACATTGTCAGAATAAATTTATTAAATTTTTTAGTAGCTATGGCAATATTTCATCATAGTACTTCATTGTATCAAAACCACATTTTAATTTTTGGTCTGACAGTCTTGAATTATGTTTTTACTCGCCATAGGTCGGATCCTCTCCTAGTAGAGACTTCCGTTAAAATCATTAAGCCAATATTTTTTTTCAACAGCACCAGGTTCATCTGATAGGTACTCCAACGGTCACACTGTTAAAGGTATCTTGTAGCTTTGGCTTAACTTAAATATTCGATTCTGAGCTCAAAAAATAATAAGTCCACCTTGAATCGATCGATTGAAACCTCGATATGCATACATATAAATTTGAGACATATTTTCTTATGTAGTACATTTACAAAAGTCAAAACCAAACAACCTGACCTATCGTAAGGCACTCGGCAAGGCCGTATCCATCATAGTCAAGAAGAGGTACAACCTATCAAGTCAGAAAAACTCGTCAGGTGAAAAACACCCTGATTCGTGATACATTACCTCTTCCTCCTTTTTCCTCGACTTGCAGCCCATGCTTCTTCATCCGTTACCCGAGACAAATTTCACGCCCTTTCTCGCAATCCACCCTCCCTCTCGGCTGCACAAGAAGGGAGGAAAGAGGCCGCTCGGAGCAGAAGGCGCCCACATAACAGAGCGAAAGAAACGCGAGACCATTTCTCATCGTCTCCCCGCTGCAGCAGGTAAAAAACGAGGCACGAGCACACGAACCCCAGAAAAGATGAAGCTGATTGTGTACGGTAAGGGTGTAGGGAGCGCGATGGGGAAACGCGGGGTACAGGAGATCCGCTGCTGCGATTGTATAAAACACTTCTTGCGAGCGATTGAATTTCCTGCTCTGTAGCAGCGGTCCTCCGGTAATCGATTATCCTCCGCTGCGTGTTATTCCTCCGTTTAGTTTGGTGCGATTGACTCGATGGAGCGGAGATCTCGTGATTCAAGTGTGTTGCGAGGGACGATCCGATGTGTTTTCTACTGGAAATACTGTCGTTTCGTGGTACGCGAATTGATATGGGACGAAAGACGTCATACCTTAGTCTCTGGTCACTTGAGCTTGCATGTCAATTGATGTACAGCACTGAAAGTTTTTGCAAAATAGTTTAAAGATATTTACTCCTCAGAACATCTTATTTCTCATCTTTTGATTAATTGCTCGAAGTCTATTAAGAATTTTTGAGAATCCTGATTTTTGCAACTTAACATTATCTGCTTAGAATTAGTGAACGTAATCAAGTGTACCGAGAGTAGTGTACAAAATTTCTTTTCAAAAATCTCATAAAACAGCAAGTAGCAGACACTGTTTTTTTTTTTTTTTTATAAATTTGATACAAACAGATTAATTATTTATTCGCGTTAAGATTAATTTATACCTTGTGGTAATTAACAATGTCCAATATTTTTCGAGGTACCAATCTGTTTGAAATTCACTTGGTCGATTATATTTCTGATTAATATGTACAAATTATTGATTATACTACTGATGTTCATCTCATTATCACAAAATTTATTCATGCGTTGAATTGTATGTTTCAACAGTGTATTACTTGACCCCTCTTTTTGTGCAATTTAGTAAAATTAAAGCTTGGATGAGTAATTTTCTGTGAAATTCCCGTAAAACAACATCAAAATACGAATTGGTTGTATGTTGCTTAATTAAAATACGCTCTCGGCTAAAATTTTGTTGATGATTAAATATTTATACCAAGTAATTCAATGTACCTTTGTCCGGTTCTGCCAACTGAAAATTAGTCTTCAGCCGAAAGAGAAACGAGGGAGTACCTCGAAAGAATCCTCCTCCGCCTAATTGAATAAATTTGCCGAGGGCATAAAAACCCGAGGAAAACCATCTCAATTCACTCCCTCCTCCTCCTCCTCCTCTCTTCCCTCCGGGCGCGTCACTTTTGTACCACTTGCCGAGGCCTTAATTAAATCCGTCGATATCATCGCACCGAGCCGAGATAAAATCCCGGCCGATTAATTAATCCCCTCCACTTCTATTTCTCCTCTGTGTGCTTTGGCCCGAAAAAGCTCTGCCTCCCTCTGGCTCTCGGCGATTGTTTGTCTCGCTCGCTAACTCCGATCGAGTGCTATTTCAGCGAGATATTAATTATTCGTGGCAAATCTCGTGCGCGAAGCATCGGGGCGAATATTTGCCGGGCTCTTCCTCTCGCTTCTTGTGCTTCTTCAGGTGGATAATGGACGAATTAGCGAACGGAGAGGGAGAAGGTTTTCAGCTGATGGATGTTGAGATTTTTTTTTTTTTTTTTTTTTCAATAACACGTGGTTAAAATCATTTTGACTAAACATGGTTACATATTTTATTTATCTTTTTTTTAGATTATCTGGTATTTTAATGAAATAAACAATAAGCCTTGAGACGATAAATAAATAGTTAATTGTTTGAACATCACATGCATATCATTAAACAATACAAGAAAAGTATTTACAAAGCGAGGCTTATTTGATTAGTTTTAACTTTACGAATTTTAGAAGACAACGAGTCAATACTTTAAAGATATCTCTTATCGGTCATTATACTAATATTACCAGTATTTTGATTAATTTTTTTTTTTTTTTACTCGCGTAATTTATAGGTTACTATTGCTTTTATTCTTACCATTATCCTTGCAACAAAATGCATTTTGTAGCTGGTATTTTCTCATCGCGGGTTATCCTTATCTTTTTATTATTCAAAGCACACGATTTATCTCGAAAATTATTTAGACGTCAAGACATTCCGTAGTACACTTTGTCACGCTTCCTTAAAAAGTAGCACGAGGTCTTATTCAAAGGAAAACTCTTGTTTTCGCAACTGTGTACAAGCATTGTTCTCATGTGCTGCACCAAACTACTGAATATTAAGAGATCATATTTATGTGTCGGAGCTGATATGAGAGGACGAAGATCAGAGCGCAATAATCATCGTAAATATTACAGGTTTTTACGTGCGCAGGTCAACATACTACGATATCGAAAGTTCAGGGCAAGACAAGTCGATATCCAAGACCATAATTTTATAATTTTGTGATGTCGATATTTGTCAATAACAGTCGAAATTGGCCAGAGTCGTCTTGATATCGTGGAGTGCGACTCTAAGTTCGTGTTAAAAAACAAATGTAACATCAACAGAGTTCATGCAAATCTCATCCAGTATTTTTCCAAATATACATGGAACAACCACGTAATATGTACGCACTGTGAATAGGAATCGGAAGCACGACAGAAAAGGGGAGCTCACTCGCATTCATATTCAATGCAAACGGCTCGATACGCGCGGGAGATAACAAATGACCTCGTACGCCATCCTGAGATTATTCCACTGAATTATCATCGTTAAACGTAAATATACTCCGATTCGCTTGTTTATTGAGTATTTATGTATAGATTTACTTGGGGGAACGAGAGGCTCATCTCGTAAAAGTCCCATCAATTGTTCGATGCCAAATCAAACAATTAACACACTTCGGGCGCTTCTGCCTGGATATGATTGTCCTGCGAATGATTTATTTTTGTCAGTGGCACTTGGTGAGACGTAATCCACGCACACGTGGAATTTCTACAGTAGTGGCGCGTGAAATGTACGACCTCCGTTTGACGTGACCAATGTATTTCGAGTAGGTTTATTTGACGCCGTCGTTGTTGTGTTTTTATTAGTACAGCCGAACGATAAATTTTCCGCCACCACCACCACCAGCAGCAGCAATGTTTGATTAAGATTTTTGGATCAAGAGTGTCACGCCTGTGATTTACTTCGGCAAATATTCCGCTCGTGAAAAGTTTACCGAGTTGAAGTTTCCAGCACGTGACTCGGTGTACCTTCAACCGATAGCATTTTTTTGACAGTTTGATTCACTAGAATTAAATTAGGCCAGCTGCTCATTGAAGCTCCGACATCACTGTACGAAAAAATGTGCTTGTTGAATTGGTCAACTGAAACGTTGGCTAAACATCGAGTATAACGAGAGAATTCAATTGCGCGACTACTCTATCTTTGCTAAATTTGCCTACTCAATTAGCAAACGCTGCTTAATACTCCTCCAATTACCTGGTGATCAAAAAAGTAGGCGTTAAATAGATCAGTGTAGGTAGGTTTAAGCTGTTATCGCCGGCCAAGTACAGCGAGTCCGCGCATCGTATTAGCTTAGTACCTGTTGAGCTCATTAGCGGAATTGGTTAATCGAAAAGCGAAAATCCGTAACTGCGAGGGGTGACCATTGATTTGGTCCGAAATTAAATTTCGATACCTTGGCTCGGATTGAGCTCGTTGTATTTTCTTTTTCAACTACTGGACGACCTTTCACGCTATTGACCCAGTATGTAGGTCGGATGAACGGAAGCGAAGCCCTAGTATGATATCGAAAATGTGGAAAAGTGTCGAGCACCCATCACGCAAATGAATAATAGAACAAACAAGCGCAAGTTATTGTTAACGTACGGACACAGCATCTCGAGGTATCACAATAAATTTAATTGCGAGATGAAGAAAAAAAAAAAACTACGCCTTTTATGTTTTGTTTATTTTCTTTCTTTCCGAGAGCTTTCTTTTTCTTGGCATTATCTCCTGGTGGTAACAAGTAACGTTGTGTCATCGTGTTAGAATCGCTGTAGTCATTGTTGTCGCCAACCCGAGGGCATTGTTAAACTAAAGTGCAAGAAACAGGGTAGAGAGAAAGGAGACAACTTTTCACTTGCATGGAAAAGAAAGAAGAAGGAAACGAGCTCCGAAAGTATTGAGAAGACCTAACTAACATTCGAAATCAAAAGTTAATTAAATTCATTCTATGAAATGGATGTAATAATGGGAAAACGCGTTTGTTACTCGTTTTTTTATTTCTGTACGCATCCAGGCCAGTACCAACGCTGTATATTCATATAGGCGTAACCAAGAGTAATGGGTTCATGTAATTTGATTCTACTCGTGCACGGAAACCCTCTCAAAGACGCTCCTTGCCTCAGAAAGTGCATGCAGCGTTGCTTTGATGTGGTTTTACGCGAGAGGGCAAAAAAAAGCCACGAAAGTTTAAAAGGGACATTTTTTCCTCTTCGTCTCATTATCAGCCCCAGAGGTGCTTTTAATCGTTTCATTCAATTTCCACCTTTTTTTTTACATTTCTCAATTTTCTTCTTGTTATCCGCTCTTTATTTTATTATTATTTTTTTTTTTTCGTTCATTCGGTACTATTTGTATTCACGAGACGCGATGCAATATCTGGATGTATTAATATCATTGCGCAACCTAGAAAGTTTTAGAGAAACATTGTTTTAATTGGGCGTTTATATATGTTTATGGATATTTTGACTTGAGAATGAAAATTTATATGTCTCCAGGTGGTAAAATTGGTTCTCATTACCTTCGATCCCTATTTCCATTGGAATATTGTCTTCGAACTCAACAGAGTCACGTTGGGAGCCAGAAACCAAAGTCGTTCGTACAAAACGAGCCAATGTAATATTTTTTAACAACCTCCCGAGTGCAAAATTTTCCACCAGCACATTCGGCTAATCCTCGAGTTTGGAGCACAAAAAACCCGTCCATGCCTAAGTCTGGGTACAAGAGTAGCGGGGCCCTCCGGTATTTCGGTAAAACTTCTCTAGCGCACGACTGCCGCGTGTAAACTACTATACCTGGTTTGCCGCGAGCGAAACTTTTCACGGAAAGAGATGGGGTGGTGGCCGCTAGGCTAAAACTCCGCTGGGAGAGGCCATTAGCACGTCGTAAAGTCGAAATGAAGTTGCCGCTCGTTCGCGCGGGAGAACGGCTGTTTACGCTGCGGCGTCCCGGCACAAGAGAGTGCACATGCAAATGGGGCTCCGGTGAATTATTCATTTGGCCGAGCTATACGTATAACCCACCTTCGAAGCGAGAACGAGCTGTCACTGCTGCTGTTGCTGTGAAACGGAGCCCTGCAACTTCCTGTTGCTGAGCGATGAGCTTTTGTATGGCTTGAGGTGTGGCGCGGGGCGGGAGAAAAAAAGGGGGGTTGAAATACGACCTCGAGCCAAATTCGCGGGAATGCTGTTTAGTGCGGCACGTGTTTCTTTCCTCTCTCTCTGCTTGTTTTTAGGCTTGCAGTGCCGTGTCCTTATGCTATCTGGGCTGTTTGACGGTGAGAGTCATTAGTTACTTTCGTCACTTTTTCGAGCTTTTTTTCATTTTTTTTGTAATTTTTTTAACGACAAAACGCATTTACTGGGGTAAATTGAACTTTAAACTGTCGAAATCAAGATCTATGTAACATTTGTGAATATAGAGCATTATCTGTTACTTCAAACTACTCTCTAAATTTGAAATAGTGATAAGTACATACAACTTTTTCTAAATAGTGCACTGAAACAGGTGATTTTACTATTTCAAAGTTTTATACTTATAAATTACTTGAACTAGTAAATATTCTCTGTGAAAGAGTAAATATTCACTAGTAAAGTCAACGTTTCACTATTTCAATTAGTGGGTTAACTTATTGTTGATACTAATGAAAATAATGTGTACGAGTATAGGCTGTACAATGATCTTCATTATGATCAAGATCGTTTATTGGATTACTGATACATATTAAGAGTTAAAATTTGCATCGATGGGGGTGGGAATAAACACCCTGATTATTCACTATTTTGACAGTAAAAATCTTGCTCACTTGCGAAAATAGTGAAATTTTTACTATTTCAAATTTAGAGAGTAAATAGTGCCTCAAGCTAATCACAAGTGTTATTGGAAAATCTTTGATATTTTTTTCAATTTAAAATTTCCGACAACTTTCATCGTAGATATTGGCTTCTCCGCGCTATTTGCTTCAACCAAACAATAATACGAAATTTCTCTCAACTTTCGCTTTCAAACAATGCTCTCTTCAAACAGTAATATTTAACAAAAGTTTCGTCAGTCCTGCCTGCCTATACGTACCCTCTACTACTTCATTTTTTGTTTGAGTGCACACAAAATTCGTTTTTAATATCAATCCGAATCGCTGGTTGAATTGTGCATTATTAATTCCAATGAGCAGAGTACTCTGATAACAAAACTGTTAAAAAAAAAAAAAATTAAAAAAAAGACGAAAAAAACAACTCACAACAATCAGAAACTATAATTTATGTCCCCGAGCAGCGAATAATTAAGTTGTCGCTCTCCCAGTATAGCAGTAGCAGCAGGACTCCATAGCGGCGAGCAATTTGTCCACGGATAGGAAGGTATATAGTACTATAGTATATAGTCTACGTATAACAAGTATAGAAGGTGTCGGAAACTGGTACAACGGAAACTTGTTTCGTGAGTGAGTCGCGCCTTCGTGTCGAAGTCGTTGTTAGCGCGATGGAATAAGAGAGCGGTACAGGGAGGGAGTCGTTTTGGTTCGCAAATACACTCTCTCTCTCTCTCTCTCTCTCTCTCTCTCTCTCTCTCTCTCTCTCTCTCTCTCTCTGTTGCGAGCGCCCATTGTTTAACTTCGTAATAAGAGTTCGGCAAAGTCGTGATTACGAAAACGCGCGTAGTGCTGCAGGAGTCACGAACTGCACGAGTTTACCTCCGCTGCTGCTATACGTTCCCCCCTTCGAGTGTAATACAGTCCCCTTGAAATCTGCACCAGCTGCTGCTTCGTTTTTTTTTTTTTTTTTTTCGCGAGTTTGGAAAACTTCTTCGCAAACTCTTGGCGTTTTATTTTCCATACTCGAGTAAGTTGATATTCCGATACCTACTTTCGTACTAATTTCTAGACCGTTTGTAATGAATTTCGTGGCAAGTCGGGTGTGAAAATTGACACAAAACACGCATCATGAAGTTCTTAGCTTTCGAGACAACCGAATAAAAGCACTCTCCGATTGACAGCTAATCCAGAGTATCCTTGCGTTGCGCAGAAAAAGAGCCGTCATGCAGCGGAAACGTGACTCTTGAAGTTTAGCCATCACCTTCACTTTGATGTGAAAAGAAAAGAAGAAGAAGAAGAAGAAGAAGGAGAGAGCCCTGGTGAGAAAAAAGGTGCTGTTGGCTTCCGGGGCGGCTACGACGAGTGGCGCTGGAATTGCCCTCGTAAAGAGCCCCCTGAAATTATGAACAGGCCAAAGCGAGGCAAAGAAATTACGTGTTTTCTCCTTTCGGGCTTTTTTTTTTTTTTTTTTTTTTCTTTTGTCGCCGGGGCTGCATCTTCGCCGCTCTCGTGAATTTGAATCGAGATTAAGGCATTCTGTAGTCGAGCACTCCTTTTTTTTTCTTCTTCTGCTGGCGCATAGCGCAACGCGACAATTTCGGGTAAGACGCTTGGCGGGTATTTACATTTTAAAATGGATTTTGGCGCGTATTAAATTGTTGTATTGTGCTGTGTATATACATCAATGTTACATTTTCGCACTTTTGGTTTACGCATACGTGTTCCATGTAACACAAAATCGTGTCGTGTTTATCCGTTTACACCGAAATAAAAAATTATCTACTTTGAACGGCAACAAAAATAAAAAAAACGAAAGATTCACCGAAATGAGGCACTTTTGCAGCGCCACAAAGATTGGCCCTTTTTTTTTATATTTATTGCGCGTAAAAGCTTCACTCGTAAAACTCCGAAATACCAGGGCCGTAACACATCTAGGTGTCATTGCCGTTGCGGTGCAAGAGATGCGTGGGATCAAAACTTGCCCCGTAAATATCGAGGTAAATAAAGAGATAGAAGCTGCGAACTGCCGGTGATGCGTTTTCAGCTATCTCACTATAGACTCTCCCCTTTTGTTTTTTTTTCCGTCTCTACGTGCCCTATGACGGTGTGTTTTTTAACTTCTGTAACAGTACACTAAAAAAATCTCGACACTTGGCAACTCTCGTAAATCACACCCTCCACGTCACAAACGGATCGGAAAGTGCGAAATATACGACTCGGCAAAGTAGTTGGAGCAAGTTCAAGGAAACCAAACGAGACTGGTGCAGCTTGACTTGGCAAATGAGAGAGCCGGGAACGAGTTCTAATTCACCTTTGAAGTTGACGAAAATCTTGCCACGGTTGCTCTTATCTCCTCGCTTATTCCGGCAGAAGGCAGAAAGAGCTCGTTTGACGCAAGGCGGAATACGTGAGGGTAGGAAAGCTAATTGAGACCCTCCGGAGAGGGGAGCGAATGTTGAGCTTTTTGAGTTCTCTGAATAATCATCGAAATGTTTGAACGAAGCTGTATCTGCCAACTTGCGAGTTCTTACTTGGACTTTGAGCTGGGAATCTTCATTGAACTAGGGATGAATCACCCAACGTGTGTTGGGTCGAAAAGAAAATAAATGGTGTATAATGACGACACTCCAAAGTGAAAATAAAGCGCTGGTACAGTGCAAATAGTAACGCGTAAACGCGAGGTGCGCTACACAAGAGTTCATTTCCGGGGACGAGCGCGACGTTCACCGGAAATCAAGTGCGAGAAGACACCTCACGTGGGATTCAATATTTTTTCCTCTCCCCGGATACTAATACTGAAACACGTTCTCGTTATTTGAAGAGCGTACGATTACGGTTTGTAAGATATTTTTCTCGCAAGCTCACACTGTAAAATCCAAGTTTGTTGAAGTACTTTTAAGAAAAACCAAATCGGGCTTCGTGAACTACAGTTCACCTATTCCATCAAACTAAAATATTTTATTTTTTTCATCAACGATTGACATAAAAAGGCTGTAGAAGGTAAAACATTTCTGTCATAGATTTTATACACTTTTATACATGTTAAATCTGTGACACACAAGTTTTTCAACTCCACAGCTTTACTACATTGATTTTTCCCATTCAAATGTGTCCAATTTAATGGAACTGGTTAACCACTATTGGTTCACCATAGATTTGGTTGTCCTTAAAATTATTATCCACGCCCCCAGGATGTGTTTTATAAAAAACAAAAATGTCAACTACACACTTTAACCCTTGTATTAATAGTGGCAGCTCGACGAGGAACGCGAAGAAAAACATCCTAAATCCAAATCATCCTTCGAAGCTCGTGTTGCTCGTCACGTACGTTTATTTATTTATTTTTTTCTTCCCCAAGAAAAAAGACAATGTGACTTTGATATTTCATTAACAGCCGCGGGCAGCGCGTAGCCACTTAGTAACTTAAGAATCCCGAGCACGTGGGAGTGCGGAAAATTTTTCCCCGGGGGTAATAGGTTCAGTCGGACGAAAACCCCGCGCTAAAGAAAAACATGACCTTCGCGACGTCCGACTGAAATCAGCACGGTACTTTCGTGCTGCACCGACACTCCCCCCCCCCCTCTCCGAGCTTTCATTAAACTCGTCCCGCAGTCGCTGCTCCTTTTTTTAACCAATCCCTCGCGCGTACAAATTAAGAAAGGTTCGCTAGACAAGCACAAAAGTATTACCTACTCTGTGTTAAAAAGAAGAAAAAAAAAACACGTCCTTAATACTGTTCCCCATTTCGTGTGACGCAATGGGTGGAGAATATGGCTCTCGTCGATCGATAGAGTAATTATTTGGCACCGAGAAGTGGCCTCACTTCTGCTTTCGTTCGAGTCTTACACGCTACGCGCACTCTGTAATACCTTCCCATAAGGTAGCACCATAATGGTGGTACAGCTTTGTAGTGGCAAGTGGCTCCTGTGTGAGCAATGTCGTTACTATTTTTCACAGTGCTCCTCGTGCCCGTGGAGAGCTCTTTTTCCTTACAACCGTAGCTCCCTTTGCTTTATTATTTTGCCTTTTGGCGCACGAACGCAAATTACTACGGAGGGAGAAAGGGCTGCGGGAAATTCGCTCCGCGTCGCTGGCCTCTTAATTTAAGGATTTAATGCGCAGCATTTCGCGGTGCTGGGCTATTTCGCAAATGCGTTCTTTATTTCTCTCCCCTCGTGCCTTTCCACCCCTTTTTTTTCTATTATTTTCGTTTGCGCGTTTAAGAAGCTTGTGACTCGCGGTGGGAGCAAAGTTGACCGAGAAAAATCCTCGGGGCGTAACGAGAACGTTACTCTTTCGGTTGCCGACTTCTGTGAACTTTGGAATTGTCTTTCTCGATTAAACTGTGCTCGGTTTTTCAATTTTTGTTTTTACTCCTTTCTTTGAGAAAACGGTTGTTTGGAGCCTGGAAAATTTAGCAGCTCGTGGGATGGATTAACTGGAAATTCTTTTCAGATCCGAGATACTCTTTAGGTTTTCTGGAAAAGGAAAAAAAGAGAGTATAAAGTTACCCACGTCCTGGATACAGAGGAGAAGTACAAGAAATTTGAAATCTAGTGACTCGAAGGAAATAACAGAGCGTTGGTAGCTGGGCAGATTGAAAAATGAGCGATCGGAAAGTTTGTCTGACCATAGCTTGACCGTGACTACTTGATGTTTTGCGGTTCAACGGCGGTACTTCCATTAATCAGTACTTCCAGCCGAATGGAAGTATCGAGCGCGTGGCTGGCTGTTTTTTCTTTGCTAGTTTGCTGTCCAAGAATTGTTTGTTGTTCTTCTCCTTCTTTACCGAGTTGGAAATTTATGCTGGCGATGTGCTCGCCAGGGTGATGTCTGAGATGGATGAGAGCCGTGGGCACTCAATCTTTCATCGACACCGGAGAAAAAGGGTTTACTCTCCAAGTGTTTTACGTTCAGTTTTGCTAGATACATTTCAAGGACCAAATCGAGGACCAAATGACCCAAGCGATTAGATCATCCCCGATAACTGAGAAAACAAGCGTAGGTTATACACGTCGATCTCTACATATCTGATACCATCCATTAAAATATAATATATTCGTATACTACGAAGGGACGATTACTTACCCATTGAGCCAGAGGTATAAAGATGAAAGTCACTGTTACTGGTACAATGTGACTCTATTAACTACGTTAAAGAAGAGGTATCCTGAAAGATCCATCACATGCACTGTGCATCTAATACCGATGAGCTCTTTTTCAATCCTCCTTTATTTCGGTATACGACCTGGGGAATTTTAGTCATGGTTTTTACGAAAAAAAAAAAAAAAAAAATCTTATCGTCCGATATGCCGTATTCTGTAAACATTTTCGTTTGAGGGATAAAAAAAGTAATAATTTTACCCTCCAAAAGGGTTTTTGAAAGTTCTATATTTCATGCCAGCGCCAGTGGTTGTACTACCTACACGGGACTTGGAGGGCATTAAGTTTCTCAGGAGTAGCTGTGTGTGCACTTGGAAGCGGCCACTGAATTTTTGGGGAAAGTAGCGTCCGATACACATCAGGCGGCCGTCGGTGGGCAAGCCCCGCACGTTTCTAATATCCTCCGGAATCCGTAACGAAAAGAGAGGCCAAAAAAATCTATTGGGCCGCTGGGATTGAAAGACCCTGCTCTCCCCCTTTTTTTCGCTGGCCGTCGCGATTTACTCGCTGGAATAAAATTTCAAGCTTTTGTACGTGTATGTGGTCGAAATGGAGGGGCTTCCTTCGAAATTCCGGGGTTTTGTCAATCTCGATTTTTTTCCCTATAACGTGCATCTTTATCTTTTTCCCAAAGCGTTAATTTTGAAAATTAATTGAAAAAACAATTCTTTCGACGATTTGACAAACGGATACGCGGATGACACGTGTACTTTTTAATTTTTGAAACATCCAAATTACCGAGCTTCAAATATTCCACCTAGGATGGGGAAACGAAAAAAGTCTATAAAATTTTTTTAAAGCTAAAAAATTGTAGTTTTTTTAATTCAAACTTAATTACGCGCCAGCTCGCAAAAAAAGTCGATCCTAGAAATCAGAGTACAAACATAGGGGTCTCGAAAAGAAAGAGAGCAACAGATAATAAAATAAGCTCCATTGCCGAGGGTAAAAAAAAAAAAGGTCGAACACATCGCATCAGTCACGTCGGTGCGGGTATCTCGAAAGTCACGTTTAGCCAGATCAGTGCTCGTCGACACGGACGCGCCTTGGCAATAAATTCCTGCGGGCGACTCCGTACCAGCGGACATATTTCACGTCAACGCCGCAACGACGTGTATCTGTGTGTGTTTGTTCGATTTCTTGGGACCCGCGTGATTTTACGAATGTGTTCCTTACTCTTTGCTTTTTCACACTATAGGATTGTACAATAACATTCAAGATATCCCATGTGCATCGGTACCGATGTGCAAGTGTTTTTAGCATATTTTTTTAAAAGGATAATGTATTGATTTTACATGTCCGCCCAAATAAGACTGGATAAATAAAACACATTTTACTTGACACACTCCGTCGTATCCTATTAAAAAAATCGAAACATTTTACACGCACGCTCCAAACGCACCCCCATCGTTCGAAGCGGCAATTTTGATAGTGCGCAATCAATCGTCCCGCTGCGTGCAAATTAAATCAAATCAGAGAGTCACGAGTCGTAAATCGCACGTTTCAGAGGGACCGACGCATAATTACGATCGGTATAAATTATTCGCCCCGCCCGAAAGTGCAACGTCCCTCTGATTGAGTGCCCGGGATAAATCGCGACGCGAGACCTCCCACCCGGTGGATTCGATCTGCAAGCTCGTCCGGCCAATTACACGGGGAGATTGGAAAAACAAAAAAAAATTCAAATCTAGTCGGGAAATTTTGTCGCACGAGAGAAGGTGACAGCCAGAGGCTACGTCATACGAGGGGGGTGTAAAAAAAAGTCCATTCAAACAGGCAGATATTGAGTTGAGGGGAAGCGCACTTTAAGCGACCGACTCTTATTCCAAGTCGAATATTTGGAGCGTGTATATATGTTCCAATGCTATGGTTTGCCTGGAATTTGAATTGGTGGGAAATAAATCGAGCTTTGATTCACGTATAGCGCGTAGTACGATTCAAGGGTAAATTGTTTTAGCGGTGGTGTACGCGGGGAGCGTAGAAATTTCAAATTACTCGCCGAAGAAAATCACGCGGCAATTAAAAGCCGTGGCCCGCAAATTCGGATTCATTCGCGTTCCTTGGATGCTTGAAGCTCGCCGCAAAGGTACAATAGCACTCTCTGAAGCAAGAGAGAGAGAGCCAGTGTAAGTCTGGGCCATTAATTGCAATTGCTCGCCGTTGTGAGCGCGATATCGTGCGTCTTTTCGTGCATGTGTTATGTATGTGCAGCCTCTTGCTTTTGTGGCCTTAAAGCGTGGCCACTCGGTTGAGTTATAGTCGCTACACGTGCGAATACGTTAGTGCCACGATGTTACTGCTGCTGCTGCTGGGAGAATACGTTGACCGATAAAATTTGCTTGTTTCAAAAAGTTTGGTGTTTACGAGTTATTGTGCCTTGTTTTCGGATAGCCAGACAATAGAGTCACGACAATTGCTGTTGAGTCCGTTATATTATGATCCCATTTTGTTGATTAAGAATGGAAATATTTTGATTCACATTTCAAAGTCATCATCAGATGACTTAGTGGGCAACGGTAGCCAAGCTGTGTAAACTTTTATTATGATGCCTGTATCGAAAATTTATGACAAGATTCCGATTTACTTTATGTAAAAATGATAGCATTAGTCCATCGTGGTGTAAGGTACTATTATCTACCAATTTTATTTTCATTAAAAAAAAAAAAATTAATCACCCATTTCTATTGCAGTTGTAAAATGACTCAAACTCATAGTTTCCTTTGTGATTTGCAAATAAAAAATTTTTAATTCGAAATTACACGAGGAACCGAATGTCATAAACTTTAAATATCCAATATGCCACGTTCTCACATGATAGAAGCATATGAATTGCAAATAGAATTTAAAAAATCAGCATATATTTGAGTTTCCAAAGGATGCCCTCTTTATTTTTCGTACACCATATATATTCGCATACATCGCGAAAACTTTTCCAAAGTCTCGTTCGCGAAGAATACACAGAAGCGCACTTCTTGTCGCTCGTTGAAATATTTTACACGCCTTCGCACTAGGTCCATGCACACCACGGTTCGAATCGGATTTCGAGCTTAAATATTTTCACACTTGGGCAGACTCCACTTTCTCCGCTCAGCAGCTTAAAACGCGATGGGGAACTTTCTATTGACCGGAAAATTTTCGCTGCCAAACTCCTGAAATTCACATATCTCCTCCTATTTACTTTTTAAATACATGCGTACTCCCTGAGTACGAAAACTAGTACTTCAAAACGGGGACAGTTAAAAAACGACTCTCCCCCTTAACCAATTAAACCCACTTGAACGGATGTATGCACGTTACGAAAAAAAATAACAGCCAATGCGACGAGAGCGCACGTCTAATGGATCATCTTCGTTTGAATAAAACATCACCTCGCAGTGCTCCAGTGCAGCTGAAAACAAGCCCTGAATAAGCCAAGCCGCTCTAAACGTCCATGAAAGATAAATCAACATTGGCGCAGCGTTCGTTTTTACGGAGGGATATGGAGCCAAAAGATCCAGACGCGCCGTGTTAATAGCCATCGACAAAGCCTATTACGTCATTTAGCCCGAGTTACCTGTTAGTGCGCGCTATAATACCTATCAGCACTGCTAGTGGGGGGGGGGCAAGTGTGTTGCGAGTACATCGGTAGGAGACGATGACCTGCGCCCCCGTTGAACTTGAGTCGCCTATAGTTACCAAGCTCGTACACGACAACGAGTTGTTGTATGGGCTCTGTGTGCTTGGGTCCATAGTACGTGTACTACGGGCTTGAAAGGACACGACGAAGCGGAGCGCCGAGAATGATTGGTTCGACGATATAATCTCATCGCAGGACTTATGGGGTCCAGAGGGTACTCCCTTCCTTGATGTCATTAAATTTGTAGCTGGCAGCGATGCAGGCTTGTTGGACTTGTATACGTGCTGTGCTCATGTTATAAAGCGCTCGATCTTTCATCGTTTCCGTTTTGACGACTGATTTTTTGATACATGCGTTTTTTTTTTTTGTTTTTTTTTTTTAAATTTACTTTTACTGCCATCAAAAAAGTAAGTAAGGATCAATTGCGTCTTTGTAACATGAATTTTATGTTGGGTACACGTTTCAGGTCTCTTTCTCTTTAAGCGCACACGAATAACTTGGTGTCAAAAAAAAATTGCTCTGTATTTTTGTCGAACTAATATGCAGTACCAAGATTGGCACGTTTAAAACATTAATTTGTATTCATGCATCGAAAACGTAGGTACAGGGAAGAAGAGGCATAATTACAAGTCAATGGGACACATGGAGCAGCTTCATCATAATCATCTCACGATGCAAAACGGTGGCCTGCTAAATGCTCATTAACTCGAACAATGCCGTTCCTACGTGCACGTGACGAGTCGAACTTGTGTACAGTTAGCGATGGTCGTATACCTCGCCCGAGACGGGAGCACACAAGAAGCGAACTGCGAGAACTTTGAGACAAACGTCGAGATGCCGCTGGTAGTTGACTGCTACGTGGACGTGACCAAAGTAATTAATTTCCTCCCTTCTCCCGGAAGTCGGTCAAGCTATTAACCCGACGAGGCCTGCTGTATTATGCGTTGAATTAATCGAGCCGACTCGTCTTGGGTTTTGATGGCACTTTTCCTTTTTTGCTCATTTTGAACGGAGTTTGTTGTTGAACAGCCAATCGGTATCATCGATACATTTTGGAAATTGCGTGGTGCATTCACTTCAAGAACGAATAAAGTAGTATTGTTTTACTTTCAAGTCACGTACAAGATTTTCGCAACTTTGTTAATTTCCATGCGACAACACCGGAGCAAGCTCCGTGGAGTAACAGTATCTGCGTCTCCTGGATATCCCTTTGTACGAGGCGCCCTGATCGGATTTCCCGGAGTATTACAGAGCTTGCAGGGTGCGGTTTGTCGTCTACCACCGTGTAGAACTTGCGCGTGGGCGTCTTGATTTTCACTAAATTCACTGTATGTGTCAATTTTTCCAGACGGGTCGTCGTGTCCTTTACTCTACCTTGTTCCTTGTGATAGGATTCTTTTTAACAATTTTATTTTTATTTTTTTAGGTTGTGAATTAAAATCAACATAGTTTGGATACGATTGTGTTTGAAATGTTGTTTTGTCAATATCGAATGAAGAAAAAAAATTTGACCGACTTTTGATTCATATAATTTTACATTGCCGTCCCTCGTCACTCTGATATTTACCATTGTCGCGGAGTAATTATATTTTAGGTTGTAGAAAAGAATGAAAAAAAGAAAACGCTGTTCTTGTGTCTTGAAAATTGATATATACATCGCGTTCACGTTCTACAAGGCAATAGCCTCATTTCTGTTTTATCGTTTTTCAATAAAATAAAACCTGATACAAAGAAATTTTGTAAAGTAATCGTTACATACGTATTGAAATTTCTAGTTGATTATTTCTTTCATAGTTTGAAATTGGATGAATGTATTTAATTACAAATTACAGAAGTTGCGAATGACTAAGTGGCTTCAAATCAAAAATGCTCGTTAAAAACGCATGAATTACCCAAAAATTTTGCAAAATGTCGAATTATGCGTTTGAATTCGCCATCTAAAAAAAAAAAAAAAAAAAAAAAAACAGCGCATCGGTGCACGCACTCGCCTCTCTTTGTCGCCAACCGTGTACACGCGTCCTATTTATCCTCCCTTTCACGAGCTGCCGTAAACGGCTGGAAAAAAGGCGACGCTTACAAACTTCAGAAACCAGTCGCCTGGAATTCTTTAGCAGCCCCCCTCCCTTTAGTACGGTGCTGTCATCCTGTACGCACCCTTATTTCCTCTTTTTTAACACTTCTTCGCGCTTTATTTTCACGCCCGTGTCCCGCCATCTAATTTCGCCCCTGGTATGCTCGATACTGCTTTGAAGGCTGCTGTTGAAATTTGTTTTGGCTGCAGTTAGAAAGTTCCCTTGAAATTTAAATTGAGGAAAAAGAATCGATAATGGAAATTTAAAGTTGGCGGTGAGTGATTGATACAAATTTATTAAAAAACAAAAAAATTGTGCATGTTGTAAAGAGTCACTATTCTTCATTCGGTGCTGGAGACACGAGAAACTGAGATGTCGATCTACTTTGTACAATCAGATTATAGAACCTCATTAGTAAATTCTTATCGAGTAGTCCTTGTTTTTTCCTCAAAGCTCCAACTCTACCGATCCCCTTAGTAGATGTTACAAACATAATCAGTAAAAATTTCAACTAAAATATGTCCCATCTTTTTGATGAGGAAAAAATATCAATAATTTACATTTCCATCAACGTCGACAGCCCCGTTTTTCCAGTCCCCCATACACCAACGACCCAATGCAAAAGCAGAGAGAAAAAAAGAAGAAAAAATAATAACCAGCCTTTTGTTCTCCCACATCGCAATTTCAGCCATCCTCTTCGATCACCACCCACGCACCGCATCATAATATGCAACAATACGCACGGCAGTTCCAAGCGGGCACGTCTATCACAACGGACGCATGCAAAGCTCCACATTTCACCGCGTCGTGTCGCCAACCGCGTTCTCATTTTTTCTCTCTCGCGCGTACCACGGGTTTGGATCCCGAAAATTGTTCGCTGCCCCATCACCTTCCTTTTTCTTTCTCCTCCGTTCGCCGTGTGCTCCGGGCGCCCGGGGCTGCAGTTTCATAACCCTTTCACGAGGCGCTCGTTCCGAATCGCGCCAGCTCTCACCTCTCGTTCTCGTATACTCTCAAGTTTAAAGGCTCGCCAATAAACAAATGCGCTTTTCTGCCTCTTTTTTTTTGACGCGATACGCCTCGCAGCTCTGGAAATCCGTCTCCTATAAGCAATCGTTATCCACGGAGAGTGGCCCAAAAAATATTATCTCTCGGGCAACTTTTGATAAAACTTTGCGTGAAGAATTCTCGAGTCGTCAGGGAGGGACTTTGAAAGCTTTTGCACATAAATTTCGCGCTCCGTAGCAGTAGCTGTATATATACGCCTACTCGGCTTGGCTACCAACTCACGTACGCCGTCGTTTCCGTGGCTCAATGAACGTCGACAAAAATTCGTCTGCCGAGCTATGCTGTGCAATATAATCCGACATGATTAATTGCCTTTTTACTGCTGCGATAAACTTTCAAGACTAGCTGATACGCTTGACCATAAACTTTTTAGCAAATTCATGTGTTAGTTAAACAAAAATCGTTTAATGTCATCATTGACACATCAAACAACGTAGAAAGTAACTGATTGATTTTTTTTTTTTATATAAATAGTTCTCTATGTAAGGCCTTACATATCATTTTTCGTAATGATTTGATCACATAACGCGAATGTTGGTCAATAGCTTTGTGAAAAGGATCAGTATCGGTTTTTTTGTTATGATAAACGCTATACATTGGAATAATTTATGCCATGGTTCAAATAATAAAAAAAAAGGTACAGCGAAAACGTGCACGGCTGACTAATGCACGAGCTCTTCTACTGATACGTGGGATTTCTCGATTACACGGCTTCCTCTTGAATATTAATATTTAAAGAGCATCGAATATTTTATTTTAATCGTCCTGCAATAAATATTCATGAAAGCCTAAATATATTTCAAAATCAAAAATACCCCATTATTAATACATTTTTCATTAATTCATGAATTATTGACTGGTTCAATGTATAAACATCAATACACGTACGTGCAAAATAACACAGTGGTATATTTATCTTTGAATTGTAAAGTGTAAAATTTACGAGGGCAAAATGAAAACCTCGCAAAGGTAGTTATTGTTATCGTGCTCGAATGCGCGTATACGCACGTGTGCACATTTTTAATTGATTCCGTGAAAATAAATACTCGCTTTGCTTATCGTTTTCATCTGTGGTGCGGATCCCCGATATTTTTCCGATGGCACTGTTTTCTGCGTTTTGAACAAAAATTATTGGCCAAGCCAATAACTTCGAGCGCCTAACCGGACGAATCCATGTGGGCATCCCCGAATTGATATTTGATCGGATAAACTCGAATAGTTGCATTTTGTTGATCTTCAAATACCATGGATTGAATTTCACAAGCTCAAAGATATTTACCCAATGATTTTAGCGACTAAAAGGCGCTTAAAGGCATTTTTTTCATATTGCCAAGATGAAACTAAACTAGACGATTTTTTTCGACACCAAACAGTTATTCTGCACAAATACGTACTTTCAACGAGCATAATACTGATGACTACTTGAGTGTACAACTGGCCAGTCAGCCAACTATCCTCTAAGAAAAACACTTGCACGAAGAAAAACATCTCCGAGAAACGCAGCCGGAGAAGAAAAGTCATAAACGCCAAGCACCGAGCGACGCGACGAAGAAAAGGGTGCAAAGAAACGAAAAGAAAAGAGTGCACAAGGAAAGCTAAATATCTATCTTCTGGCTGAGTTGCTCTCCGCCGCCCGACTCATTTTTCTTTTTCCCTCTCATCCCACCGAGTCCTGCGCGCGCTATCCGTACTCGTGTCCATTTTTTCCACCCCCTTCACTGCTCTCTGCTCATCGAGGACTTGTTTCCATCATCTCCTCGCTGTGGTTTTTTTTCCATCTACCTTACGACATAGGGTTTAGGACATACATACGTGCAAGGCGGTGATCAATGTTTACGATAGTGCCTGCCTGTCTATCTGAGCGCACCCTATTATCCAACATATTGTCACACACGCGGTTCCCTTGGGAACGCTTCGCCCCCTCTTCCTTTCGGAAATGTTGTGTTGATTGTCGAACAGAAGAATATTAATGGTGGTCGACTTTTCCTTCGAGTTGAGTGGAGATGTAATATTTTCCGCAGAGCACTGTCTTCTAATCTGGAACTCATGTATATATATAACCTTGCTATTTTTTTCCATCGTCGTTTTTTGTGATTTTTAACTCGTATTACTGCGTTTTATTGTGGCTTAAAATTGTCAAAGTACTGTCGTATTTCACAATTTTGAGTGATTTCGAGTGCAGCATACGCCTCTTAATACATTTCGAGGAAAAATAAAAATTATCGGGAATGTCTGACTACATTTGTACTTACTACTGATATATACCGAGACGATAATGTCTGATTAAACGTTGACCTTTACTACTGCACACTGATATTTATGTACCACTGACGTGTTACAAAAAAGGGCGTCTGACTTAATATTGACCTTAACTACTATGTGTTACGATAAAGAATGTCAGACTTTAAACAATAAATGTTACTGTTTATGTGCTACGAGAAATTGTCCGACAAAGTTACTACGATGTACTAAAAAACATGGTATTCTACCAATGTCTGACTATGTGCTGACCTTTACTACTGCCATGCTACTAGAATAGTGTGTTTAACTACACGTTGACCTTGACTACTGATGCAGTAAAAGTGCATGTTGACGCGTAAAACGAACATTCGAAATATTGGATTTTCATAACAAACTTTTTGTACAACAAAACGTTCACATTCATATTGTTACAACTTTATTTCAGAATAGCTATGGTAATAGTGATGAGCTTGGTATGTACCTCGCACTTTTCATGTGCAACTTTCGACTCGCAATATTCTGTTTTCATAAAAACGGCTTTAAAGTCTAGTTTACTTTTCGCTTCATTTTTGTCGATGTTCTCAATTTTTCATTCACGCAATTTTTGCGTTTTCCCTACACGTGCGCCTTGTTTTTTTTTTCCTCGTACACGTACGCTTTTACAAAAGTTCAGGTTTGCACGAAAAAACTTCAGCTTTCGTTTGCTAAGCTTTCGGATTAGCTCGCGTGTGCTCTAAAATTTTGGGCACGAAAATAGTGATTCGGTCGTGCCTTGCGAACGAAAACAAAGGAAAAAAAAAAAAAAATAGCCAACAGGCAGGATGACGTAGGATTTGAGAGATAATGAATGCTCCTGTTTTTTTGCTTCCGAAATAGGGAATGTCCGTGGAATACTAACGTTTTACCAAATGTTAATATTCAACATGTTTTTTTCTCCATTCCGTGTGCACATTATTAATCAAAGTCAGGTTTATCACGAATGCTATGTTTACTGTAAATTTGAGTGACATTCGTGGCTGCCAGCACCATCAACAACAATCGTTCCAAAAGGCAATTTCGCCAGCCGTAAAAAAAAAAACATCGAAGTCTCATTCAATCCGTGCTCCATCGTGCGTACACGATTCCACCAATACACGGCCGGGATTGAACTTGTATGCTAGATTGTTTGATGTCCGTGGACTCGGTCTACTGCCTGATTGTGCGGTTGCATTGACATGTTGAAAAAACTGTGTATCGGTCCATGTTACCGTTTGTTCGTCGACTGCTTTGTGCTTATACAAAAAATGGGAAGCTCTGGTTGATTACCAAAATCACAGTACAAGTTTCAAAGGCTGCGGGATTTGTATGGGTATCGGCTTTTTTTATGGGTAACTGCTGGTATCGAATGCTTGGCTGCAGCTTTAGATTTTCTTTGGACCATTTTTTTCGATAATTATCTCAGGACTTGAGCTGTGCTAGCTTTACCACTCGTGCTCTTATTTACAACAGAAGTTTACAAAAACATAACAGCAACCATCGTACTTTTAAAGATTTCCTTTTTTTTTTCTTTTTTTTTTTTAGTTGAGATTAATCGGTTTCTACAAACTGTGATTCGTCCTTTATAACTGCTCACCAATCGGCCTACCGTCTAACGTATTTGTAGAGAGAGTTTTTTGGAGAAAAAAAAACCATCAACACTCTTTCAGCTGCAGCTTCCATCCGAATGGCACTCCATAGCTGCACTGAGCTGTTATCGAGCCCTTAAAAAGCTTTCACGAAAGCTGCTGCACGAATTCACTGTACGTGCCATTTTTATCCAGCCTCTCTCCAATAATCTTTGAAATCTGTGTAAATTTCGATACTCGTCATTCCACGTTAAGCACGAAGTGTTAAAAATAAAAGCTCGGCGAAGCTCCAAAATTCGGAGCAAATCGATTTCGACGGCCCGACTCTCGACGCGAAAAATCGCTCTACCAAGCCCCGAACCGAATGGAGCTTTTACAGATAAAAAGGGACTCGATGATCATCGAGGGAACGATGATATATCAATCCCGAGGGCAATTATCCTCTCGAACGATCCACTACGAGTTCGCATCCCTTGCAGTGCACCTAAAACACACAGAACCCAAAGATCGAAAGCTTTACGCCTGGCCCGATTCCCCAATGGGGTACATATAACTTGACTTTGCACGCTCGGATCGGGTATGTATATGTGAGCGCTTGGTTTCGCCCCAACCGTCGCATTTTATACTAATCTAATTGCCAGCTCGAAAGTTACACAACGACTCAGAATCCATTAGAAACTTTCCGCTCACCGCTATGCTATTCCCCATTTGTGATTTGCAAAACACGCTTCGGACGATGGAAGTACGTGTGGGTAACAGTTATTCCATGACTGTAATTAGTGTAAAATTCAGGGAGAGAGAAATTAACTCTGCGCGATGATCGTAACTACTCAAGTGCCGTTATGTTTCATGCTGGCTGCTCTCTATCGATCATATTTTCAATATTTCAATGTTTAGTCTTTGATACGTAGTGAATAGTGTGTTGTAAAATGAACAGCGTTACTGCTGACAAAAGGCATATAATAAAAAAATAAAAAAAAATATCGTAAACAGAGACAAAAAAAGGAATCAAAGTGATGGTTGGAAAAAAATGTGTTTTTCAGACGAACGATGAGTTAGTCGAGGGTGAACGCGGTGCTCCTGCCGAGTCGGTGACATGCACGAGTGCCAAACGAAGAAGGTATCAGGGATGACGTACCTGTTCACGCGCGGGACCCCGCGCCGGGGCTTCGTGTTAAGTATCATTGCGCTGCTGTTTCTGCTCGTACTCTATCAGCTGGGCATCATATGCAGCACACCGAAGGAGCCCAATGCCATTATGGAGGCTAAAGAGGTAAGGTTTCGTTTGTTTTTGTTTTTTACTTATTGCAGTTTTGTCTTTTTGGTTTGCATTTTGTTACTATAAGGTGCTTGAAAAGATGAGAAACGGCAAGTCTACGAAGAATTTGTTGTACCATTTTATTTAAAATGTATACCTATTTATGATTAATAATTACATATTAGTCAATTTTTTGAGCCCTACAGGTTAAAAATTAATAAGAAGACTTCGTTAATGTTTATACTGAAAATTTCGTGCCATATATCTTTAACGTCATATAAACGTAACTGCGATTTGTTTGATTACACAATTTTCAAATACACCGATATGCTTCTGAATGAAACTTAAGCTGTACTTTACGCTATCACACGCCTAAGGACAAATGATTAAAATTTTTTCGAGTTAAATTTCGAATACATCTAAAAAATATTTAAAAACATTGTTGCTAGTATCGTTTCACAATATAGAAAAACAACGTGCACAAGCTCATCTCATTCCCGAGTCCTGATTGGTACAATCCTCGCGATATAAAAAATAATCAAACGAAATACCAGCTCACTCTTCCCTTCCTACCAAGAGCCCTGCAATTAAGTGCCGCAAAGTCGTCGATTTCTTAAACGTCAGCTGCCCCCGCCACGCTCGTACGTATGTGGGTGACGCGGGTAACCTCCTCCTAGTGCCTCAGAGCAAAAAAGAGGGTGCGAGACAGAAAAGCCGTGAAAGATCCCCCTTTAGCTTTTCCTGTTCCGGCATTTATCCTCTCTGAAGTTTTCAAAAGGCAGATTTCGCATGAAAGGGTTCGTCTGATTTTGCACCAGTTCTGTTTTCACGCATTTTTTTTATCTAATGATATTCAGCGTCTACTATTTTTTAAATCAACTATACCACTGACATCTAATAGTAGAAGGAGCAGTGCACCGTTACGAAAATAGTTTCTAAGAAACCGTGTAAAGAACGGCTTATTTGCAACAATAAAATATCAGTCGTAAACAAATGATGGATAAATATTTTCGATGATTCAAGAAAATGGTAAAAAAAAAAAAAAAAAAAGCTTTGTGCGAATGAATTAGTGGTACTTTTATTTACTCCGAAAACGTAAATATTAAGTAGAAGCTACTTCAATCACTTTTGAGTCTACAAGTCCATGCATCTCCCAGTTAAAATCAAAATCCTTTACTGTGGCCAGACAAAAGCCCAGGTGAGCGTTTTCTCTGTCGTTGATCCGAAAAAAATCTTTCCACACACGATGACTCCAAAGGGCTATCCGTCTCTCCAACGGATCTTCTCCTAAGACGCTATATCCTCGCGTGGATCAGCGAGAAGCCTACGCTCGAGGCTTTTCTCGTTGGCTTCCCGAAGCCATGGGTCAAGGGCCCGTGAACCACGGCTCGTTAAGCCCTCTTTTACGTACTTCTTATACTTTCTTTTCTTTTCTTTACTCCTTGGCTTTTTCCATTTTTCAAAGATACTGCGCCCCACACTGCAGAGAAAGTTTTGTTCCTCGGAAGCCCGGTAGTGTCATCGTGTGCGCTACGTCGCAAGTGTAGTCGCTGCTTGCAACATCGTAATGTAGTCATGTAAAACATTACTTTCTAGTTGTATACATTTTAACGTATAGAAAAAGAACCATCTAAAAAGACTGCACTGTAAAATCCAAGGGATGTGATTAAAGTATAACACGTTTAAAGCATGTAATCATATAACTTCTTTTTTTTATAAAATGCCTCATAGTTTTGTTTTAACACTGTTTTTCTTCAATGATTGGCATAAAAAGTCTGTAGAGAGTAAATTACTTCCATCACTGATTTTACACACTTGGTGTGCATCACAAAACAACGTACATCGTCATCATTTATTTTCAACCCTTGAGAACGTCAGAGCTATAAGTGTGAAGTGATTCGAATGAATGCCACGATCACAAAGACAAAAATATCCGAAAAAAGCGTGCATCTGTGATTCGTATTTACTTTCATCGAGTGGTACGTCAGATGAAGCAGGCCGATGCTCCTCTCTCCTCAAAGACCCGTTGCATCTCGATTCCAAGGCAGAGTATGCACCGTTGCTTTTCCGAACTTGGTTCCACGTAAAGTTACGGGGTTAAGGGCTCTATTAACGAGCTCGCCGGAGCGCAAAGTCGTCCCCCAGTTCCCTTCTATACGCTGCGTCTCGATTTGCTCGACTCCCAAAGGATTTTTGCCAAAGAAGCGCGTAGGAGCGAAGAAGAAGAAGCAAGTTTATGACGTTTTGGGATATCCAAGGAGGATCGAACGCACGCGAACGCAGATACGTGTGTGTAGGTGATCGTGAAGGAGTTCTCTTTTGCTCTTTTCCTCATTTGTATGGTCGCACGAGTTACTCGAAGTGGTAACGAGGACATCTCTTCTTCGGCAAAGCACCTGTGTGCTTTTCAATTTTACTGCACAAACATTGCTAAGAGCTACTTATTAGTCTGACTTTTACGGGAACGATGATGCAACTTTATTTCATTTTTTCTGAATTTGTGAGCATTAAAACTAGAAGGAAATGTTTATGTTCACCAGGTGTGAAATAAATATCTCGGGGTAAAGACATCGCTACTTCTTCTATTCACCATTTAGATTTATTATATTTTTCCTTTGAATTTAATCACAATAAATTGAGATGCTTTCAATTGTATTTTCATACATCGAGTCTTGTAGCTTACCTTATCTTATCCATATATTTCATTTAACGAGGAAAATAAAACCATAAATGCAATTTACTTCTTCGATACATTTGTCAAACTCCGCTCTTAGCAGTATATGCTTATATGCGATTTATTGGCGTTTTAACGAACGGCAATGTGTTAGTTTTACGCGCTTCTGCGAAAAAAAAAATTTAGGAGTTGGAGGGGAGTCGTAAAAGGCTCGCCGAAGAAAGATGAAGGTCGAGTCTTTTGTGTTTGCTCCCAAGACGCTTCGAACGGCATTATCTCATGCAGCGGTAAAGAAAAAGCTCTTACTCCGCGAAGTGCTGTCGACTGGTGATTCATTATTTACGTCTCTGTCTCGTCAGAGATACGATAGTTCAACTCAATGGTGTGAATGTGTACATGATCTTTATAATGTAATGTGTTTGTTTGTTGATTGCAAGAGGGTATAATTTCAGAATAACTTGAAAAAATGTCCAGGAGAAGTGTTAACAAAAAAAATTTAATAGAAACTATGAAAGTTTTGTTTCAGTTCTTGGTTATTTTGCCCAAACACGATTGAAGTTGGAATATGTAGGAATATTAATAATTACAATGAGAATATACGCAATAGTGACCTCATTTTTTAGTTAAAAAAAGTTTTACCTTGGAATGAAGTATTATTCAACCCTTAATTTAAATTATGCATAATTCTAACTGATTTTAGTAAATTAATCATATACCGTTCAAATAATATACTACTATTATCCTTAAATTAGCAAGTTAATGGTATCTTAAAAATCTAAAGGTTTCATGAAGTCCACTGAGACCATGTACCCAAAACCTACCTTTCATTTCGACTTGGACATCTACACTCCCAAAAATGATAAACCCCTTACAAATTCCAAATTTGACTACGGAGAAAGAGAAACAAAACACACATTCCTTTTTTTTTCAGTACATTAACAACCACGTGGATGTTGATACTCGTATAAGTAGAGCTTGCCCAAAAGAAAAGAAGAAAAAAAAAGGTAGTAAAGGTGTTTACGATTTTTCCCACGTAGTACGTGGCATTGCGAATAAAATGAGCCCCGTCTCGTGGGGGATACTTCAAAAAATTTTTTGTTAAAAAACGGGGGAAATTCTTAAGATATTTTTTGTGGATTTACTCATATGTTTTCCTGAACTCTGTGATTCTTTGTCCCGCTAATTTTTAGCCCACTCCTTCCATTTTCATTCGTTCATTTGTTCGTGTTTTTACTATTATACGCGTCTCTGCTGCCGCCTTTGTTCCTCTTCTTTCCCTCCTCCTTTTTTTGGACAGACTAGCTCGGGCTTTTATTATTATTATTTTTTTTTTTCGAGTCCAAAGGCCAAAGCCTGCGTATTCCGCTGAGCCGGTGACTGCACACTTTATGCTTCGTTTGCGCTGCTGTTTTACCACAGACCGTATTTATATAGTGGGCACGAGCAGTACTTACCACGCTGAAATTTATTTCAATTTTCGTATGATAATTTAAACGTACAGTGTGCATTAGTTTCAATTAGACTCGAGCGTTTGTGTTATCATAAGATTTACCACCGTTTTTTTCGCTTCGTAAAATGCGTCACTTCGTTATATTTCACGAGGATAAACCTTTTAACGGGTGCACAGCGTAGTTAACGAAGAATCAATATTTATTATTCAGTTTAGGCTTTCATGTTGAATAACTTTTCCTGTATGACACGCTAAGTGCGCAAAATTAAATCTTACTTTCTTGGACTTTTAAATGTATCTATTTTTAATCACTGAACAAACACAAAATAATGATTTCTTGTAAAAAAAAAGTGTCGTAAACTTTGTCATTCTTCAGTATGAAATAACTGAAAGTCCTTATATTTTTACCTTACTGCGAATACTCTATTTAGTCACGCATTATATTTTCTCTCTATTGGTAGATTATATTTTACACATAAGATTTAAATCACATGAAGACCTATTAAAAAACGATTCGGAGAATGACAAATAAAAATGTAAACGAAAATACATGGCGAGAAACTCGTAACAAAAGTTGAGGGACAAAAAAAAATAAGAAAGATACGTTGATGAAGTAAATAAACTGTAATAAAGTAATATGAACACTAAGACCGAGATATTTTAGAAAACAGAAATACTGACCAACTTATAGTGTTACAGACACCACAAACAACAATTACATATATACAGAGATATACAAACGTTGGTACAATAATTGTGCAAAAAATTTCAAGTTTCCAAAGACACGTGCCCATAAATTTTTTTTTCTTTCCAGCGACACAATAAAGTGCACATTACGCAAATCAGTCGTCTAAGAAAAATAGCAACCGCGTTAGGAGGAAAAATATTCCACCGGCTGGTGTTTAAAAAGTGGCCCTAAAAAATAGCGCTAATAAATCTCGCTCTAAAGAAAGCGTTACGCATATCTGCATGTACGAAGAAATGGAGCGGGGGGGTTGCACGTGACAGGTGTGCGAAAGCACCTGCTTATAAAACGAAGGGGTAAGACGGTAAGGGAACGGAAGAAGAAAATCTCGGGACTGTAGATAAAAGCATCCCACGCAGTAATCGTGCACGATGAACTCGTAAAAGGTGAAATTGAGGTTGGCGCTTGAATGCGCCTTATCGTCTGCCAATTGAGGTGTAATTATTACTTGCTCTTTGCGCTGTCTAAATACGTTTCTTACGAATAAATACTTATACTTATTTACCTGTCCTGATTTTTTGCATACACGTTACAGTAAAATTTACATAAGAATAAAAATATTGATAGTTATTTTAAGGAACATTTGTTAGAGAACGTTTGTTTTATGCAGCGAGTAAAGAAAAAGTTTCGATAAGTGGCTGTATGCAGAAGAGGCCGCAACACACACTTGATTTATATACGCAATACTTTTCCCATAGATCTTGGAAAAGCCAACCACGGGACCATGTTTTCTACTTGATTATCATCGATTCTTCGTAGGTTTACCATTTTTTATCTCCGCATTCAACATTAATATCTCTTTTAATTTAGTATCTTTGTGAATATAATCCACCTTATTTGTTTATTTGTTTATTTATTTATTTATGTTACTTCTAGAGTTCTAATAATTTAAACTTGACACGTAATTGACATATCCGTAGGTTATTATAAGACACCCCTATTATTTCATTGCTATGATTATATGTGTGATTGTACATGTATTCGGTGTATGTTATTTTATTGAGTTCACGATTCGTAATTAAATGACTGCATGAGGTATATGTAGCCATTCGTAAATGTGTAGTGGCATTGAAATTAATGTTAACGATACGTCCATATGTTAACGCTTGCTTTATAATAAGTAGCTATAAAAACATGGTAAAGAGCAAATAATTTTTTCAACAACATAAAACACGCATCAAAGCCTCAAAGCTTGCAACAAAGCTGATAGCTTTCGAAAAAAAAATCTCGTTCGCGGCCACGCACGTTTGCCTTTGAAATGAAAATACACAGCCGTGGCTGTCATAAAGAACAATGAAAATGAAATATGTGTGGCACAGTAGCAGTGCAGTATCATGCAGGCAAAGCTTGCGCGTGTTTAATTAATTTTTTTTTTTTTTTCATTGCTTTTGTGTTGCAGAAATACGTGGTCGGATCGAAAGACCAGAAGGTTTACCCGTACGGTCGCAGCATGCCGCTCATCTTCATTGGCGGAGTGCCCCGCTCGGGCACGACCCTCATGCGTGCCATGATGGACGCCCATCCGGAAGTCAGGTTGGTCGGCGTGTTTTTTTTTTATCTCTTGTATTTGGAGTATTTGTTTTAAAATATATAATACACATTGTATTTAATTAGATGTGCAACTGCTGGTTTTTTTAATGGAGGATTGTTTTATTAGACAAATTTTTATTTAGTCGAAGCGGAAGATATTATTTTTTAACGTTATTTGCAGCTGTTTCGGAAATAAATTCAGAGACTCATTAGTACAGCTTAAAAACACGGGATGATAAGGAACTGCTTTTTCAGCAGGTTTTTAAAAATAAGGGGGGTGGGGGGTGAAAACTATATCTACTCGATCGTACAGTCAGCGAGAATTCCCGCAACAACCAAACAAACGCCTAATGATTCAGAGGAGAAAATCGGATTAACCGAGTCAATTGACCTGTCGCTTGCTAACGAAGAGTAAAACGAGCTTACTCCCGGGGTGTTTCGCTTTTTATCTCTCAGCATACTGTACGAGAGTATAACACGGTTTTTGCTTTTTTGATAAATGAAATTTTTTTTAAATAAGCGATTGTAGATAAGTTAATAAATATACGTTGAGCCTAAAGTCATGCATGAGACTATAACTTATACCCTACCTAATAGTATGGGTAAATTTAATTTTTTTTTTTTCGAAAACCATCTGGTTATCTAATTGTCGATAAGATGGTGAATGTGCATCAAAAAGTTTTAGTAATTTATTTATAATTGTGGTAAGTATCAATTTGTAAGATAATGCAGTTCAATTGTTAAAAAAATGTACAGATGTGGCCAAGAAACGAGAATAATTCCGCGGATACTGCAAATGCACTCGCACTGGCTGAAATCGGAACGAGAAAGCGTAAGGCTAGAAGAGGCTGGTGTTTCAAAAGAGGTACATCTATTTCTGCAATAATAATAATAATAATCGTGTGAATGAGGTACTTGATTGTTTAACACCCATTTCAAGCTCTTCGCATCACACCATGCATTTGACGCTTTATCTTCTTATTTATTAGTTTTTTTATTTATTTTTAGATTTATTTCATGCGCTTATAAACTTTCTAATTCATAGGGGTAAAGGGTATAGTTATTGACACCTTAAGGTAGTGATTGACCCCTGTATAATTTGTATATCTATATGTAAAGACTCCATTTAAAAATGCATGTGGCGGTAAATCACTATCGGGGGGTCAACAACTGTACCCTTTGCCCCTACGTTTATTTCTTCATAAATACATTGCTTTACATGTATTACTTTTTTATTATGATGTTTATTTATTTAATGAGTGCATATGCGCTTCCATTTAACGTTAATGTACTCCATGTTTTGCGCTCTTCGACCTACTAAAAAAATTCACCGTTTCGACATTTTTGTTTTGCCACCTCAAAAAGTACACCCACCCTCAACACCGCACTGCATGACAAATCACAATATGGATTCATGAAAATATAGAATGTAAGAAGCGTTATAGTGTCTTCTAAGAGAAAGGTCTTGAATGGGTTGATTGAAGCGTATACGTGTATAGAGTTGAGTCGACGTATAACGAAGACAATGTTATCAGGTGATGAACGCTGCCATAGCGGCGTTCTGTCTGGAGGTGATCGCGAGGCACGGCGAGCCTGCCTCGAGGCTCTGCAACAAGGACCCGCTCACCCTGAAGATGGGCTCCTACGTGCTGGAGCTCTTTCCCAACGCCAAGTTCATATTCATGGTCCGCGACGGCAGAGCTACGGTGCACTCCATCATATCGAGAAAGGTAACTTTTTTCACGCCGACCCATCCGTAGATAGTCAGGCTTGCCGGTCTTGGATTTGGATGAAACTTTTTGTTTGAAAACAAAGAAACATTCATCAAAATTTCATCGAAATCCGTGACCTTCACCTCTGACACTTTCCTCAAGCTCAGTAGAGATTAGTGCACCACTACTTTTTTCTTCACAAAATGAACACTCGATGAGGAAGACGACAATGCTGTCTTCATCGAGAAACTAAAATGCAGCCCGTCTTTTCCCCCTCCAAAAAGTATACCCACAGCCACTTTTGATCCCCATCGACACTTGAACAATAAATGTTCAACTCTGTCAATAAACACGACCCAATGCGAGCACAGGTGACGATAACGGGCTTCGACCTGACGTCGTACCGCCAGTGCATGATCAAGTGGAACCAGGCGATCAGCGTCATGTACAAGCAGTGCAAGGAACTCGGGCCCGAGCGCTGTCTAATGGTGCCGTACGAACAGCTGGTCCTGCACCCGCGCGAGTGGATGCGCAAAATCCTCGAGTACCTCGACGTGCCCTGGAACGAGGCCGTGCTCCATCACGAGGAGTTTATCAACAAACCTGGCGGTGTGCCGCTCAGCAAGTACGGCTTTTACTTTTGTTTTTTCACTTGCCCGTTAATATGTATGGGGCAATTTTTTACACCTTGGGCTCTTCGGAACAGTTTGTCTTCAAGTCCATCCGTATTTTTAAGTTATCACGGTTCAAGGATCGTTATTATATGTATACAGAGGCAGGATTTGAATGTAACTTTGGCAACTGAAATGGCACAAATGGCAATTTTTATTAGCTAGGGGTAACTCCTTCCATTAACTACGAAAAATCGGAAAAGTTGTTATCATCGTCTTGTCAGGTGCAGGACTCGAGTGCTTCTCTCAACAACGAGTGTTATCTCTGCAGTGTTGTGAAAGCTTGTGTTTTTTTTTTTTTTTTTTTTTTTTATTCTTATTTTTGATTTTAAAAGAGGAAATAAGGGCATTCTCAGAAAATTTGTACCCGAGAAAAATTTACAAGCATGACCCTGTGTTCTAGGGTGGAGCGCTCGTCCGACCAGGTGATCAAGCCGATAAACCTGGAGGCGCTGACCAAGTGGGTCGGTAACATACCGGAGGAAGTGGTGCGCGACATGGCCGACATAGCGCCCATGCTGTCGATCCTAAACTACGATCCCTACGCCAATCCGCCGAATTACGGGGCGCCCGACAAGGTTGTCAGTGAAAACACGAGAAAGTGAGTTCGGAGCCAGGCTAGCCTAGTTATTCCGTACCTGCTCGATGTACTTGATGATTTGTTGTTTTTTTTTTTTTGTTTTATTCATTAATTTTGATACGTCCGACTAATCGTTGACCAGTACTACTTACAAAAAAATCCAACTCACCTTTTATTAAGAAATTCTGCACCGTATGATTGGGACATAATTTTATTAAACGAGATTATTGACACGATGATAAACAACACGTTCATTCATTGGAAAAATAATTTGAAAAATTTAATAAAATTTGAAAAAGACCTTAAAAGTGCAAAGCAACATATTTAGTTTCTTTTTTTTTTTCCAGTACTGCTTGTGCTGTATAACAGTATTGTATAAACACAATTTCTTTTGATGATTAAAATCTCTTCTTGTTAGTGTTGAGTAATCTCGTTTGTTTTTTTATTATTTATTCAATATTGTTTATTAATATTAGTTGTCGCAATAATCTCCTAAACGACCTTGCATTTACAAAAATCACAAGTATTAGATACGACACACCATGTAGATGTATGAAAAGCATGGACAATGATTTTGTTTACCTTTTGATGTATTGTATGAGTAACTTTTAACGTATTATTTTAGTTTTTTGGAACAATTAAGTATTGAAAAAAAAAAGAAAGAAAAAAAAATCTCAGATCATTTGCTCACGTGGTTGTTTTTTAATTGTTGCATCCCTGGTATTTCATGTAAAGTAAAAAATTTCCATACGTAGTATCGCGTACAAAAAGCAAATGTAATTACAGAGTCTTAACAAACGGCCAGATTTGGGAGGACATAGCCCGACAGTTGGAGCTTGAAAAAACGTCGACGTTCTCAGCGATGAACCGAACGAACGCGTGACCTCCACCGACACCCCTCGGCGATCTGTCCACTACAAGAATGTACGACAGCCGAGCTTCCCGAAGCAGCCACGTGTAAAATAAACAAAGAAAACGTATGACAACAAAAGTGCGCCAAGAGCCGACGATTGCACCCCCTTATCGCCTCTGAGAATTCAACTTTCCGTTTTATCCTTCGAGGGTACAAATGTCGCGTCTTTTCGGCTCTTGACTATTATACTTACAATGTACGAGGCCAGTTTTGCGATGTAAAGAGAAAAAGGTCGCGAAATAAAGTTGAATATTGTTGCTGTGTAATAAATATTAAAACACGTCATGTGAGCGTTTCAATGATCTTTCCGATAAATTTTACTAGTGTTTGTTATGCGTATGTGTGTGTGGGTGTGTATTTTTTCTTAAGGATTCGAGTCACTCAAGAGGTGAAATTTGAATCGATTTTGAAGATCGTTACTTAACTTGTAAATTACAGACTGCACATTTTAATTACTTAAATAACGATAAAATCGATTTTTTTCATTTTATTCATCCGCTGTTGTGTTGAATGTCCGAGATAACGATTAGGTTTGAAAGCAGCTTAATGACTTTAAATAAATACTGGGCGTGACCGTGTACAGAAACATGTTCAAGATTCTGGTACGAGCGTAACTCTTATAACTTCATTCATTATACGATGTGTTTTACTTGTTGACCTGCTGATAGATTTTTTTTCTGTTGACGATTGTGTTACGTTGAACCCTACGATTTTACTATTTACAATTACAAATCAAATTTCACAACGATTTTAATTTAATGTTAGATTTTTACGTGCAATCGCGTTAACTCAACAAATATTCTTAGTCTCATTGTGAAAGGAAAAAAGAAAGTTTATAGCGTATTTAGGGCATTTAGTTGTGTGAGGCAGATAAACTTACTTATACTTGTTACATTCAATCATTGTATATGACAGAGAATACATTTTTTTTGGCTGTTTATTAAAATTCTAGAACTATATATTCAAAAGTTGGAAAACTTCGTTAAAAATCAGTTGTAAATTAACAATGAAATTTTTAATACATAAAAAGTATTTTTAACAAAATTATTTGTATTACTTCATCTAAATGTATTTGAATTTTGTACATTCCTGTATTGTAATTCTATTCCTGAAATGTGATTCTAAAACTTTTCAAAGCTTTCTTCATGATCGCCATGTGATGCCTCCGAACTGCGTGGGTTTATTTGTGCGTTTGATTCCGATACGTTTGCTACATTGAATGATTTACTGCCGACGTAGATAAAGCGGAAACTATAAATACTTGTAAAAAGCAATGAAGATCTGATGAGATAATTTTTTAAATAAAGTTTACTACATAAAATTACAATCTTGTGTGTAATAACTTTAAAATGTGTAGACGAAATCCGGATGTTCCAGCGATAATCTTATTCGTAATTTTAGTTGTTTTTGCATGTAACAATAATTACTCATTTGTAGAAAGTAGTTACCCTAAAATAGCTAATTATTCTCAAACCATGATTTTAACAACGAGTCGATACACTAGCATAACAATGATTTTTACACCGCAAGTTTTTCTTCATCTTCTCTAACAATGAATGCTAACTTTTGATTTAAACCTAAACTAGGTGTTTCGACGTCGATCACTTTATTGAAACTAAACTCCGTTGCAACGCCGATTGGGCTCGCGATAAATGGAATCAAGCGACGTGAAAAAGTACGTATACAAAAAGAGAAAAAAAGCCAAGAGGAAATCGTTGTAAAGCCGAGTCTGGTAATTCAATTTTCATTGTCCGCGAGCTTTGCCGCGAACAAAGAACCAATTCGCAGTGCAACAACGGTCAAGGCATTGTTGTCGAGAGCGGGTTTGTTTCCGCGATGCGTATTTAATTACGCGCTGCTAACGAGTTTTAAATGATCACTGAATATTCACGTGAAATCTGACGCAATGGGAACCAATTACAAATATGTATACATGCCTATAGGATCCTGCTCAAACTAACAATGCAATTTCAGGATCCCAGTCCAGCCAGTAATTTTTAATTCATTGTCTGGCTCTTTGACCATTTGTGCTTTTGGCACTTTGTTGAATTTTGTTTAAATCAATGAGTCAAGTAATGTACTCTTCTGCCTTGGGTGTTGGTTCCACCGAAACTTCTACTCCCGAAAAGAGGGCTCTTTTTTATCTTCCTTCGATAACACCATCAGCTTTGTCAGCCAGCTATCTATCGTCAGTAAGTATATCTATTGTACGCGCAAAAATCAATTGGCAACTTATAATAATGTTTCCTCTCCAGGCATAAGTTAAGTTATAATACGTTGATACAAATAAAGGAAAAGAAAAAAGTTGTGAGTTGTTCTAACGAAAGATATAACAGTTTTAAGGTAAATGTACGCCTTGCAATTTTTTTCTATTGTTCTAAAAGCGTTTATCAATAAAACGCTTGTGACCGAAGTATTATCATTTTTTTTTAAACATTTTCAAAAGAGTGATATTTTATAAACAAAGGTACTCAATCCAAGTCACTCTCCTCTTGGTCAGTTATTTACTCGTAGGCCTCAATCACAAAGTCATGGCTGTTTTTTTTACTTCTATTTTCCACAAACGTCTCTACAAGTACTTTACCACTCAATTATGAAAATAACGATTCTTTTGGCTAGTATGCGTTGCTTTTCTCTCATCTGATTGAGTAATAATAAAGTATACCGTGATGCGCTGTTGGACAAAAGGCTCCAAGAACAAAACATTAAGATGAGTAACTTTTAACTATTTATATTGTATAACAATTATTTTTTACTATTTTTCAGTTTTACAAACATTTTTACATGTAACTAATACTGTTAAAAGACACAAAGTTCTGTATGTATATATGCTTGATTATAAAATGTACTTTATATAAATCCAACAAGGTAATAGTATATTTTCTTCATAAATTAGGATAATTTAACTTATAGGTTTTCATAAAAATAATACAGGTATGTTGAACTCATCACTGTCTTGCTGTCAAGTGTTGAAACTTCAATACTTTATGTTTGAGATGTTGTTTTAAAAGTCTAGTGAAAAAAAAAGAACACTAATGAGAAAATAATGTTCATAAAGAAGGAGTTTAAAAAAAATCATTAAGGGGAAAATTTAATGAAATATACAAAAATGCAGAAACATATTGCACTCTTTGGNCGCCGCGCCCAGGAGTCGCAGCATCGTCCCGTGTCCCTGGTTCTCCTTGCGCTTGCCCAGGTTCATCGTCACGATCTGCTGTAGCTTCACAAGGGTGTAACGTGTCATTTGGGAAATTTTATTCATTAACGTAATGGTTTTTTTTTTTAATTTTTTTTTTATAGGACTGTTTTTTCTCAACGCGTGTGTTCGTAACAAATATTTTTTCCGTAATAAAAGTATAAATTATAAATTAGTCTTGTATCTGGGACTAATACTCATTATTTAGAGATAAAACTCGAATTCAAACGTATTTATGCGAAACTTTGGCAGTTTTTACACTTGTACTATACTGTAACAAAGGTTTTAACAAAATTACGTGTATTAAGAAATTGTTTGGTTGAATTACAACTATAACAATAATTATATACACCTATTTTACAAACAGCATTACAATACTTTGACACTCACGTGTGAGATTATTATACAATTTTTAATTACTTTTACACCTGTACACCTCCTAATTGAAGGAAGATTATTTTTTTTAATTTAATGTTGAAATACGTCTTACAATTTTTTCGAACGATTGACAATATACATTGACATTTTATTTTCGCAAAGATTCCTTCATTGCATTTTGTACAAAGTACATAATTAATGTATTGATTGATACTTAGACAATTGTATCGTTTAACATTATTAACAATGGAGGTACAGAATAATTCACATAATTTACTGTGGTACACATAAGAATTCTTATTTATAAGAATTGTTTAGTGTATATTTCTTACAAATCAAAATGTAATTTTTTTTTTTTTTTTATTAAACTTTTAATTTTGTACAGAGTTTAATTATCTTAACATGAAAAAAAAAAACATTTATGTTGTATAGAATAAAATGATTTCAAATATAAGTATTTGAAAAAGTTATATTGTACAACATATTTATGCGATGTTGTGAGTGTAAGACATTTATTTGTATTCAATATCTAAACTTTTTGTTTTTTAAATAAAAGAAAATTATTTCTTTTGTCCAAACGATTATCTCAACAATTTATTTGCAAAAATATTGTCAATTTAAGTTAAAAATAACTACCTGAGCTTTTAAAAATAATGTATACTTTTTTATAAAATATGTTATGCGTGAAAAAACTTATCAAAAATTGAACTATTAATTTGATAAAGTTCAATTGAGTATTTAAAACTAACCAGGTGATTTCTTCCAAAAAAAATTTCTACATTAACTTTACAGTTTTGTCATGACGCACGTAGTAACGTATGGTATAGAACCCGAATTTTAGTATCATAATACAATTTAAAAATGCGCACAATACATTACTTAACAACTTATTAAGTGTAATCAAAAAAAGTGCGACTGGTTTTATCGATCATACAATAATAAGGACTCCCATACTAGGTATTTATCTTTCCATTAAAAATAAAATAAAAAAACAGAGTCGTGCCGTGGGTTTGGCCGATGTTATATATTATTATTATTATTATTATTATTATATATATACAGGCACATACATACACAATGTATACACATTTCATACCCACGCGTGTAAATTTATCACTATTGTCTACGCCGGTACAATCATATCCGAATGAAACAGATGGGCTTTAGTTGCTCAATCTTGTAATTTTGTAATTCAACGAGTGACAAAGGGTCAGTTGCGTATTTGCAGACCTATTGTACATAAGGGAATACACAGCGACTTTGACTACAACGTACGCTTCAAATTTATACATCCTTAAAGCTAAACACGTTTTCACTTCACAGGAACACCAGGATACCCTCGAGCAATTAGCTCGAACTTTTTTTATGTTCATTCGCTTTCTAACGCTTTGTCAGTCTCCTGATTGTCCAGCTTCTCTTTGCAGGACTGGCTGCGATTAACATCAGCTTCGATGATTATAACCGAGTCAGGCTGGTTGGCCGGTTGGCAGTCTTCTACCTCCTCCTCCTCCTCATCGCAGTCGTCGGCAAACTGTAGCGAGGCGTTGTCGAATTCGTAAGACTTGAGCTCGAGCGCAGTGACTGTCGCTCCCTCGAATCGGGTTGTCGAGGTGTCCATGCTCGTGCTCGGACTACTCGCTACCTCTTGGGTCGTTTTGTCCACCGGCGATGCCGGGGAAGGCTTTTTCTCTTCCCTGCCTGGCTTGGCTTTCCTGAAATTAAAAATTACGCTTTGATTCCGCCATACGGATAATTTTCATTCGAGCGTAGCTTCCAAGCCTTTGAAAATAGATGTTTTTACAAGCGTGTCCGACCTACTTCCGCTATTGCCCGTACCAAGTCGTACAGATTACTTGCGCAATATATTATCTTGGCGTTACTTTTCAAGTGGAGGAAGTATTTTTTTAAACCTTTTATCTGAAAGTGCCGAACTTAACGTGTGCTATAGGTGACTCTGGCTATCCGAGCATATTAATCATGTACTTTGGATTGTTAACATTTGACGGATTACTCGACGGGTTAAAATACCATCACGTTAAAACTTAATTACAAATCATCACTTCTGCTTATTGGTCTCGGCGATAAGCGAGAAACTTGTTATTTTATCGATAAATCATTTACGCAACCATAGTGTTATGTTGTTGTAAAACAGTTCCTTGGGCAAGTCGTACAATTTTTGTTCCATTTTTCAAATGATCCCCCGCAAAATATCTAATAGTTCTTAACAACAAGCATATTTTGTTTAACGCGATTGGTATACGAATCAACAAAAATAATCTCACTTGACAATGCAGATGCTCGGCTCGGCGATTTTCGTCATGGCTGCGGCTTGCATCTCCCTCATCCTCGACTCGTGCACTTGCTTCAACAAGTTGGGGTACCTATTGTTGTTGCTGGGCTCCTTACCGCCTTGGAACAGCTGTTGCTGGGAGCCGGCGTTCCGCCCACGCATAGAACCCAGTCCTCCTCCTCCAACTGACCCACTCCGAGAACCCATCATCGAACCTACAGTTGCAATTGAATTTTTTTGTCCAATATTTATGACAAGGAAAAGCAGTATGTTGCTTTTAACGTATTTCCTACCCTGTAAGTTCAATGTTTCGAAACTCAACACCAAATGTTTCATTTTTCTAAGTATTATATCCATCATTTCAAAACGATTAGGCGTACCTACACCTTCAAATGTGTAAAAGTTTCAATACAAAACGCCCAACTAAATGTTTCAAGAGTTTCATTTCAAATTACTTATGACTTAAAAAACGAATGAAAGTGTTTATATAATATTTTCAATGGAAATTAAACACTTTGGTGTTTGGCTTTAAAACATTTACATTTGCAGTACATTATATATACTAAGCGTATACAATAGCGCATTATATCCTTGATATCGATGCATTTACCAGTGTACAATCAATTCTTCCGTACGATGGTTGCGGATTGAAGTTCAACTTTATTCCAAAAAAACACAAAAAATCCCCCAAAGACTGTGTCCGACTAATATCCCGCGCACTCCCATATCTTCGAATCTAATTGTAAAACCAAAAGGACTCACTCTTGTTCTCCTGAATAACACTGATCATCCCGGCTTGCGTTTGCGAGGCGTGCTTGCCGTCCGCGCGTCCCAGAAACAGTAGCCTATGTATACAGCTCTTGAGCGCCGCCCTAAAGTCCTTCAAGTGGTACGCGTAGAGCAGAGGATTGCCGGCTGAGTTGACGTGCGACAGTATGATGCAAAAATCGAGGATGAACTGGTTGACCTCGCACAGAGGACAGAAGGCCTTGACGCAATTGATGGTGTAGAGGGGGAACCAACAGATGATGAAGAAAGCGACGATTCGCGACAAATTTTGGGCGGCCTTGACCTCCCGCTTCTGCGCCGCGCCCAGGAGTCGCAGCATCGTCCCGTGTCCCTGGTTCTCCTTGCGCTTGCCCAGGTTCATCGTCACGATCTGCTGTAGCTTCACAAGGGTGTAACGTGTCATTTGGGAAATTTTATTCATTAACGTAATGGTTTTTTTTTTTAATTTTTTTTTTTATAGGACTGTTTTTTCTCAACGCGTGTGTTCGTAACAAATATTTTTTCCGATTCTTTGATGCGAGCATGGCCACTCTTGTCGATGGATATAGTGTCCAATCCTGTAACTGTTTTTTTCGTTAATAACCAAGTCACCTCCCTCAAAATGGGAGCAGGAGAAAAATCGAATAAATTACGACCTCTCAAAGCACGTAGGTATACACGCTTATTGTCCTTAGAATGTCAACGGTGGTATAACTTGGTTGATCAATAAAATCATCCTCATCAGAATAATTTTATCTATGTAGGCCACACAAGCGCATAGTTTTAGTATCATTTTGAATATTATGTAAATTAATAAACCACGGCCGTTATTGTAACTCACCGGTGCATTACTACACGCAAAGTAAAAGCAAATGGAACACACGAGCCGGTGACATTAAAAAGTCATTAACTCGCTCGAGAAAATCTGTTTCCCTTCGGGAAAATTCAATTATATACCCTCTCATCCCTTTGTTTTTCAAAGGGGAAAATCAAGCTCTCCGTGCGTTGCCATTCCAACGGACGTACAGTTGAAAAACCTCGCGTGGCATATAGGTAATCAAATCTTCCGCGTACGCACAACTCTGTCGTCGCAATCGCAAAAATAAACTTTGCCGCTGGCGTTGTTCTACTGCCGACAACAGAAATGAAGACGCAAAGTAATCCCCTCAAAGTGCACATTAGCGCTCGTCCAAGTACACATTCAACCGAGCGAAGAAGATGGGCAAACAGTGCGAAAATAAAGAGACCCCTCCGCGCCCATACTTTTCCACGCGTGTTATCACTTGGCGTATACACTTAATGCATTGTATCGCACGACGAACCTGTTTGACGACGACGCGGTATATGTGGGCGTAGAAAGCGGCAATCAGCAGCGCCGGGAAGATGATGGTGGCGAAGTAGAGGAAGACCAGGTAGTTGTAGTCCATGACTTCGGTGAAGATGCACTTCTCGTCGGACTTGTGGCCCGCGTTCCAGCCGAACAGCGGAAGGAAACCGACCAACGTGCCCGCCACCCAGCACACGCATATTATACCTGAAAAAAATTCAAGGCTCATTTTTCCTCCCTCTCTCATATTTTTCTTTTTGTTTGAGGACATTTTGTGCACAACCAACGATAAGGCTTTCGGTAATGGAACAAGGTTTCACCCCATCCGAGAATCGGTTAACGTCACATGTATACAAGTATCACCTATTGAATCTCGTTTTTAACACGTATTGGGGCTTTAAAAGGTACCACGTGGTTTGAAACTCTTGCGGTACGTCGCTTTTTCCGTCCAAGTGTCGAATTTTCAAGCGAAGAAAGTCCAGAGGGTGTATACAATCGAGTACACAGCATCACAGTTTCCAATGCGAGTGGAGTGTTTTTTCTTTTTTTTCGCAAAAGGGCTTTCCTACAAGTTCCCAACTATTGGCATAAATCCCGCGCTACGTGCAACTCAACTCAGCAAATGAATCCTCTCGCGAACGTATTCTGTTAAGTGCGCGTGAAAAAGCTCTTGTTTTTCCCCCTACATACGTAATTGCTATCCAATTAGCTCCGATTTCTTTGTTTTCGAGCTCGTCTCCTCCTCGTCGATTTTGATTAAAATTTCCGTACCTTGTCGATTAAAAATAAATTACCAACAATAAATCGAGCCCCACTGGGACTTCCTCTTGCATCCCAAGTCTTCCGACGGGCACTTGGGGTCTTAATCAGCGAAACCCCGTGACACGCGCCGAAGAGCACATACACCGATGCAAATCTAAATTTAAATCTCCCGCCTTCGCGCAAATATTTACCTGCCCTACTGAAGTTTCATCGATTCCGCTGTTGCATACGTATGTGTGTGTGGGACCAACGGAACCGGAGACATAAAAAAGAAGGTAGGAAGTGGACGTAGCGAGCGACAAAGAAACGGGCGGGGATGTGCCATATCGATCAGCCGTACAGCACGCGACTTTCCTTTGTTTTGGCCGTGTGTCTCTCGCTTCTCTTTTTTTTCTCGCGCTGTGTACTTATATGCTCGTAATTAAAATCCTGTGTAGCTCGGGCTGTCCAACCAACTACCGGCGACACGCGACGACAGAGGGAAAATTCATGGAGGGACAGCTGAAATGCGTATCGTGTTACCTTCATTGCAACGCAAGAAGTTGGTTTTTTTTTTTTTTTTTTTTTTTTGTGAGTCAATTGGAGTATTTGTTTCAGTTTATGTACGAAAAATGATTTATCGCGTGCATTGCACTTTTGATGAGGGAGCAAAAATGCTTTCGACTTGCATCCGGATTCATCACCTTCGAGCACTACTTACTTGTGTGATAATTTCTAAACGATATAACTCTTTGCGATCGCTTTTTTTTACTCCCAACGATACAAGTGCCATTTGGTGTGTATGGATTATATCGAAAACTACAAATACAGTATCTGTGTTTGTAAACAAAGAAATAATTGAATTCAAAGAAGCATGTGATTTAGACACCGTCAAACTTGGGCATAAATACTATTCAAATATTTTTTACGTTTAAGTTTTCTTCCAAGGAAAAAAAAAAAAAAATAAAAAATAACTGTAGTTAAAATAAGAAAAAAATTTCGTTTCTTCTGTTCAAACACTTCATGATGAATTTTAATTTCTAAAAATATACTGCGTTATTTTTGGCTGGGAAAAAAACTTAAAAATCATATTAAGTAACGATTGAATAAAAAAATTCTTGAGCTAAAACGATGAATTGTATTTTTATGGCAATTAAAAAAAAATTCTCTTAAAAGTATATAAAAAATCTATAAATTAGTTGTACCCAAGTCTGGACTAGTCAGCTGATCAAGGCAACGCACACTAATGAAGTTCGGTCAGCGCGATCGGATTCGTCATTGGTAGTGCAAGGGAAATTATGGTGATAATTCCGAGAAATCGAGTGCCAGCGTGGCCCTCCTCCTCCTTGTCGATCGACACTACACAGGCAAGTTGCTACGAGTGAAATTCGAACCCTTAAATATATATATATATGTATCCGCCCCGTTGGGAAATTTAATAAATGGAAATCGATCCAAGGGACGAGCTTGCTCGCGCTATTAGCAAATTTTCAGACGCGGGGCTTTTTTTCCTTCGCTACATTTGTCTTCGTTAGTCTTACCAGTTACGCGAGGTGTAAGGTGTGCGCGTCAATAACACGAGCCGATGTAGAAAAAAAAAAAAAAAAGTGGATCTTAGATTTTTACGAGGCCATTTTTCTTGCGCTTTCCTTCGTATACGGGTGGTATCTCAGCTCTGCGATAGTATAATATACCGCGTGAGGGTTAATTTAAAAAAAAAATCACCGCAACCCTGCAGTGGTTCTTATTAATTTTAAAAACAAGGAATTAAGGCGGTCGTGTTTGCCGACCGGAATGTCAAGCGGAGACCACTTATTTTTCTTCACGAACAACAATACCTAAATTCTTAAAATTAATTTTTCCATCCTTTTGGCTGTTTGCAACCAAAGCTTACGGGCTCTCCATACGCGCGTTAACGATCATTAAGGGAAGGAAAAAAAAAATAGTGGCGCTTGAACTAGATTTTCAGTTTTGCTCAACAATTTGAATAACCCCGAAAAACATATTTGTATACGTTTGCGAAGAAATATATTGAAACATTCGGTCATTTATTCCTCTGGCAGTAGTAAACACGATTTCCAATGAGCTTCGCCGCAAAACTCCATCAACTAAGTAGAAATGACTCGCGCTGTGATAGGCGCATCGTAGTTTCGCTAGTGTGTACACATATATACCCGCTGACGTCGATTTATCGATACGACGAGCGACCCCGGCCATCACCCCCTCGATCTTCACGATTCGATGATGAGTTCAGGACAAGTATCGACTGTAACCTGATTAAACTCCCAGAGATTATATCCGCGTGTCTCCCCCCTCCTTGTCTCCGTTTGACATCGCGATATTTTTTTATTTTTTGTCCTTTTTCTATCAAATCCATGTGCGCTTATTAGATCGCAAACGCACCAAGAGAAAAAAATAAAATAAAAATGACAGAACGGTAATCCGGTGTCAACCTAATGTTTACCATATTCTGCACAGAAAATGTATGTTGTACAAGCGCGAAAAAACCATTGTACTGGCAACAAAAATTAACTGTCGTAAATATAAAAAAAAAGTCCGTATAGCCGACAGAACAGTTATACGCGTTACTCATAGAAAAGCTTGTAGAAAGATCTAATAGCAATTAGGAATAGAAGAAGAAGGGGTGGGGGGGGGAAGAAAAAAAATATCATTACACAGGGGTAAAGCTCACCTATGGCAGTCTTGGTGCGCATAGTCCTGGAGTAGCCCATGGGATGGAGGATGGCCCAGTACCTGTCAATGGAGACGGCGACGAGGCAAAAAATACTTATGGTGCAGAGAACGACGAGCACCGAGACGGTGAACAGGCACGCGTGCAAATTCGTCGGCAGCCCGATACTCGCCAGTATGGCGAACGGTATGGCGAGCAGACCGACCAACAGATCCGCCGTCGCCAGCGATATGATGTAGTAGTTGGTCCTGCGTCTGAGCTTGCGCTCCCTGGCGAAGACGAGGATGACGAGGCCGTTGCCGATCACCGCGGCCACGGCCACCAGGACCTCGCACAGGGCGTAAGGCAGGTTGAGCTCGGCGCCGTGGTGAAGGGGATCGAGCGAGGACGCCGGCTCGCCCATCGCCGACGGCTCACCGCTCATGTTCGGCCAACCGATCTCGAGCATAATACGCCCGCGAGCCTCGCCACCCCCTGCTCCGGTCCACTGGGTAGGGATGGTGTGTGAACTACCCCTCTGTCTTGCGTCGCGTGGAAATTATTAGCCCGGGTGGAGGAAGGCCGAGCGCCGGCGGCTCCTCATGCTTATCCACGGCCAGAGGATCTTTGCTCGGTGCTCTGGAAGAAAAGAAAGAAAAAATAGATATACAGGTGAGATATCGATTTGGGAAAAAGTCAAAGGACCAGCTCTTGGGGCGGGGGGGGGGTCGATGTGGGCTAATTTCATGCAAATCGGCAGAGTTTCGAGAGGGTACCGGCACAGATGTTTCCACTCGATCGGATGAAGGGTGTATTTTTATTTCCCCCCCCCCCCCGCCCAAACGTGTACCTGACCTGTTTAATTTCCGAAATTCCGGTCTGCTCGGCCCGGCGTCTCGTTAAAAGAAAATTGGGTTTCGCGAGCAAAAAAGGCTCGAGCTCTCGCGCCTTGGCGTGTATATACATGCCGTGAGCCTGCACTTGAAAACGCATTAGCCTCGGGTGCATCCGATCGTTCCCCAAAAGGAAAAAAAAAAAAAAAAAAGTATACGAGAGCGTCGGAGGGCCACCCGCGCGCAGCATCGTCTCTGTCACGGGCACGCGCTCGTTCTATATATATACGTGGTAGTAAACGTCGACCGCAGTAAGAGAGAGAGAGCCAATAAGCGCTCTGGTATATCGCGCTTGCGGGGCACGTCTTCGCTGTAAATTCGCGTCGATTCAACATCGACGTCTTGTGCAGCGACGCAGTGGCATATAATTTCCGCTGGCTAACGCGAGTACAAGAGATGAAGAGGAGGAAAAAAAAAAAAAATGATGGTGTTGTGTATCACGTGTACAAATGAGGCGGCCCGTTATACCGGAGCTCTCTTTTATGCCCGCGAGTGTGAATGATCGATATCCTTTTTCTGGAGCGCCGAAGGTATACGCGTTTTATTTCATGCCTTCGTTTGGGCGTTGCTCTTTCTTATTGTAACACTTGCTTTCTCGTCAAGATTAAAGCTTTTGTAAACTTATACGTGAAACATTTGAATTTGGCAATAAAATTTTTCTCGAGTGACCATCTATTGAAATATGGTTAACTATCTCTGGTCACATGAAAATCTTCTTTTGGATAAAAATAAAACACATGGATCAAAGTATACTGATCGAGTACTGATAATGTTACATCAATTATAATTTACTTTGGATGTAAGTCAATGTGCCTGAAAAAAAAAATTGAAATCTTGTAAGTAGGTATCTATTTTTAGGTATCTATCGCTGACATTTTGTAAGTTAAAAATTAATATCCTAACGTATATAAACGATGCACGTTTTTTCAGTCACGAGATTCACGATCTATTAATTGAACCACTGGCATAACTAACACAAAAGCTCGAACTAAACCTATTATGCATAGTATCGTTGACATTGAGAATTTTAATTGAAATTTGTCAAAAAATGCGAATTTTAATTAAACGAAGCGATAACCACAACAACAACAACAACAACAACAACAACAACATAACCAGCTTCTATCGGTATAATTAGGTGCCCTTTGTGTGTGTACCGGCGCGCCTTGTAAAAGGCACAAAGAGCCTGATTAGTTGCTTTGTTTGCTGCCGCTGCTCTCCTTCGTCGCTCTGTCGCACAAGTAATTTCTCAAGCTAGCCCGTCCGATCCGTCCGCGTGGACTTCCAAGTCAATTATACCCACGGACGCGGAGGTGGGTTATTGGCTTGCTAATCGGTACACCTACACAGACGTCACTTATATCGACGAAGGAGGAAAACGTATAGGTCACATTAGGACGAAATTAATTCAACTTGTACGATACATTGATGAATCAAATATTAAATTCAACCATCGGATGATTTGCTCGTTCTAAGCAAGTCGGATCAAAACGACAAGCAAAACGTGTATGCACGTGAAAACTCTCGAGCCGATCCGGGATTTCCCTTCCAGCAGGAGAGAGGTGTATTTTCTTCATGCCCGTCATACTCGACCGCTCCTGGATTTCCATCGAATGAGAAAAATCCACACCCGGCCCTATACGATACCGCGGAAGCGTGTATACAATAAACACACGTGTACCCACAGCCTCGGATTCGCATATCAAAGACGATCTAATTGATTTCGGTGTAGCGAGTCCTTGACGCCGTATACGTATATTCAGAGCTTTGGAGAGGAGTTTGCTCATAGTGGCGAGCGACTGAGTGCTCGGGATTACCATCCACTTGTGCGTGTGTCCATTGTCACGTGTATGCGTGTATTCCATTGTACGAGCGTATACATGTACACTGGCTACACTAGGGCCACGTTTCGCGATGTAGTGTGCAATGTAGTGCCGTCCCCAAGTGTTGTATAGGTCGTGTGCTCTGGACACTTGACAAGACCGTACCTCCTTCGGCTCCCCATTGTTTCTACATATACATCTATTAAAACTCATCCGGCGATGAGTCTTGATTAAGTTTTTCAAACGAGTTCTCCTCTTTCTCGAAAGCGCGTTATAGTATTAAACGCCCGTTTTATCTCCGGTGTTCTCGCGCGGCGGTGGCAGAGTCTCTTCTTTCCGCTCCAAAAAGCTATCGCGCTAAAAATAAAAAGGGAGGAACTTTAACTCGTCCAAAGTCAGGGTGATGACATAAATTTTGCTTTTCCACACTCGTTTCATAAATTCCCCCCCCCCTCCTCCCCAGGATTCCATCTCTCGTTGCATAATACGTGTGATCTTAATGGAAAAAGAAAAAACCTTACTCGGTGCCTGTTATTAATTTCACTCCACGTTCGATTCGATAACTGTTGTAAATACGTAGAATTTTCGATACAACATCGCCCGAGTCGATGAAAAAAAAAAAAAAAAAAAAAAAATCTTTTTTATCCATACATACAACAAAAAACTATACTTCTCGTCCATTGGACTGTTACCCCGAAATCATTGACAATTTACAGCTGTGATGATATATAAACCAAAAGCAATATTCCACCTTCATGCCAATACGACCCTCTGGATTTCAAAGCTTCAAACACAATATATTATTCGTGTACCCCACGCCTGAATCAAGCATCAGCTATTGTACTGCGCTTTTCGCATGATTAGACATACATGTGGCTCGTCCACCGTAGGAATTTTCTATTTGACGCTTCACTATAGAGTTGAGGAAGGATACGAGTTATGTATGGTTTTGCTTTGCTACGCTTGCAATGGGTGAATTTTGATAGTGTTATCTGTATAAAGTATACGCGTAGTATTGTTAACAAACTCAAGCGGGAACAATAAGCTTGCACCCTTATCTGTATCGAATAAAAAAAAACAAAAAAACAAAACGGTACAAATAACCAGAGGCGTGCCCAAGTTCCACGAAACCAAAGTGAAAAACACCCTACGAGCATGTATGCGTATCCGAGAAAAGCCAAAACTCGAGAGAATCGTGCGAATAAAATTAACGCAGCCCCATCCCCGATGGCTACTTTCACTCCAACCGCAACCGTAAGCAAGAAGTCCAGATATACCTTCTCTTTGGGCATAGGTAGGTACGTATGAAAAAGGCACCTACCTACATTTGATCGATCCTCCCTCGGACGCGCGCGCGTGTGTGGGCGCGTACATAAAATTGGCGGAAAACTTCACCCACGCGCGCTCGCGTGTACTACACGCCTTATTCTTGGCGTATGGTGCAGGTGTTTTTTTTTTTTTTTTTTTTTTTTTTTCATTTCTCGCTAAAACGCGAGCAAATACCACCAACTGTTTGCGTGGGAGAGAATGACCTGGGCGAATCGTCGTGCGGTTTTTTGCGAAAGACCAGTTGAAGGGAATATTTACAGCCATGCGAGGAGAAAAAAAGGGTGCAGTATATGCGGTACACGGTTTCGGGTATACCGAGAGAACGCGCGAGTAGACGAAATATGGTTTCGGAGGGGAAAAAAGGATCCTGGAGTCGGGGAGACGGGAAAAAAAAAAAAAATTTACCCTCGAAAAAAGAAAGGGAGGTTGCGCCGTGGCGGCTTTGTTGGAAAAGTCGGAGGGACGCGGTGCGGTGCTGGCATTTTTATCGGACTGATTTATTCATGCAATGCACGCGCGCGTGAGCATAACCGGTCAAGTGTCGACGATTGCGCCGATCTCTTTGGAAATTCGTAGCCAAAAAATGGTCATTGTTTCGACTCCCTAGCTCTCTCCGGTACCCATCATCTGGCTATTGTGCTGGATCTGTTTTAGGATGTGGCTAAATGCGCCAAATCGTTTCCTTGTTAGCAAAGCGTCTATAGTATACACATTATGTTATTCCGGCGGATTTCAATGTCGGATGAGATGGCACTTGCAGGTGCGTGCCGAGTGTGTTGCTAGCTGCGTTCTGATGATTAATCTACGGAATTGGAGATTCGCGCGAAGGATAGTTGGTGGTTAGAATTTTTTTTTTTTCTTTTCCATGTATGTATCTATTGGGTAATAAACATCTATTGGGTAGGTACACCATCCTATTTTTCTTCATCTATATATATATGTACAATATATACTTTTCAATAGGTATTATTGCTGAGATGTTTTTGTATTTCTCCAAAATTACGTACTGTGAAAGGATTTTAGTTTACTTTTATGTATGGCTGCCCATCGATCTCATAGGATGAATTTCCAAGGATCAAAATATGCACCTCGAGTGAATTTAATATTATGCACGAAACTCTTACAAAAAAAGTGAGAAAAGTTGAAACTTTTTAATTTTCAGTTTTGTTCACAATTAAATAAGTGCCCTAAAGCTTCACCTCCGAATCCAGTTCATAGATTTCCCACTTGAAATCAAATCACTGCCGGACCAATGAAAGCTTAGATACTCGTTAAACATTATCTTATTTTTGTAGGCGAAAGAATGATTTGTTCCATTTCGGATTGAAAAATCACCTCCACAGCACACACGAGGGAATATTTCATCGCCCACGTGACTTTCACTCTCACCTTGGACTCGGGAGGTAGTTCTTACGCGGACGACATTAAAATATGTCTCTAACAAGCGGCAGAGGTGATTCTCACCTGATGGGTTACTTTGCAGCGTTATGCAAGAGAAAAATCGCAAGTATACGCTACATGGGGCGTAGTATCGCGTTTCAACATTGGTGAGTTTCATCCTTACATCCGGAAAGTAAAATCAATGTACAACTGATCATTCAAACATTCCATTGGACTGTTTACTTAAAAAATTGTACTTACAAATGGGGTGGCAATGTACCACGTGTTGGATTGAGTTGATTATTTTTACTGTACGTACCACGTGGACGAAAAAATGGTTCTCAGACTGTTAGTGTTTTAGTTTTTTGGTTACAACGACAAGGTATACTAATGAAGTACTCATGGCTTTATTGGCTTACGGCACCATGAGTGTAAGGAAAAAATCGCACGAAACACCCGAAGACGTACTGAAAGTGCATTAAATGACGTGGAAGAGCAGCAAAGATGCCTATGTTAATTACTTGAAACACTTTGGCATTTCTTCATGTCTTTTATTCGCCGATTATTTATAATAATAATCATATATATATATATATATATATATACGATAATTTTCCAGATTAAAATATTACAAGTAAGGTATCCTACTCCCTGTTGCATCAATTGTAATAATGGATCACTTTTCGACTGATAGGAGAAGGTGTGGTTTACAGTAAATGAGGCTCCTCGATTTTTTTTTTCTATTCAAGTACGTCATAGGTCGCAAATAAGTTTGTTGTACGTTATCAATTGATTATGCTATCGTGAAGTCAATATTTTCGTTTGAAGGATGACGTTTGACACCACTGGGTAGTTTGATGACAAAAAAAACTGCGCGTTTGCACATAAACTAATGACGTGTACATCAATCATCAGAACAAAAAATGTAGTTACAACATACATAAAATAAGTTCGATTATTTTAAACCATTTTTTTTCTTTTTTTGGCTCAAAGCGATTTTTCTCTTTTTATTGTACTATTTATACCATCTGCACCATATCTTACGAAAACAAGTATTTTTTTTACAGATCTGCAACTTTTGTATTAGTCTTTTGTCGTAAAAATGTTGGGGTACGTTTTCCCTCCGATAAAAGTTTTTCTAATGCCAACCATCGAGATCTGATACAACGACAAAGTTATCCAATAGTCTCAAGCCCACCAATTGAGTGTAAATCAATTGATTTTAAAATTCGAGTACGTACTTATGGAATTTAAATTTCACACATAACACAATGTCACGTTTAGAATGTGGTTGAACTTTTTTCTCGCATTATCTAAGTGATCGTGCAGAGTTTATGATTTTCACGGGACAGTTTATCTTAAAACCCATAAAAAAGAAAAAAAAACAGATCTACACTAAGAGTAACAAATTTTTCAGGCTCTTCGAGTATGATCGCGATCGTTCGAAAGGAAGGAGGCTATGAAAATGCTGTTTAAAGCTTTGTTTACATTTTACGGGCAGAAAGGAAAATTATCAATTTGCACAAGAGACCGAAATGTTGCGGTTTTCCACCCACGGCAATAAATGATGTTGTCATTAGACCGAGTCGTTTTTAAAAAATGTAAAAAAACATTCAAAGTGCAAAAGATGACTATTGATCACATGTTAATTATACCACGGTAAAAGTCTTTAAAAGTGTTCAAAATCAAACAGTGAAGGTGGACTTTTGGCTTCAGAGTTTCAACGAGTATCAATCATACGGGTTGAATCGTCAATTCAAGATTCGGTTATAAAAAGACAGTACAAACCTATGAAATGACTATTCCTTATAAATTTAATACGACGAACCGAAAACTGATTTCTTTTGCATGAGTTTACTCTCTAATGTTGCCCGTGTGAAATCGACTTAAAATTGAGCAAAGATACTTTGAGTTGTACACCTCTTTTGACACCGAAAGAAATGATTACTTTTGTATCAAAGCCGCAGCCATTAACTGTTAACGAGTCTGGATTTAAATATGATAAATTATCAATCGGGGACAGTTAACAAATCAATTATTCGACCATTAGTAAAAGAGATTATAGAAAAAAAAAATATGGTTGTGACATCGAATGCACGCCAGTTAATTATAACTGACGAAGTCTCAACTGTCAACGAATATTTATTTCGCGTAAACCCAAAGTCTTGAATATATAAAATAAAAATTGTCACTCTCTCTCTCTCTCTCTCTCATCGCCCCAAATTACATTGAAAATTCCATTTAACTTTGCGATTCATCTTTTTATACTCGAATGCACGAGAAGAAAAGCGCGAAAGTTCAAAACTGGGGAGTCACATCAAGCGTCAGTTTGTTCCAAAAATTATGAACAACATGTACCTCGAAGCGATAAATATAACACCTCCCAACGAAATATCCGATTTCGAGCACAGCGACGTCCAACTGGAACACAAGGTTGCCCCAAAGAAAAGCCAACTACGTCTTGATGGATATCTTTTTTTTTTCAGCACCACAATAAAACCACTTTCACAACACCCCGATCATTATCATAGCAAAAACTCAAGCCCCTCCAGCTGCACACTAAATATCGGTAATAAATGCACGTGCCTATGTATAACACAGGGGTTCGGAAGCTCCCGTACGAGTGAACGATACACACGGACTGAATTGACCGTGTCGTCGGAGCAGCGGCACAAACGAGACTGGCGGGCTCGGTATAATGTACACCGGCGCTCGGTGGGTCGCCGTGGGAAGCGGGAAACGGGGAGCAGAGAGACTCGCCACGTCCCTTGGATCTTTAAACTTTATTTTTTCCTATCTTTTCTCACTTGGAAGCTGAACTGTTTTAGCGTCGCGGAAATGATGTTTGTCGGGAAAATAGTGCGGGTGAATGTTCTCGGGGCCATTTTTGTAAAAGGCACCCGTGCGAATCGGTATTGTAGGAGGGAACGATCGGTGATTCATCCCTCGTTGTTTTTTGTTGAGTTTTGAATCGTCAAACTGTGAGTCGATGCTCGGGGTGTTTACGGTTGAACGCCTTGCGTCTAAAATTACGAAACGACGATAACCCGATTTCACTCGCGCTCGGCTGTTGTGATTATTACCGTTGTTTTGGCTTTTCCACAAGGTAGTAATATACTTTACCTTGGCATCTCACGGAACACATTCGGGCAGATGAACGCCCTTTCGTTATCAAAAACGTGTAACACGTGTATTTTCCGATTTTTCCCATATACATCCTCCGTTACATTTTGAAAATTATATATACACGTGATACCGCGGACCTTATTAATATCGGAGGACGAAGAGCACCGGGGCAGCGAAGAATTTCAATAACCAAACTTTCGAGGCGCTCCCGAGAGATTAATAAACGGCGCAGAGAAGCTTATCATCGAAACACGAGTAATTCCCCTCTCGACAACTTTTCTCTTTTCATCAACCTCTTCGTTATCTCGCTCGAGGGGGGCCCTTTTCTTCTCTCTTTTTCTTCACCGCTTCGGTGATTAATTCTAGCCTTTTATCACGCGTGCAATGAGAATCAAAGAGAGTCATCGCGTGACAGAGGATTCGTCTTTTTTGCCATGTCTTTGATATTACACGATGGGTGCATCAAAGACAAAACGTAGTACTTAACGTGACGCAATCCGAAGATTCCAAGGTCTCGCGTATTTTCACTTAGCTTTCCACATTACGAGACCCTACAAAGAGAGTTCGTGCTAAGTACAGTTATGCATAGCTTAATCGGTCATAATTATACTGCTTTCCATATCAAGGTATAGATAAGTATAGCCTCGATTCCTGTAACTTTCGAAACTTTTTCAATACCCTGTATTGCAGCACCACGAAATATTATTTCGTTCGGCTATTCGAGGAGGTAAGCAACGATGTACAAACTGGGAACAATGACATTCGTTGTTGATGATAGCGTTAATTGTACAACCTTTTGTACTCGTTGATCTTGGCGATAATGTCAACAAAATACGACTTTTTACCAAATCGTCGTGTTGACTGTTTATCCAATACGTTAGATTTTCTTGAGATGAATCATTATATCCTCCGAAATTCTGACTACTTTGAAGCCAATACCTTTACATATTATCGGTATAGGTGTATAATAAACGTTTTTTTTTTCGCAAAAGGCTCACCGAAAATCGTACAATAGGCGTTTGTGTGTGTGTTTTTTTTTCCTGAAAATAATAGCCACGTCAAACACTACAGAGGGTGAAATTCAAAGTGATTGCACCGTAATATTTTAAGATGTAGATAGAACGTCTGCTCGAAGAGTAACCCGTACCACTTGAAACGAGGTTTATTTAAAGCATCAGTTGAGTCGACAATGTTGATCGGGAGGAAAGGATTTCTATACTTGCAACGTCTTGTGTTGCATATGCCCACGCGTCTTCAAGCCCAGCAAAGTTCGTAAATAGTACGTACACCCCCTACCCCCCACACACACACACAGAGAGAGACGTGGAAAGAAAATTCATCAAAGTTTTCGCGGACACCTTATACATGGCACTCGAAGCCGATGGAACAACAAGAGATGCTACAGACGAAACGAAAGTTGGGCGCGCGGAACTCATTTCGGGTCGCGCGGTGCAGCTGTCGACGCGGGATGAAGTGAAATTTGCATGAATGACGCCTCGAAAAGTTTGTCCGCGTAATGTACGACTGATCCGTGCAAACCCACAAAACTCACTTTTTTTTTTTTCATCCGAAAACACAATGGCGCGTGTAGGACAAGGCGAGACGGCGTGAAAACAAGAACGTAATCACACGACGCGATGTAAAAGCCTACCTATACATGTATATGGGCTAACCATCGAGTTATCCAAACAGTTGCGCGTACATTTGAAAAACGTAGCTGCGGCCCCGCATCGATTAGATTAGGAGCATCGGATTGTCGGATCGAGCGTATTTTCATCGCTTCTCGCCGCAAGGCTCTTGTTGACGGAGTAAATATGAATGCGGTGTATTTTTGGATCGTCTGTAATAACAGAGGGCGATTTTTTAGTGATATTTCGGATGGGAGCTCATCAAGGGGAGAAGGGCAGAGGTTCACCACAGGAATTTTTATGGATTTCTTCGATACATATATATCATGGAGCGCGAGGATGCGCCATTTTCGAGTCGTTTAAAGACACACGCGGAGGCTTTTCAAAGTCTACTCAAAAGATTTCTCGTCGGGACTTTCGAGTGCTCAGCCCCTCGGAGCAAAGAGAAAAGTTTTTTTTTTTTTTTTTTCGTAACTTCTTCAAAAGTTTACTTTCACAAACTCTCCATTGTCACTTTACCGATACATTCGACAAACACGGGCACACAAAATGGTGCAATACAAGTATTGGTTCAAATATGGTGCAATACAATTATCCTACACTGATGGATTTGGATAAGTAAAAAAATGCTTTGGAAAATAAATTAAGCAATTGAATTAGTTACTCTATACGTGAAACGACCCCGTCAGATCGTCGCGGAGGGTGTATAATTGACACGCTGCATCTTTCTTTGGGAGAAAAATGAAAACTGATGAAAAAGAAAAAACCCGGAGATGTACCGATAATATCGCGCTTTTTTTCCCCATACGCGTAAACAAACAAACAAAAGTGCTCGCTCCCCTCCAATCAAAACACTCGATCGCAATCAATACTTGATTCTTGTATGGCATAACTCGAGCGCGGACGCGCGTGCGATTAAACGTTCGTGCATGATAGGTACAGCGCAAATTGGGTCAGCGTCGTGAAAAGGGAAATGATGTGCTTATAACTCCCCCCCTCCCCACGCGACAATTTTCCCGCTACTTCCCCGCGTGCAAATGTATATTTTCCCTCGCTATCCTCCGTACGTATGGGCGAGTAGGTATGCATGCCGTGCTGTGATTGCTCCAACGGTATGTACAAATAACGACGGCGCGACGTATCTCGTTTTGTCCGCATTCGATTTTGTATTTGGAGTAGAAAAATCGACGCAGCATCCAAAGCGTGTGTGTATAGCACACGCACACGGAAATTGCGATGATACACGCTCGACATCTGAGGTATAGGGCTGCATTTGAGGGTATAATTTTAAATATTGTTCAATACCTATGCGTTGCTTTGGTTTTGCCATCATTTTTGATTACTGTATTAAAAAGAAGAGTGTATTTTATCGATATTGCATTAGAAAAAGAAAATAGTTCAAATGGCACATAGGTACATGTGTAACAGTAATAACGTCGAACAAGCCAAGTGTACTTCCATCTCGTAGGATTGCAAACGAATAGTTCCAAATGTCGATGAATCGTCAAATGAAACCAATCGTTGGTACAAAATCGATAAGCACGCAAGCTTTCCTAGTCAGACGATGGGACACAACATAATATTAGAAAATAACACATGCGCACGGGGAGCATTGAGAAATGAACGTGGAAGAAACGGCACAAAGTGTCAATTTACGGGACAATATAATGCGGCGCGCAAGTAGGAGGAGGAGGAGGTGGGGGAGGTTCTTCAAACAATAGCGAAAGACGTTTCCAACGAGTCTTCAACGAAGCTTGACCCGAGGTTATTCAGCCGGGCCGATTGTCCCTTTAACTGTCGGACAACGGGGGCGTTTCGAAAATTGCATGTGCGTTACGTGCGCGCGCGCGCGGAGGCCTTGACGGAAATCACGCTTTTGTATACCTATACACAGAGTCGAGGCACCCATACCTGCCGATTTTTCTCCCCGTCGCATTAGTTTGCCGAGTGGAATTCAATTTTCGTACTTGGATTCTTTTCCTTCTCCGAGCCTGGCAGAGGTGCCGCTGCGTTGTTAACGAACTGGTCGCTTCTGGCTCGGGGGTCCCTTCGGGAGAAAATGGCCAAGTTTTCCTTCCACCCTCCTTCGCCCCGTTGCCCAATGAAATTGCCTGCGGAAAAAGTTTCCCGCAGCTCTCTCTCGTGTATACACGCACGCGTGCCCTCCTGGTTTTTCTCTTTCTCTCTTTTCAGTCTCGATAGCGGGCTTGGAACTTTATTCTCCGAAGGTCCTGATTTCGTTTGTCAACAAGTAAATAATCCACTCGGCGGTTTTAGCCGGTAACCCCGTTGGTTCTGGACATCTTTCGGAAAACAAACCTCGTGATGTGATTCGTACAATACGTTTGGGGAAAAAAGCGATCTAATTCAAAGGGGAATTCACTCGGCCTCTCCTGGAATAGCATATTCACCATTGTTTTTTAATATAATGTGAAAAATAGGAGCCACAGAAGTATCGAGGAGAGGGAAAAAACATGCTACTTACGTGCTGCCTTGTGTTCTGTAATGCGATGGATATTAGGGAACGCCCTGATATTACCGTAGAATTTGTTTCTGCGACTGTAACTAAAGAAATGATGTATGAACCTCGTTAATGCTAATACGTTTACAGTACGACCTTTGTCCAATAACCTATTGTGTCGACTTTGGGTCCATTGAAAGCACGTAATTTTTTCTTGATTTTAGAGATAAATAAGTACACGATTCAGCCTTGTTTCGACAAATTTTACCCTTTGACGTATATAGAGAACAATTGCATTAGTCTGACCATTTTTTTTTTTTTTTTAAACCCCTTTCTGACTTTTTTTCGTTGGCCGTACCATTTGTACCATGAATATTCGTTTTCATTGAGGTAAAACTACTGTCGCGTAAAGAAGATCACTTTGACTTTGAAATCGAATGCTGTATACTCTGCAACAGGAGGCCAATGTCCATTGCATTTCATTTGATTTTATTGATCAATGTCCTTTGTATACATGCAGAGTCTGCGCGTTTTATCAATAAGATACTCTGGGCACTACGTACTGAGCAGTGCATATTTTGTAAGTTGGATACTCGTATGAAAAAATCATTTTTAAATAAATATGCTGTAAGATGTTACTTTTTGTGTCATAATTTTTTAACTTCTTTCTTAAGATTTTTATACAATTTTTTTTTCCTCTTACAAGGACTATAAACCATCTTCCCGGAAATCGAAGATATTGTAGCACGATATTTATATGAATGTAAAAGACCTACTAGATTATGTATTAGATAACAGAGAGAGAAATTTCCTCATAAATACATTCTTTTCGTGCCCAGTCCTTAGAACTTGGGAGAATAAAAGTTTGCCCGAGAAGATTTCAATCTTAATTTACTAAGGATATCATATATACAGTCGTAAAGTATATACCTAACTTGGCTCTGCGATGTACGTAAGTAAAATGGATCAACTTGGGGGAAAAAGTCGGCTTCGATTGTACCCATTAGGAAACTCATTTATTCATTAGAAATCAAAAGAATTCAATTTGAAGGATCGATCGAGTGTATTGTTCCCATACTTTACGTTACGCGTTCAATCGCCAACTTAATATTTGCTTAATATTTTCATGTATATCTCCAAAACACATAAATATTATATACACGTCACACGTATATACCACTACAGACACGCGCGTAACTCGTCCCCATCAGTCCGTCGCTTTATAATTAGGTTTCGGAGCGCTCCTAGGGTCACCAGATACTCTTCCAGTGCGCGCATTAACAATCCCCCCCCCACCCCCCTTTTCTCAAGCGTTTCTTGTCTCGTGCTTGTATTTGGGATTTATCGTACAACGGCGACTCTCGCGTTACTTTGTCTCCCCAACTAGATAAGTACACAAGTTTTTTTTTTTTTTTTTTTTCTTCGCTCTTATTAAATATGTGCACATTTACATATGCGGCAATAGAGGCAAATCGATTGGTTAGATTATGCAGGCAATCATCGAATCTACCTATATATTTTTATGAAGTTCCTGAAATATAGGCCCATGAGGTAGAATAAAAAAAAATGGAATGGAACAATAACCATTTGGGAGAATTTTTGATTGCCGGCCTGTTAAACGAATAATGGTCCGTGTGGTAGACGCAATTGGATATGATGAGCAGAGTAAGAGGATATTTCTATCGAAGAGCTATGAGAGCGGAGATAAAAAAAAAAAAAAAAAAATTATGGTATCAATTTGAGGTGAGAGATAAAAGAAAGCGCTATAACCAAGACATATCTGCTGAGCACTATGGGGGAGAATGATGGGTGTTGCGTGCATACTATAACTTATTATTTTTATTAATCTTGCGAAGTGTTTTTTTTTTTTTCGTCTCGTTCTATACGTATCTCGTACAGAGACAAGCTTTCATAGAACGAACGTGTGATACTTACAAATTAATGGTACTTTGACCGATCGTTAAAATGTCACGAATTTAATAATAAATCATATTTATCCCTTTACGATATTTTGTGTCTCAATGAACTCATATACGGTACAAAGTAGTCAATACGTGCACTTGTGCCTATATAAATATATTTATTTCAATTCGGGAGACAAAGTCGCACGAGTTGAATCAACTTTATACCGAAATTTCGACCCCCACCCCCTCGTATACGCGTGCCAGCCGATAATTTATTAATAGAGAAAATCGAAGGCGTCAAAATTCGAGGGGAACTCTGAGAGATAATAAGTGACGAAATATCATCGTCGTGTCCCGGTGATCCGCTGATGGCCAAAAGTAGACGGGATGTGGGGGTTCGCACGCAAGTTTAATATGTATCAATAGGTATAATGTTACAACTACACGAGATTGCCGCCAATTGGTCACCTTCGCGTGTTTTGGCTTCTGGTGAACACTTTCGAGCAATGACGATCGTGGTCAAGTACGAGGCCTACGGGTTTTTTTTTTTTTTTTTTTTTTTTTTTTTCCTCGAGGGTAAAAATAAAAATCGGCATGGCGGGTTTCGTGCGTTCGAGGATGGAAAAAAATGGGATTTCCTTGCGTGAGCTTGTTAACGAGGATGTAGACGTTCAAAAATGAGCCGAGTATAACAAGGGAAACCACGGGAGATTGTAGGTGGTTTTTTTTTTGCATATTTTATGTGTATGGGTCCCGAAATTTATACTAAGAAGTGATGAACAATGAGAAAAAAACCTTAAGAGTATCCTTTTTTTTTTACAAATTCATAAAATATATGTACACTTTTCTTTTGCATGAAATTTTATATTTTCTACTGAAATCATTTCGCGCCAACAGTACGTTTTTGCGTGGTTATTCAAAATTTTGATTAAAATTTTTATTTGAAAACTTCGTTTTTTTTAAAAATGTTTTTTTTCACGAAAATGTTTAATCAAAGATACCGATTAACAATACATTTTAACGTTATATATAAATGCCCAATAAATATCTTGGACCCTAAATGTGGATACTTATTTTCGTGGAACTTGGTGCTTACGTGAAACGAATTCGAAATTTTGTGAGTGCGTGTATGCGATATTAATTTATTATCCCTCCTCCGATTTTGCTTACGCACTACGTGAACGATGGCACGTGCGAAAAAGTAATACGTATCTTCAGCCAAGTACGTCACGGATCAGAATCCTATGTGGTAATCTTGGAAAAGTTATTTATTGTAAAAAAAGAAGAAGAAAAATGGCAAATATTAAATATCGTGGCACATTTATAGGATTTTTTTTTGACGCTGGGAATAATGAAGCGCGTTGCTTGATGATGATTTCCCGGGAGAGTATCAATTCTATATTTTGGATGAGCACAATATTACGTGCTTTCGTTACAACGACGGTGATGCTAATTTTAATCAATTATTATCATCATCAAGATTACATTTGTCTGCTTGATCTGATTTTGTTCAATTCCGAAAAAAAAAGTTATTTTAGTTATTTTATGATCGTACAATAAAACCATATGAAAGGTAAAAACAAAAAAGTAAACTTCCACTGGACTTTGATGAAAGTTTTACTCCCGATCGCAAATTCACACTCGAAATCGTCATACCACCGAGGTATACCTGTATATCCAATGGACGATAAAATCGCTCGGACTCGGACCAACGTATACACTGTACACTGACTATCAGACACTACAGACGGGATCAAGCATTGGATTCGATTCCATTCAACGAGTAACAAGCTCAATAAACAACTAGTACGCGTCCCTCTTCAACATTGGGCATATTGAACGCTTCGATGCGTCGAAATAAATTAATGTTATGACAATGCTCGCACAATTACCTCAGATAAAACGGTCCAAAGTGGATATGTGTTATAAACTAGCAAGTGCGACAACAGCAGGTTCCTCACTCGCGATCTGCCTTTACGATTTTTTGCTCTAAAATGAAATAAAGGATCTTACGGAGTTATTTTTTTTTTTTTTATTGGAAGTTGAAACTTCTTTTTTCTTTTAATCTCAAGTGTAACAGCAGTAGTGACGCTAGTTTGAAGAAAACCAATTTTTCAAGATTGCACTTTTTTTTACTGCTGCATGAGCTACCTTCATGCTTCTATAAGGACTTGCCGAGAACAATCGGTTGATATTTAGTCATTAGATGTATATTTAATAAGTGTAGCAAGTCAAAAATATTCAAGTAAAACCATCTGCAACGACAAGGAAGTTTTATTAAGCGTTAATCATTACATTAAATTATATATTGTCTTAAATGTTCCGTCGTTTAAAAAATTTTTTTTGTTAGTGCATCCGATCGATTAGAGTATTAATTTCACTTTTACGAGAAGTTCAAAGGTAACGAATGCTTTAATGAACATGTGGTTTAAGCTGCCAGTATGCGCAGAATATCGAATCTTGGCGCTTACAATAAATAATTGATCGATCATGTTCCTGACGATGTTGTCCACACAATTGTACGGAGTATAAACTTTCACGTAAAACGTGTATTAATGTGTAACACTGTCTCCTTATAAAAAGTAAAAGTTAAATTGTTCCATATTTTTTCATTCTTTATAAAAATACGCGTTTCAGTCAGTTAGCAAAAAATATATGTTAGATATTATTTATAATCACAATTTCTTTGAAGGAATACAGTGATCACTTGGCATGACTATCTCTGCAAAAAACAGAAGAAACATTGACTTTGCATTTTCAATAAAAGCTAGTTGAAAAGGAAACTCTGTGAGAAAAATCAGTCGTGCATCTGGTCCTCCAGGGCTCAGTGACAGCCTTGAATAATACTATAAATGTCCAAAGAGAAAGTAAGAAAGCCAAGTATTGAGTCGTTCCGAAACTGAAATTACAAGACGGTTCATTGAAGAAGTTTACAATTTGAGAATAATTTGAAATAAACACTACTGTTCTCAACGGGTACCTAAGCATCCAGAAAACGGACATTCCGATGGCCAAATAAACCAGAAAATGATAACTAGCAGCCGACCGGAGACTGACATGCGGTGGTAATCTTTTTTCGTATCCAGACGAAAATCCTTGTGATGTGCGTTTTGGCAATTGCACGACGGTCGTCGGAGGCTGCAAAATCTGTCGAGTGACTCGTCCGAGAAAAGTCTCCCGATTGTAGGTCTCCGTTAGTTGTTGCCGATACTAAATGCAAACAACCGAGATTCATTATTTTATCTGGTTAGGGCAAAATTTTTCAATTCAATATATTATCACCTTTGTATTCAAGTAGTTGCTCAATTTGTAGAATAATCGAACCAAGAATGCGATCTCGTAGCTACAAACTGGTTGCAATTCGGGATCACCCATGTACTCGATGTATCTGCAACTTTGACGGCTATCGGGTACAGGGACAAAAACGCCCGGTCTTTTTGAGTTGAAACTAGAGTCGAGCTGAAAAAATAATTCGTGATAATTATAATGAACTGATACGTATAAAAGTATTTTAATTTAATGAAATACGTACTGTGGATGGATGATGATGTGACGTCTGCAACACGCTCTCGTGGTATTCCTGGTCAGCAACAGCAGGAACATGAGGAATAGCGTTTTCATCAATCTAAAAAAAAACAAAAAAGTAGCATATATTTAATGCAAGTATCGCTTGTGACATAATTTAATTAATTAAAGTGTTAGTGGGTTAGTAGTACCTGGCCTACCTCGAATATCTCTATCAATTGAATCCTCACGCTTGCAAGGTAATCCGGTACCTCTCTGCGCGTTTCAAGACTTACATCATTGACAGACTTACTCTCAATGCCCAAAAATTCGCAGATTGATGATAAGAATCCTTTATTTACCCGTTGTTTTTCTAACGCATCTACTAAACTCACTGAAGTAGAATACGCCTGGTTTATCATATTTAGAAAACAAATCACCTGCAAAGTCCACATCACAAATGAGAATGAAAAATTTTGACTTTCGGGATCTCAATGTATACTCACCTGGGAAACAGTAGCCTGAGAAAACATCGGTACATACTGATAAGATGGACCTTCCAGATCGTGAATCTGCTGGCGAATCATCCCTGTCCATTGATTAGTCGAGCGATTGCGCATCGATGCAACCTCGTCAATGCAGTTTTCCACGTCCCGCAACATATTTGCCAGGTGAGGTTGAGAGAATACCTTTGTTACTCTGAACAATTGTTTAGCATTTTTCGGAGCGACTAGATCGAGTCTCATAAAACGCTGTAGCAGCTGTTGAAAAATTGCGGTGTATGCCAACAAATTCTGAGCAACAAACGATATCCAATCAACAGGGTCGCGAATCGTAGTAGCTCTTCTGTCTTCTCTGATTGTTTGCCTGAAAATCAATTTAAACAATGAATTCTTGTCATGCTCATAATTTTGTTATTTTTTTCTCCAATTCAAAGAAACCAAACCCTTGTTTCAGGTATGAGATAGCTGGAACATATCTCCATGGCTGTATAAAACTCAACCAAACTTCCAAGATATTTATAAACGATCCATCAAGTGGCCAATGCTGCATTGTTTTGCTTAAGAATGTATAAATTTTTCCTTGCACAGATGGCAGGATTACTCTATAAATACAAAAGTATTTAATAAAAAATCACTTTTACTGATGACGCAAAATTTAATGTTATATTGTGTACCTTTTTAATTCATCCATGGCACTTCCGTCGCTGATAAAACTATTTGTAAATTTATACAGAATTTTTATAAACTGTCTGATAAGACGCATATGCTCAGCAGTATATTTACAACTCTGAAAAAAGGTAGAGATAAGTTGAATATCGAAATTTTATTCGTATCTTTAGTATCTCAATTAATCAACATACTTTTCGAGGCAAATTCCCATGAACTGATAAACTTGAATTGAGAGAAAAGTGTTCATCTTCTGTAAACTCTAGCCAAAAATCAAGGATAACTTGTACAAGGGTTTCACTTCTCCAAACCTGTGATAAGCACTGCTGCTGTTGTGGTACACCGCTTTCAGGGCTCATAGAATTAGGGTTGACTATTGTTGCTTTTAGAAGGCGTGTAGTTTGCATTCTAATGGTTATAGGAAAGAGCAGATGAGAAATGATATCGACAATTGCAAGAAAAGTCCTTTTTATTTTTTAATAATACCTTTTTACGTCTGGTGACTGCATCAGTTTTCTTGAAGAAGTTTTTTTGATGTATGGACCAATAATAGGCAATACTGGTGAATTATCTTTTGGTAGAAAATGACACAAGTATCTATTGGCAAGCTCAAAATATACAGTGTCATAGGATGAAAAAATACTCTCTTGTGGTGGGACTTGTAACCAGGGATTAGTTAGATGAAATACAAAATGAAAGATGTAATACTCAAAGGGATATGCACATTATTAAGGAAAGTAAAGAGATTTGCAAGATTTTCATGAGCTCAAGAGTATACATCGTAAAATGTATATCATATAGTTTTTTAAAAGGATACTCATACACAAAACTGCACACGGACGAATGCCATCATCTTTGAGTTTGTCCAAGTAGAATGGTGGAATGATTCCCTCTTCTAGCATGAGTCTGATTTTTGCCTAAGAACAAACATTAACTTGTAAATTTCATTCATTGGTACGTTTATCAGATTGCAGTATCATAGTATATAAAAGACCAGACTTACTGGCAGATAAGATACTGAGAAATTGTATTTCAAATAGCAATCAGGCAGTAGTTTGTAAACAAGGGAAAACATTGGACCCATTGGGCTTAAAAAACTCAACAGGATCTCATAATCCAAAGGATTTTTTTTCAATGTCAAAGTGTGAAGACTCCAGCCAACATTGTCGCCAGATAGACCAAATATAGAATTAATGAGCATTGGAAAGATGTGTTGCAACTCATTTGTGCTTAATTCATTAATAAGCGTAGTAAGCTCTGAGCACCGTTGAACCATTGGTAATGTCAAGTAATGTTGGACTCTTCCCTGAATCAAAAATGATAAACGTTAATTTTCGTTTGAATAATATAACCTTAAACAGCTAAAAATCACTAATTAATCTAAAAGACTGAGCATAGAAAGTGTTTCAATACAAATGACATATTACCGTTATCATATCTATCATGTTCGCCATGATGATTTATTTACTAATAAAACTTTATTCACAATAAATAAAACTAAATCTCCAACAATCGCAAAATTTCTCTTGTTTACATATTCTTATTGAAAGTAACATGGAGTTGTTGCGCGTGTGTTGCTGATAGTCGTCTACCACTTTGGAACTTTGTGAAATATTCACTTCAAGCATTTAATCACTTATCCAATCACACAAATAAAATTAAAAGTATTTGAAAAGTTAAAACTATATACTGACTTATAATTTTTTTATGAATTTAATTGATCATTACATACAGAAAAATGTAACCAAAACCATGTTGGTGTGCTCGCAGTAAAAAGTACCATATCTCTTTCGAAAGTAATTCACTAGGAAAACTTACTAGGCCAGTGTCCGCAGCGGAGGGTCTATTGGAGCCGACTTATTAGACCCTCCGCTCACTTTCTAAAAATTCACTAAGTGTCCGAAGCGGAGGGTCTATTGGAGCCGATTTATTAGACCCTCCGCTCACTTTCTAAAAATTCACTAAGTGTCCGAAGCGGAGGGTCTATTGGAGCCGATTTGTTAGACCCTACGCTCACTTCATAAAAATTCACTTGGAAAATTTATATGAATATAAATACAAATGTAACAATACCGACGATCGATAAGTGATTGTCGCAGATACCTGCATTACCGTCATCCGACATAGATAATAAAGGTTCCGTTCATGTATATGCATTATCTATATTAGGTAATGTCGACTGTCGGTATACCCGATATCTGTTTCTTCTCGTTTATCGACCTCTCCCGACGATGTCGGTATAGAAGGGGTCTCACAGTGTCGTCGGTACAGCAGGGCTTAGCAAATAATATCTTATGGGCCGTCGTTCTTTCAGTTGAACAGCGCATGCAATGAAGTTTGATTGAAGTGCACAATTTAGAGAAAATAAATTCTATAGAATAGAATAAATTATAATATATTAGCGCTGCCACGCTGCCAGGCGAACAATTTTCACTAGCCTATAGTAATTGTCACTAGGAAATTTCTTGAAAGAAATATGGTGTTTTTTAAGTTTGCCAGATGGCGCTGATTGTTAACTGGGAAAAAATTAACGTAAGTCCATGTGTAGCCGTGTTACGGCAAATATGTACTTAACAATTGCTAATAAAAATTTTATTCAATTAAATTCTTATGTAAGTCCGAATGTATAGGTCGAAGTACGAGCTAGTACAGCCAGATGACAAAGTTGACGAGACTCCGTAACTAGGGTGATGTAAGTGTAGTAGTGTCTAGACATGTCGGTATCTTACAAAACATTTGTAACATGCTTTAATCATTGTAATGTTTAGATACATTTGTTAACACTAATGATCACAATATGTAGATTATTTTTGTGTAGGTAAAAATTAAGTCGGTAATGAGATAAACGATTTTCAATCCTGTAACAGTAATCAAGTCTCCATTAACAACAATAATCTTTAAAATAGCAGATACTTGAGCTTCAAAACAACCGGTACAATCATTAACTTTATTAATGCTCTCTGTCATTTAAATCTTAAGAAAATTCAAATGAGCTACTATGTATCGAAAATCGCAAGGTCGAGATGTGATTTAATACATATATGTATACATATTTCTATAAGTGGTAATATATCGATCAAAGGGGCGCAGCGGCCGGAGGGAGCGTCGAATCCTCCCCCTTCGCCCCGCGCTGGTTGGATAAAAGAGGCAATGGCGGTGCCGCGGTGGTGAGAGACTGAAGGGAATTTGAGAATAAGCATAGATGTAAAGGAGTGAGGCGGAGGAATCGTTGTAGTTATTTGTGCTGCGAAAATTTGTCCAGTTTGTAAGTACATGTAAAAACAGCGTCGTGATATTATTCGCTACCACCCCGCAAACCATTGTTTTTGTTGCCCTCCTTTTCTATTCAACATCCGAACAAATCGAAGTAGAGTAAAAAAGATATAAACGGTACAGTGTTGACGGTTGTGTTCGTAAAAGGAAATACTTGAGTACCTATGTACGGAAGTTCAAGTACGGGATAATTATCGGGAAACGCTACGTGTTTAACGAGATAGTTCATCCGTGAAGGAAGAGTTCGAGGACTTTCATCCTACATATATATATATATGTAAGCTTGATGTGACGTACAAATCGGAGCACCTCCTACGTCATTTCGAATTGGACATTATTTTCGAAGAAAAGAGACGATAAAGGTGTGGTGGTAATATATACACTGGTGCTTGTGGTGTTGTTGGTAACCCGGTGGCAGCGGCGGCGACATCAACAATCTTTCGGCATAATACATACCACTACATACACACACCAATATCCCGCATATAATTTCATTGCGCACATATCTCATCTTCTTTTAATTGTTTTTGGCACGGAGTCCCCAACAACATGGCCTTGGCCTGTAGGTCGGCGAAAACGGTAAGTACGATGTCCACTTCCACCTACGTGTAACACATAAACAATCGTGACTCAAATTAAACACTTAGGGTATCTTTCTTCACCCCGGCGGACATCTTAATTCTCTTTATACGAGCATTGTATTACCGTCTCAGAACGCTCATGCCAAAAGGCAGATCGAAAGTGTTGTACGCGTACTCGGTCTTAAGGCCACCCACTTCGTCTTCAGCCACCTCAAAGTTTAACTCCATTTCCTTGGCCCAGGCGTCGAGGCCTCTCTCTTCATCCGTTCCTGTAGACGCGTTTTTTTTTTTTACATCAGTTTTTTATCATAAACGTTTTATCAGTAGTTTAATGTTGCTTACCAGGTATTATGTTGTCCAGGAAGCATCCTAAGAATCCTCCAACTAAAATTGTTGTGCTTAAGAGTACCGTGAGAACGCTATCGACTACTTCGTTTCCGGTGTTTATAGCCGTGGGATTTTTTATCATCCATTTTGAAAGTACCTGTAAGGAAAATACAAAATTGTATCTCTGGTTATCGAATAGAGTTTCAATTTTAAATTACCAGAGGAAAGAAAACCGAGAATCCAAGGATGTACAAGTTTCGAGCAGAATTCAAATTGATATACTGGAGAGCAGAAAAACCTGTAGAAAAACAATCATGTTCATATTGTTTTGTTTGTAGTGTTTTGAAGTTATGAGAGAAATTTTTAAGTCGTACCAAAAGCAGCTATCATTCCAAACATTATGCAAAATATTCCACCAACTATTGGTTCAGGAATTATAATAAAAACTGCTCCAAATTTACTGATCACACCTTGCAAAATCATCAGTACACTAGCCCACTGTATCACTCTACGACTCCCTACTTTGGTTACACCTATGTGAAATTTAAGACGGTTGCAACGTATCCTAAATATCTTTTATATCTTTTTTTGCTAGAATTTAATAAACCAACTCACCTATGGTACCTACGTTCTCTCCAAAAGTATTGGTGCCATTACCACTTCCCCAAAGTCCTGCCAGTATTGTTCCAAGTCCTTCCATCCCGATTCCTCTATTGATGGCATGAACTGGTGGTGGTGGTGCTCCTGTAAAATTGTATGATGAAATTACTTGTTGAATCAAATCATTGCATATTAAGCTAGAGAGTATTATTGATATGATTCATTAATTCAACTGAATTTTGTTGACAGATACCACACATTCTTGAAGTTGTTGGATAATAACTGATGGACTCTACTGTACATGCCAATACACCAGCAAGCATACCAAGCACTCCAGGTAGAGTAACAGTTGGAGTACCCCATTGTCCAGGATAAGGAATTCTAAACCAAGGCGATTGGTTGATAATATTTAATTTCGTGTCTGCTCTTCCTGAATGGCCTGGTGGTAAAGCATCAGTAATAGTCAAAATGGCACAGATAATCCACATGACAACAATGGTAAGTAGTACCTTGAAAAACGTCACATGATTATTCATCAAAATTTCATTTTTACAATTGATTCATCTTTTTTACGTTGTATGTTGTTGTTTTAAATTACTTGGCAAAATAAATAAACTGTAAATTTGAGATCGACTTACCGGAAAAAGCTTAAACAAAGCAAACCAAGAGATTCTGAGGCCCTGCCCCTTCTTGTATACTGGTATAGGGACGTTAATGTTGACTAATACTTGAGAGCATAGGGTCAACATTATAATGGTGCTACAAACATGACACGATTATATTCATAATGTATTTTTGAGATAACTTGTCTCTTCCACCTATATGTAAAATACATACCCTGCTGCAATGCCCCAGTGTTTTGAAGCAACTTCTGATGCATTTTCAAACAACGACAGTCCAACCAACGAAACTGTCGGCACAATCGTCAAAGGAGTAATGTACTTTAACAAATACCCAATGATACCTAGAACAATTGATTTTTCATTTGTAACAACCAATGAAATTGTAATCGATTAGACATCCCAAATAGTTGCTAAATACCTCCGTATCCAACTATAACTTGAAAAAGTGCAGAAACGGCGATAGCACCTGAAAGCTCTCGCATTCTCACTTGCCACAATTCGGTCCGTTCGTCGGCCGATTTTGCCTCCAGAATCGAAGCTTCGGGACACTTCCACTGTGGTAAATTCAAAATTGCAAGCGTTGGTACCAAGAACGATATTGTACCCCCTTGCACCAGTGGAAGTCTTGAAAAAATAGAGAACAACTAAAGGACTGAAATTTATTTCTTTATGTTTGAAAAAATTTTATCCAACTAGATAATACAACATTTTGTAATCTAATTCAACACCTTGAGCGAAAAATAGATAGGTAGAGAGGTAAGTTTCTGATATTTGATGGCGTGCACCATCAATAAATTAACATTGTATGGCTATCTATTAAAAATAAAAACCTACAATACCTCTCGCGATCAGATAATTGTGCTGCTTATTTTTTTCACAAATCGATTACCTACCGCAAAGGAAACATCGAGCGAAAATTTTACGACTTCGCGCGCGAGAGCTCAATTTTTTGTATTCTCTTGTGCACCGTATAAACTTCTGTAAATACCTATCATACTGTGCAAGAACAAAAAAAAAAAAAAAAACTAGAAAATTCATTCGTTCATCTGTAGTGTATATAATTTTACAGCCAGAAAACTTTGCTCCATCAATGGTTTACGCCCGCATTATCGGTTGGGGAATCGAATCGATAATTTCCAATTATCTTATATCGTTTCACTATACCTATACGTGCACAATGTACATGCAGATGAATGAATACAACACCGGCAGGCTTTTGTCGTTTTTTTATTGGCTCGCGCTTATTGAAAGGCGATAATCAATGATAACTTTTTGACGCGTGTAATCAATTGTAAAGTTGATTCTAAATTTACCTTAACACATTGGCAGTTGAACAAATAATTGACTGTATACCTCGTCGGTGACGTGAATAAATAATATATGAGTTTTAGCTTGCGTAATTATTACTTTTATACCTCGTAAGATAGACGATTGTAATTTAGAAGCATTTTTTTATAATTAACAATTTTGTGAAAGTATAAGCTTTTTTTTCTGTACATGTTACCCGATAAATTGCAATTTTTTTTTTTTCTCGAGCAATTAGCTTCAATTAGCTGGACGGATTTGAATTGCTTTTGAGATCACTTTTCAAACAAATGTCGATGCTGCAGATAAAGCGAACAGTAACCGAGTCCTTATTCTGAACCGCTAAACGTTACAGATAAATTGGACCGATTTCTCAGGATTACAAAAATTAATTAAACTTTTTACAATTTAAGCTAATGGTGCGTAATTTTTGTTATTCCACGTTCATAATCGACGACACGAACGATTGTAGCCCTACACTTATATACTTTAATCTGTCACTGCTGTTCATGTAGATGCGGAGCAAAAACTTTTTTATTTTTACCTGCATCCTATCGTTGTCTGTAAAAAAGTGACGATGCCCGTGACAAATATCATGGTTGAGATGATGTGACTGCGGACGGGATCATCTTCGGCCATACAAAGAGCTGGTGTTAGGATGAAAGGTATGGAAACTATGGCACCGATCATCGTCAAGTAATGCTGAAAATCACAATTCACCCTCATTTTACGAAAATTCGCCGAGCAGACTCTTCTTCTGATGGAGTTGAATATTCGATATTAAAAATTATCTAAACCAGTAGTGTACAAAATCAGTTATACAACTGGAATAACTATTGTATTGTAGAACTCTTTGTTTCGCCAGTCAGTTAATTCTTTCAAATATAATTTTAATAAAGCAGCTCACCTGCAGTGCCATGAAGAGGCAGAGGTACCATGGCGGGACATCGTCGATCCCGTATGTGATGTCTGTCTTCCGATTCTGTTCCTTACCCTGATTCACATTGGCTTCGCCATTTTTACTCCCGTTCTCCTCAATATTCTAGTTTGAACATCATGAAAAATTAGTTTCTTGATTTATTCTTTTTTTTTTTTTTTNTTTTTTTTTTTTTTTTTTTTTTTTTTTTTTTTTTTTTTTTTTTTTTTTTTAATCTCAGTAACTGTCTTAACTGTCTTACTAATTACTAGATATGAAGTTGAAGTCGCTATCTGAATTAAGAAAATCAATACATCTCTATGCGCTTTTAGTTGCCCATTGTTTTTTTGCGATTTGCATTTTTAATGTACTTAATTGTGAGAAATGCTGTTTTACTTCGCATGGATATTCTATTACAGATAGAATCTCGAAAATGGTGCTAGGTTTTTTAAAAAAATCCATCTTTTGAAAAATTAACTATACTTTTGAAGGGTGTACAAATTTACAGGATTGAAAACAAATTCGCGAATTTGTATGCAAAACGCGAGAGTATTGAATTGAATCTTTGGAAAAAAGGCAGCTGCAAAAACTACATTTGTATGTAATTGTGATGTACATAAATTTAATGGTAAACATTTCACATTATTTTCTGTTTTAATTAATCCTCTAACTCAATATTGATACCTCGGTCAAAGATAGCGCTCACTCAAAATTATCTCCAAGAAAATAATTTTGAGTTAGACCAAGGCATCGATACTGTCATTATCTATTAGAAGAATACCAGGTAAAATACATTGTGTTATCTATTTTTAATGTTCATTAAGTCTTGGAACCAAAAAAAATTTAACATTTTTTGATAACTCAACGTCGTTAAAAGAAATATTTTTCAAAGTCTACAACTTTTGTGATTACATTTTTTTTGCAAAAAAGGCGCTTTTTCAACATTTTTTTTCGTTTTTCAATATTTTGACCCACAGGAATATATGTTGCAAACAAAAGATAATGTATAAATAAACAAAAAAAAATGTATGTAATCTGTAAATTTTACTAGTCACACATAGGCCCAAAGAGGTTTCCAATTTTAAGTTAGAGAGAAAGACTAAATCATTTAAATTAAATTAAAAACTTTTCTCCACTCTTGACAAAAGTCACATGCAACGACCTATTTCGTTTATTTATTTTTTTTTTCTGCCATCCTGTGGTTAGTAAAATTTTCCTCGTGAACGAAAATTCTGCATTTAAAACCGGATGTAGAAGGTATTCCTCTCGATTGATCGTATAATAATCGCGTGTGAAAAAAAAAATTCGCTTCTCATGACTTTACTTTGTGGTTTACATTACGCTCGCGCGGGCACGTGAGAATTTATCGCTAAAACCTAATTGGAAAACTCGTCGTATGTACGAGGTATATCATATAGATTGCAGCCAAGCCCGAACTAGCGCGTATAATTAAAGTAAACATATGATGGTATTGGCTCGCTGTTAATCAACTCTCGCTTCGAGTATCATCTTCTCGTGTAAACAGTTACTTCAATTTTCGAGATCTAATGCTGTGGCCATGTCCTCGAGAGGCAAAGACAAAACTCTTGATCTTTTGGTGTTTGTATCGCAAAATAGTTTCAAGACGTTTGTAAAATCATATTTGTTGGTGGTTCTTATGAGGAAGTTCTTTGTTAATTTATTCATTTGTAACACGAAGTCGTAAATGGAAATTAGTTTAGTTTGTTTTGCTTTAGTTCAAGACAATGGCTATATTGCTGTTTGTACACCAAAATTCATCAGGAGGCAATTCCATTTCAGTAAATTATCCAGTGAATAGTAATGTTATTTAAAAAATCATCCTTAATTTTTCTTTCATTAGATAAACTCCAGGATACGGTAAAAGAAAAACTCGATGGAATTTTATCAAGCATAAAACGAACAACTCGAAGTATATACGATTAGCGTCGCAATTAAACGACTCGTGCGATTAACATTTTAATTAATTACCCATTGATCGCCGATAGATTTTGTCAACTAAACGCGCTACTGGAGGGAGCATCGCGTGCATTTGCCACTTCGTCGACAACGGCGCGCCGATACATGCACGTCATCCGCCTATACTTCAATTGATCTAATTTGATTCTAATAGATTTCAAAAGGATAAATTCGCACGATTGCTCGAAGAACGCGCTGAGCTTGAATAATAACTTTTTTTCTGTGTTTTTTTAAAAGACGAGGCTCTAATCTCACGGATAATACAACGATATCGAAAAAAATGAATTCCACTCCTTGTCGTTTTTCAATTTAATTTAACATTATTATGATGAGCACAGTTTAGTAACGTTCGTGAAAATGTAATCTACTACTGTAGTACAAAGTTTACAAAACGTTATTCTACATGTCCTTTTGTCTCGCTTTTCTCATTCAGCTGATGCGCGCACGGTATTCCGTTTCTGAAATCCAGAAAATCAAAAGCAAAACAATAATGATGGTAACCACCACAAATGCGCGACGAAACCCTCGAATAAATTTCCATAGATTCCACAAAACACGCCACGTACAAAACTGTCTGTAACTGTTGAGCTCACCGGAGATCCAAAATTTCGGGAATGTTGTACACGCCGTCGTGCAAAACTTTGTTACCTACAGGATGCATGTATACCTATACCACCCTTGAGCTTACCACACTGGTGAGTTGTATGGAATTGCTGTCGGCCATGGTCGAACTGGTTGCACGACGGATGTAGGGTAGACGGACCTACTATGTTGTTCGTTTTTGCGGATGAAACCGTAATAGAGAAAGTAATTTTGTAATGTTTTTTTGTAACAAAAGTGCACCTGCACTCGCGAATGACAACAATGACCGGTAAGTGTAAGCGATACCGGATGATCTAAACGCGCGCGCGTGGGGGCCGACCAGCGACTGTCAGCCGGCCGAGCAATTGCGAGACCTTAAGTATATTATCTCTGCATGAAGTTGCGAGCATTGTCTCTGCAGACGCTGACTTTGGCGCGCAAAGCTGGGTGATTTTCCGACGTAGAGGTGGTATGTACAATCAGAATTCTGCTTGGCTCTCGACAACGATGATGATGATGAAAGCTCTCGCCGTATGGACGGATTAGCGGTCGTTAGAGCAAACTTGGTTACGTAGCTTGTGTTTGCTCGGATTTTTATTGCACCTGATGTGTGTATATTACAATGGACGTGCTTGCTCGGGTGTGAAAAGAAAAAAAAAAATACATGACCGAGGATTCGTAGGAGAAGTACAATTTTTTAGGAAAATAGGAAGTGCCGGTTGATTCCCGATTTTTCCTTTACGACTGTGCGATCGAGAGCTTTTGTTTGCAAGTGTGAGACGAACTGTACTTTTTGTTTGGTGTACTTCATATTTACCGATGTACGATATTATTATAATCGTCGTCCATTTTCTCAAAGTTTTTAAAAATAATTGCTACTGAAATTAGCTAGTATTATTGCTGTACATAATTTTACCTTCAATGTAGTCCTATTTGCAAATAACCGCTATTTCGATGTGGATTCAACCTCTATACGTGAAAATGATTTTTTTTTTTAATTGATATCCCTATTGTATCGCATGTAAAACATAATTTTAATGTATGCTCATAAATTTATCACTCAAAGATGGAGGTAAAATTGTCTGGTGCAATAATGGCCCCACCCCACGCGTTTGGCATGTCAGTACGTTCGTATTCAATAGTATTTATAAATACGTAATGAAACAAAAAAATGATTTCTTATCACGCTAAGGTGGTGGAGGACCCCCACTTACAATGCCTGGCATAATTTTTTTTATAACTTGTGTGTTACGAACAATAAAACAGATTAAGTTTCATCCACTCTCTTATCACGACTGTGGACATTGATTTTGGATGAATTGGCTGAATTCTACAGTCCCACTTATACATGCCGCCAAACGTGGCATTCGCGATTACTGTCACTACAAGCGAACGAAATACAGAATATTAACTGGTTTCGCGTCAAATGTAAAATTAAACTCGCCTCACGATACCTACATCACGACTCTGCGGTCGAGAGCTTTTGTTTGCTCGCCCGTTACGTTTATGCTTGCAATTTTATAGCGCCGAGAAGTGAACTTTTCGCTTGTTCGAGTTACTATTTTTACATTTTGCAATATTAACAATAGTGTATTCGCGTTGTTAGAGCGTAGTTTGATAAATAATTCATGTACAGAGTTGTAAATATTATGTACAATTTATTGTGAAAACTTTTCAACGTAAAAAAAAACATTAAGTATTGATTAGGGTAATTTTCTGTATTTACATTGCACCCACACGCGATACATTTGCAATTGTCGACCGCGGTTGACTTGCAATCTTCGGTCGACGAGATTTTGAACTTCACTGAATCCACAGCCGATAAAAAGATCTCGGATATCATCTGCAATAAATTTCAAGAATATTCAGTACTTATGTATGCCAATTCGTGAATAATATTTGTGAACTTTCAACTACCTTGTGTAAAGAAATAGACGCGCGTTCCATCGCCCCTCACGTAGAAATTTTCAGCTAAACATCGGCCTTTTTTAAACCTAAGCTGAGCCAAGTCATATCTACCGTAATCTCGAAATAAAACTAATCCTCCTGGCTTTAAATAACGATGAATTTGCTTTACCACGTGTTTCATTCTGTCAAATAGAATACCATAAAGATGTAGCTTAAATGAAATTTAGAGTTATGATAGTACATTAAGTAATACACGTACTTGTCCGGATTAATGGATGATAAAACAAATATTATGATGATAATATCCAAACTGTTCTCTTCAAACGGTGGATTCCAGTCTTCTTGAGTAGCATCAAGAACGAACGCTTTACATCTGTAAAAAAAAACCAACAATCATACATTTTTTCCAATTTTAATTTGAATTCTTAAGTGACTCGTACCTGTTTTCATCATACTCTTTACTCTGTCGTAGAATATCAATGGCCAGGGGTGAAAAATCACAACAGTACACAAATAAATCTGGATCATTGTTATACAACAATAAGGGAAATACTGTGTTTCCTACCCCACAGCCTATCTCAAAGATTCTGTGAGAAGATTTAATACTTTCCAAACTATTCTCTTGAACCACATCATCACTTTGTGATTCTGGTAATACTCTGATAGGTCTGCATTTATCCTGTTTGACGTCATTGGGTGCTAGTTCCGGAAATTCGGTGAAAAGCCAATGTCTGTCTTTAAAAAACCTATCCAATTGAAAATCACACTTGTTACTGTAATTTTGTTTGAAAAAGTCATCAATTGACAAGCTAAGTTACACCAACCTGTTCTGATGGATACCATAAAATTTATCCCAGTACTTGTCAGCTTCTGATTCATATTTAGCAATTTCTTCTTCGGATGCCAACACTGTTGAATTTTCCTCTACCTTATGCTGAGCCACTTTTTCCTGTTCTTTGTCCCAAACAACATTGTCCCTGTCATCATACAACATAATGAGTTTATACAACAAAAAAAAAGAAAACATGAAAACTTGGCTAGTGGTGTATAAAATGATATTTAAAAAAAAAAATTTCAATCAGACCAAGGCAAAACACGTAAATTTCAAAGCACAAAACCAGCGAATGCAAATCAACAAGATAATAAATATGTAAACAAATATCAGCTGCAAAGTTTTGAGGTTAGAGTAGTCAAGCGTTGAGATAAATCACCAGGCGTTGTGTTGAAAAACATTGTCGTCCTCGCCCAGGGTGCGATTTCCAAATTGTGGTCTTTTGTTTGACGTATCTTCTGTAATCGCGTCACTTGCCGTCGACTCTGCCATTTTTTAATCAACAACGCAACTCTGATTGCTGTTACGTGCTCCACAATCACACGTGTACTGCTCCGTACTCCACCGACCACACGACTATGTCTGCTATCTTCATATATAGATATACTCGTTTAAAAATAAAGGTTGGCTTACAGTGATAGAAATTATCAATTATTTTTTAATTTTTTTTGCATACTTTTTTTTCATCTTACACTTTTTTTATTACTCTATTGACATTTTGAAAATCGATAATCATAATTTTTTTCATTATTCAAACAATAAAAAAATGTTGTTATTGTTTGTCAGTTTACTTGGTGTAATGATTTCAAAAACACAAGATGGTTGCAAAAAACTTTTTTTTTTTTTTTCTTCAATCAAGTCTTACGGCCAAGTTTTTAAAATTATACTGATTTCATAATTATGATTCTTCATTGGATGTATTGAATTGTAGTAAAATTCAAAAAAAAAGGAATTTTGGTTGCGAGGTTCACGATCACCTCGGAAAATGATGAACGAAGTCAGTAGAACGCACAGCAAAGGTGTTAAAATATATAACAATATAATTGTTTTCATCCGTGTACGCTATAGTCGTGGCTTGATTCGCGAACCGCGAAAGTTTGAATGCTTAAATTATCTTGTAACAAATAAACACACACAACTTTGTTCAAAGGTTGTTTGTTGTCATATTTTTATGTTATGTTTACGTAATACGATAAATAATTTAAATAATTTGAATTTCGCCGTTTGCAAATGCAGCCACGACATATGTGTATATACTCAACCGATATATCCGTAAGTACGTCTCTTACGAAGCATAGGTATATGTTTTATCCGTGCATACGTAACTGTACGGCAAGCGACGCCTACATATATAACGACTCCTGGCGATTGACAGTCTCGTTTGGTTACCCCCGTCTCTCTCCCCCATCCGCAGAGTTAAGGGATTTCCGGTGTCGATGTTGCTTTGATTTATCTTCTTTCTCTACGCACCTATACATCCATACAAGCTACGAAGATCAACTCCAGACTCCCCCGACCTATACGCGCAAACTCGTAACTATACGTATATAGACGCCCAACAGACCATTGACGCGTTCTCTCTCTTTTTTTTTTTTTTTCATGAAAGCTACAGCTGTATAGGGCCGTCAATGAATAATCGTGATGTTGTTGCTCCCTCGATTTTTTTTTGTTCAGCATGTGTGCGTGTGTGTTTCTTACTTGTAAAGTGTATAAATATCCTGAAGTACTTGCAAGTTAAAATTTATAAGTGAATTTGCTCTCGCACTACGGTGCACCAAAAATTGACCCTTTTCCTTCTCAAAGTATGGACACAAGGTTCTCCAGCTTCCGTTACTTCATTGAATTTTTTTTTCTTCAAGATTATTTCCGTGGAATCTCTCATTACCCTACATACCGAAGCTTTTAATAAAGATGGTACGAGGGATAATGGCACTTTGGGCAAAGTCCCGGAACGTTGCCAACTAGAAAAAAAAAGTGTAGTCGTAATGGATCTTTCAAAGTGAACACGGTAAGTTTCGCGTCTCTTGGAAAATATAAAAAAATTTTCAAAAGAGGTAAATGTAGCCGGTCTTTTGAGAAAACCCTCTGAATGAAATATTTAAACAGTGTAGTGTGCATACGCTCGCGAGAGTGCATTATCAAATAAAATAGAAGAAGGAAAAAAAAAGTGTAGAGTTGTTTTTTTTTTTTTTTTGGTAAAATTAAACGAAAAGCTGCAGAACACAGCAATTGGACGTCCTTTTTGAAAACGTGAAAATGAAAAATTCGCTAAATTATATGTAAAATTACTCCCGTCTGGGTCAATCATTCGAGCACCGACTGCTTTACACTCCGGTTGTTTAAATCCCGAAATTCAAAATTAAACCGAAGCCCTGTCCACTTTCAAACCTTCGTTTTGCGACAACGAAAAAACCGATAATCTCTTTTATCCTGCGGACAATACGGGGGAGATTGTACCTAACTTTTTAATGGAGCTATGGACCGTGAATTCTTTTTTTTTTTTTTTTTTTTTTTCGTGAAACAAAATTTGTAATCAACCATCGGATCCTTGAATCAAAAAAAAAGGAAAGAAAGAAAAATTTAAAATGGTTTAAAGTGAAAAAGTCTGCCTGCTGCCCCGTAAAACGAGGTTATATATACACCCAAAGGGGGTATGGGTACAGAAGGTGTAGTGCTTTTTGGCGCAAACTTGCGCAGTACAGCTTTCGGGTCAATGGCTTCTCAATCACCAGTGTACCACGCATGTATATATATATGTATACGTATATGCATTTGAGATGTTTCGGAAGGACTGTAGGTGTGGATGTATACGCCCATGAAGGAAGGAAGAGCGGAAATCGGGGGACAGATATAGGACTGCACGCACACACTCGCGCGATTGAGCTCGAAAAAGGGCGGATGGACGGAGAGTTGAGAAAAGACGTTCGAAACACCGGTACCTACTAGGACGTTTATTGTACAGCCGAGGCGTGCATACATCAAAATGCAGCGGCACGACGAGGCTGCCGCAGCTACTTTTCACTATATATGGACCGCGAGAGAGAGAGAGAGAAGGAAGTTTGGTGACGGAAGCAGAGCTGATGCTGCGTCCACGCACAAGGGAAATATATATGCCGTAAAGACGGATGTGAAGGGCATCGAGGACCATATGGATGTATAAGGGACCACTCCATGTTGGGACAATATATAGTTTAGATCATTGAATCATCTATAGAATTAAAATTCATTAAAAAAAGCACAACAGATACAATTATAGTCGAGGAGGTGGAAAAAAAAAAAAAGAAAAGAAAAGAAAAGGAAAATCGTAGAGCGAGAGACGCGAGAGATGATGAGGAGGAAAAAAGGACCGAACGATGAAAAGAGTACAGAGAGTCGCGGAATGCAAAAGACAGACGGATGGAGTTAGAAGGGACGGGGAGGACAGTCGAGAGGGGCAATTAGAAGAAAATTAAAAAAATCGAGAAGCATAGGGAAAACAAAGATCGAACCGGAAAATGGACCAAAGTATCGCGCTGTAACACATTGTACGAGGGTCGACTCCCCTGGAAAAGCCCTACACATTCTATAATTAGCAGCACGGCGGGGTTTCGTCTCTATGCCACGGTACACGTCAAACTTACAGTGCCCACTCGAGTTCACCTCGAATCAAAGGGACAGACAGAGTGGGATGTACACCTATAGAGTGAGATGTCAAATTAATCACGAAAAAATATACCGGTTCGTATCACGGGAGTATATATAATACCTCACCTCGGGAAACCCTGCCACCCTGGCAAAAATTTTAGTAAGAAGTGCGACAGCGAGGGATGATGGTGTATACGAATTGCGTCACTAGCTCACTGCTCCTTTCGTCATCGCCGTCGTCGCGTGGGCGCGGGCTTCTCGTCCTTCCCCACCCACACGGCCGATCTATATATGTATACACACTGTCGAGTGTTGTACTTCGCGAAAGAAGACAGAGTGGGGAAAAGCTCGTATCCGCAGGCGCTGTTCCGATCCTGCGGCAACTATACATACAGTCTCGGCGTGCACGAGCTCCCTTTGGGAAAAATCGATACGCGTTCGTTTCTCCGCTGTACCTCTGCTTCTTCTTCTTCTTCTTCTTCTTCTTCTCCTCCCCCTTTCTTCGAGGCTGCGAGATTTTGCGCGCGCGTCTACTCATCCCTTCTTGTGTGTGCATCTACCCCTTCGTTGTTGTGTACCTCATAATGGGATGTGTGTTATTGTTGGCTGTGCATTGATGATGCGGGGAGCTTGCGACGGGCTCTTTTATTGATTCGAGAGGCTCTTTTTACTTGAAATTTATGCATTTTCAAATGTCTTTCAAACAACGAGAATATACTTATTTATGTTCATCCCACAGATTTTCCAAAAGACCTCTCTAATCGAATCTATGAGTACTTACCTTGTAGAAATTTCGTCAATTTTCACAATAATATACATATTATCACATCTGTTAATCAACGACACCGTCTCTCCCCTCTATTGTATTGCTCCGTGGGGAGGAGCTCTCCGACATCTCACGCCTCGTCGCGTCAATTTCGATCAATTACGCCGCATATCTAATACGCCATCGTCGAAATTTTACTTGCACTGCAGTCTAAAACTGTGCCATTTAACTGTACCTTTTTCTTCGTACCTCGAAATACGCCCTTCCCACATGGTAATCGGATATTTTTAATTTCCGTAACTGTACTCCCCATGTTTCAGTAGCCTTCGATTATGACTTATATATCTCCAAGTACAGTCATGGCATAAATGGTCCAAGGGAAACATCAATATTTAAGAGCATATGCTCGAATAAAGAGAAAAAAAAAAAAGCATAAACGTAAATCATGAAAAACAATCGAAACCAAAATTTCTCGCGCAATCGCAGCGAGTTTGATGAACAAAATGAAAAATATGTATGTAAATCTGTGGAAAGGTCGCGCAAATGATTGGACGATTGGCGTGCGGAGGGATTATGAAAACGTCGAAAAGCTAAGCAGCGTCGTGTGTGGAAAGGGGAGCTGTCTCTCTCTCTCTCTCTCTCTCTCTCTGATGATGATATAATTGGAGAGTATACGGGTGGCTGGATAAACGAGCGGAACGGCGCACCCTCCGAAAGACGGGACGGAGAAACGAGTGCGCGCGATAACCGGATGTGAAGACTGTTGCGCTCCGCCGTCAGGGACGCTCTTTCCGAAGTGCCGGTTTATCTTTTTTAAGAGAGAGAGAGAGAGAGATGGGAGGAGAGCGTCGGGACCATTGAAGCCGCGTGCACAAGCAGAGAAGAGGAATTTTCTCTTTCTTGCAAGTTTGCTACAGGTCGGTGCTTTCGTACACAAGCGCCTGAATTTTCCGTTGGTCACACTGAGAGGAAAAAATATAATAAAAATTACTGTGCTGGAATGGTAATCTGGTGGTGTTCGGTCGTCTAGAGACTTTATAGAACAATAATTTTTAATGTTTGGTACAGTGATTTTTACTGTTTGTACAATAGAAATTACTGTCCAGAATATGGTAAAAATTAAGTTGCCACAAGTACAAAGGTCCCTAGACAACGGAATGACACCAGATTACCGTTGTAGCACAGTAATTTTTATTTTATTTTTTTTTTTCTCTCAGTGCATGCACTTCTTACGCTCGTATTTATTGTAAGATTGGATTTGCAATGTTTTTTAAAAATTCTTGATGCATTTATCGTCGTGTCATTCGAGATTTCAACAATAATGACAATCCAATTCCGTGCAGTGACCGTGAACCCGTGATTATATTGTTGGTTCAAAAACAGTTGGAAGGAGCCACGACATTTACGAAGATTCAAACGTATTTACAGTCCCTAAAGCAAAGCGAAGTTTTGCAAGTTTGAAGAAAAAAAAAAAAAAAAAAAAACAACCGCACGAATCGTCGACACACAGACGTAAAAAGCTCTCTTGGAAATCTCCAAAATTTCCCAGCGCGGAGTGTAATTTCCGCTTATATTTCACAGGTGGCGGCCCCTTTTCCATGGTGGGGAGGGGGGTGATCCAAACAGTCTCATCGCGCTCTCGAGAAAGGAATAAAAAAGCGAAAAAGAGAGAGAGAGAACCACACGCGAAGAGAAGTTTTTTTTTTAATTTGATATATAGACACAGGCGCGCGAATCGTAAAAGCCGTGCACGCGAATCAGACAGCCTGTAAAAAAATAAAAGCAGAGGCGCATGGAGGAGAGAGGAAATAAGAAAAGAGAAATCAGTGAAACAGCTGTAAAAATCAAATAGGGAAGGGGGGGGGGGGTGGGAAATAAAAGATGCGTTCGAGTGAAAAGGACACACGGAATAAGACGAGCGTGACGACGGCAAAGTCCGAAAGAGGGAGCGAGGAGGCAAGAAGCAGTATGTACGAGTAGGGCGGGCGCGTTGCGGCGCGGGGTGGTTGCCCTCGTCTGCGCTTTGTGGGAAATGCCCGCTCAATAACGCGTAGGTTCTCCTGTCTTGCTCGCTCGTTCCCTCGGCCTCCCCTTTTGGAAAGCTCGCTCTCGCTCTTACCGTACGTGTGTGTGTGTGTGTGTGTGTGTGTGCAGCGTAGAGCCGACGAGGGTTGCTCTCGCCAATGCTTTTAGCCCCCCGAAACAGGCCCTGTGCCTCTTGCTGGCTCACTCTTTTTTTTTCTTTTTTTTTTTCTCTCGTCGACCCTGATGCCCATACTGGCCGTCTGCGGTCCTTGCTCTCGCTCACTCTCTTTCCTCGTTTGTCTTACTTTTGCGCTTTACGTTTTCGACGGCCTTTCCTATTGTCTCCCGTCTCCACTGCTGCTACTGCCAGCAACAACTACGCCCAACTCGTTCCGTTACTTTGTGCGTATTGCTACGCGGGACGCGCTAGTTTTTCGTGTTTGCATGTTACCGTGCGTTATTCGGGCCGGCTCAGATGGAGAGAGAGAGAGAGAGAAAGAGTTGTATCTACATAGTTACTATATAGGTGGCTGCCCGAAACCCGCAATGTGTGCTGCTTCATCCCCTTTTTACTCGATTGATTGTACATATATATGCCCGGTCTTTTTTGCCGATTTTCCCTTCTTCCACAGGTCCTTCGGTTGAATTGTATAGAGTATTTATGCGAAACGGTACGAAAACAATAATGATCACTTTTTTAGTCCCGTAACTTATAGTTTGGCTCATGGATGCGTTTGCGGTCCGGCAGTTCCGATGAATTAGAAATCTCAGCTAAAAGATGTTAAAAATTATACAGCCTAAATACGAGGAAATAAAGCCCAAACAACTATCTATTTATTATCAACTCGTATCATCATCATCAGGGTGCTTAGCTGTGCACGATATTACGTACAACCAAATAATATACATGTGTTGGCAAAGTCTCGCTTCGTAAACACCCTATAGAGCTGTCATCCGACGCCGCAAGCTCTCCTCCTCCGAGATAGAATATATATAGGAGCTACCTCCACGCGTGCATGTATACACGGTTATACTTATAGGTATAAAATTAGGCTTTGCAAATGACCCCTTCTTGTTCTTCTTTCGCAATAATAATAATAATAATAATAATAATAAGAGAGGTCGGTCCAGTGCAGCGAGTGCTCTAATTGCACTTGACATACTCATCGTGTGTAACAAAGCTATCTATAGCCCGCGGGCTTTCTTTCCTTCTCCTCAATCCGGGCGACTGTGTAGCTTTTTTTTTTTTTTTTCATTATTATTTTATGCATCTACTTGCGAGTAAAGAACCAGCTGGTACAGCGCACACGCTCTGGGTCCAGCAAGCATATAGGCTACACAAGTGCAGTGTCACACTTGGCGATTTCTACAAGAAGAGCTTTGTCTCGTGCTCTGTACACACTCGGCAGGTGCTCTCAAGGAAGCCTCGTTCCGTCGTATGTGTATGACAGCCAGGCGCGTTCTAATTTCGGGTGCCGTATACACTTACTTACCTGCAGCGCGCGCGACACTTGTTCTTTTTTTATCATTCTTGGCCCCGTTTCCACCCCCCCCGCACCTCCCACCTCCCACAATACACCCTTTCAAGTGTATTTTCCATCGCGAGCACTACATATATTTATACGAGGGATATGCAAAGTCGAAGGTTTCAAGGCCGCGGAATTTCTTCTCGTGATAAGCAATCTCCGTCGCTTCGTTTGACGATGATATTGAACGTCCGAGCGACATCATTGTACAATATAATATACTTGAGCGTCTCGGCTGGAATGTGTGCCCAAGTATAGCATTAAATTTAACTCTCGTGCATTTAAATGCAGCCGTGCATCCATAAATATAAATGTGTTACCATCGTGGAGTGTGTAATTATAATCATAGTACATGGTACGAAGCTTTAGCGCGGAATTTTCAAGCTTCGAGAAACAGATGCTTATCGAGATGACGACTGGCGCGCTGATTACCAATGACATGTATATATGGGTACATGTATACTTTGCACTTACTTCCGTACCGCCTTATCGGCGATTCGTATATTTTTAAATATATATATATATATGTGCGTGTGAGGGTAAGGATTTTCCGAGCTTTATACCTGCATTAAAATTGATTTAGAAGTAGGTATATATCGATACACAGTTATACACTGGGGTAACATGTATACTTTCAGGTCCAAATAGGGAAGTTTCCATTGATTTGGAAAATAAAGATCTTTGCCTCCCTCTTGCATCGACAATGTCCCCGCTAATCAAAATGTCCCAAGTCAAACTCGTCGCAAACTCAATATTCCCAATCGACCCCTTGTTCGCTCGATCAGCCCCAACAATGACCGGGTCCCCGTGGGCTCTTTTGACGTTGCGTTGTACTTGTCGTCGTCTTCGAGCTTCGGTCCTCCCATTGTATACGACGATATAATTTTCCCGAGTATAGGGTATCGGAGCGCCGTTACGCGAGCCACCACCAGAAGAGAAGTAACAGTCGATGGAGGGGAGTCCAGGCGCTGGTAGACGAGTATATACGTATACGCGGTCGATCGGCCCAAGTTCGCGCTACCCCTCTCTTATGCGCGCGTAATGTGTGCCTATATATATATATACAATACGTGTAACCCTCTCTCTCTGCACGTCTCGCGCCATGTGTACGTACGAGTCTGTGTGTCCATACGTACACTCAGAGAGAGAGAGAGAGAGAGAGAGAGAGCCCATGGCGTTACACAAGGGGTGGTATGGCATGAAACTGCTGCGCCTGCCGGTGGTGGCAGCAACGGTGGTGGTGGTGGTGGAAACCCAAAGATCGTTCGGGCGATGACCTCTCGGTGTTATACGCTCCGGCAGGACGGCCGAGCTGACGCTTCTGGACTCGTCGTTCGTTCGTTCGGCGTTGCCATAGCCCTCCTTTTTTTTCTCCCTCTGTCGTCTATCTACGTCTCGCTTTCGAGGACCTCTCCGCCCTCTCTCGCTGTATTATATATTCTCTCTCTCTCTCTGATGATGATATAATTGGAGAGTATACGGGTGGCTGGATAAACGAGCGGAACGGCGCACCCTCCGAAAGACGGGACGGAGAAACGAGTGCGCGCGATAACCGGATGTGAAGACTGTTGCGCTCCGCCGTCAGGGACGCTCTTTCCGAAGTGCCGGTTTATCTTTTTTAAGAGAGAGAGAGAGAGAGATGGGAGGAGAGCGTCGGGACCATTGAAGCCGCGTGCACAAGCAGAGAAGAGGAATTTTCTCTTTCTTGCAAGTTTGCTACAGGTCGGTGCTTTCGTACACAAGCGCCTGAATTTTCCGTTGGTCACACTGAGAGGAAAAAATATAATAAAAATTACTGTGCTGGAATGGTAATCTGGTGGTGTTCGGTCGTCTAGAGACTTTTTACTATTGGAACAATAATTTTTAGTGTTGAGAACAGTAATTTTTGTTGTAAGTATAGTGANGATACGTATCGAGTCGATGTTCACCGAGTCGTGACCTTGAATTGCACGTATACGACGTTACATGTATCGATTATCCATACATTGGTCAAACGGGGATATACCTTGGGCGCAGAGTGCCCCGAACGTGTGGAAGACGGTTTCGGTGAGCTCGAGGCTCGCCTCGTTTCTACGCTCCGGTGGAACGGACCGTTGCACCGACTGCAGCGTCTTGCACCCCATGAGGGTGAGCGCGCTCGACAGGGCGATGACTATCAGAAGACTCGTCCAGATCCCGGGGTAGAACGGGTCCGAGTACGCCGTCCACTTGATGGCCGTGTAGTACGGCCTCTTTATGTATATACGGTACCTGTCGTTTGTTCGATTTTTTTAACTATTTTTAGTTGTGGGACATTGTTTATAGCAATGCTGGGGAGGCTGATAAATACATGTATGTCGAACCGGCTCGATTTAAATAAAATAATACCGCGCCGTGTATAATATATATGGACTATCGAGTAAGACGATTTGGTATGATACTCATACTGTAAAAAAACAAATCGGTGATTCGGTGTACGAAAGTAATGTAATTTCGAGACTTTTGTTTTTTCTTCTTTTTTTTTTTTTTTTTTTTTTTTATTGAAAATTTGTGAGTGTTTGTTCCCATTTTATTTCGTTTGAAAGCACCGTTCAAAGATTTTCATCTTATCGCACCAAAAGTAGTTTTTCGCTAAAACGATCTTTGGTATATACACTATAAATTTAATATTAAAGTTCAAGGTTTGCTCATCATTCTACCTTCGATGTTATTGTCACGTTGAACATCTAAATCTGCCGAGCTTTTAGTTTAGTTATACTCACATGTATATGTATATATATATATATGCGCAAGCATGTATACATTTAGATGCAGGTGTACCAAAAATTCATTTATATTTCAAGAGATGGGACAGCTTTTAGCCACACAGATACGTTCTCCGAAAGTGAATTAAGAGTAGTGTGACGTGGCTATACACGTCGAAACATGTTCCAACAAAATCCATTGGAAACGAAACAACAATTGATATTTCGCAAAATTGCAAATGATGCGTTCCGAATTCGGTACTCTCTCATCCACCTTATTCAATGAATTGAGTGAGAGCAACTGCTTACTTACTTTCTATTCGTAAATATTAAAGAAAAACAAATTTGATCAAGCCAGCAGATTATTTTCAAGGCTAATTAGTACTTCAAAAAGTTAAACACTGGAGTAGACATAGCGTAGAAAAACAAATGAACCGATGAAACCACCCCCGTAAAGTACATATACGTATAAATGTAATTCCACGTAGAGCGCTGTGTATCATCCAAAGCGCGATAAAATTATAAAATCACCACAATAACACGAGAGGAAACTCCGTGGTCCCGCGAACGCAATTTTCTCAATACCGCAGCAGCAACGGCAGAATCAGCCGACCCATAAACCAATGGCTAATCCTATTTCCGCAAAATTTCCTAGCCAAGCGTGGTTTCATCCCATGCGCATCCTGTAACTCTCTGTTCTGCACTCGCGTGTATAATATACACATGCGCTTTGTGTGTGCAGCAACAAGAGAAAGCTGCCCCCGAACGAGAGCACCAGGAGCGCGTACGGTCGCTTCAAAGGACGTATAACGACGTTAAAACAAACTATCGATAGCCATTGTCGTCGTCGACGAGGTACGCCCATTCCACGAGCAAGACACGCTCTATACCTGCATGTGTATACAATCATTGTGCTGAACTGAGCACCCTCTTCTCCACTTTGCCCCTATTAACGATTGTTAGTACTGAAATTAAATTCAAGCATCCCTTTTTTTTTAAACTTGCCGGCGTGGCGCTACCTCGCCACCCGAGCTTTAGCAAGTTTTTTTCATAATTTTTTGACGATCTTCGCTACACGCAAGAGTTCGCAATGCGCAACACATTCCATCCATTTTTCTACCCATCGGAGCACACTCGCTTACAAAGACGCATGATCCGTACGGTTAACCACATGTAGGGAGCAGAGACCAGAATGAAGAAGTATAGCAAACCTATACACTACCTGTAATGTAGATTGTAGGAGAGCAAACGCGCTTATTAGCCGTACGCTCGAGCAGTGCCACGTGTAGCGAGGGATTCGTGCGCACAAACCAGTCACCGAGTTAAGGCTGTGGAGGACGACCAAGTGTATACATTGCTTGCCCATTCGCACCTATACTATACTTGATGATCGGCCAGAGGAGAGGACACGCTGTATCCTCTCGTCGTCCGGAATGTTAATTTTTTTATTTATTTTTTTTCTCCCAACTGTAGCGGGCAAGTGCTCAATCTTTCCCAACCAAGGCAACCTAGACTTCACTTGGCGCGCGAGCGACAGCTGCTTACGCGGATCTGCTCTCGTTTCGACGACGCGCGCGCGCGTTACGAGGAATGCCAAAAGAAAGCCGCGGACTCAGCTGATGGTCCTATCTCTGGCCTTTCTCTCTCGCGCGTGCGGTGTTTTGTGAAAAAATAATAATAATAATAATAATAAAAATGTTGCGATTGAGACGCTTTGCGCGCGCGGATCTGGTTGTGAGGAATTATCGCGGGGCCCAACCGGCGCGTTGATTGATTTTTTTTTTTTTTTTTTCGAACTACTTTTGCTGCCCCTGCGTTTTATCTGGCTAATTGATGGTTGCTAAAACGGCTCGGAGCTCGTTGGGAATTAACGGTACAACGCACTCGCTCTCTGGATTTGTTTTCTTTGTTCGCTTTTTTAAATATAATTTGACTAATTTATCTGGTGATGAATATATATTGTATAGCCGAGCGAGTTGCACGACAACAACAAAAAAACAGCTCTGCGTGTATTTTTTTTCATCGGAGCACGTGAACAATATGCGAGAAAGAATGGCTGGGTGCTTTATTTTTTCAATTTAGGAATTTGTGTTGAAACAAAAAGAAATGCGAACTGACTTGTTTTTTTCCTCTATTTTTGTTACTTCGCTCGGGTACAACAGTTGCGCGAAGTAAAAATATCTTTTACGTTTAATAAGAGTAGAGTTTACGGGATATAAGTGGCATCCCGATTTTATTTTTGGATGAATAACAATAAAAAAATTTAAAAACAGCTCGAGCTTCATTATTTTTCGCTTCTCGCCCAGATGCAGGAAAACAAAAATTAACTGTTCGCTCGAAATCCACTCCAGAGCGCGTATACACGTTTTCCTTTTGCCTTTTTTATATCATTTCCGCTGCACGCGTAGTTGAAACTTGTTTCGAAACGAAATTTCAGTTTAGACACGCAGCTGTGCATTTCATCTTCATTTAACGCGGTAGTCGTATACTTTTATGCGCTTGCAAAGAAAAAAAAAAAAAAAAAAAAAAAATCACAGCTCAAACTGAGGCGGAAATTCATAGCTTCGTAAACTTTCAATTTGATCACGGCTCAGTTGCTCAAAAACGTGTACTCGCATGCACTGGGAAAAAAATGGAAAATTTAATGAATTTCAAACGCAAGTGAAGCGTATTTGATTGCAGTAGCCTCGCTAGGGGAGGATGTACACACGAGAGGCATTCTTAACTAGCGAAATAAGGTGTACGCAAATGTACGTTTTTACTCCAATGAAACGTTTAAAACCTGTGATTTCTATAAAAAAAATTGTAATCTTTTACACGAAACGTAAAAAATTTAACTTTTATACCAGTCCGAAAATCCTCCACGTGTTTGAGCGCGATAAAAATGCTGGGGTCTTAAGTAAGTAAATATGCGTTTGAGTGCGAAAAAAAAAAAAAAAAATTACGTACAAGTACTTATCTGGGGAGCAAACGTGCGTGCCTGCGTTTATACGGTGCGTGCATGTACGAGGCAGCCGGTTGTGCAGTCGTAGAGAGAGAGGCAATTGACCGCGTGGCCTTGACTTTCTGCTTCTGCCGTAATAGGCGAGCCTGCAGATTAGTTTAGAAAAAATACATACATACCTCCGAAATTTGTAACGATAAGCTAAGATATTGTTGGAGTATGTTATTTTGCGCTAGATTAATAAAATGTAATCACCGAACTCGAGAAAGACGCGAATAAAATCAATGTACTTTAGAAAAAATTCTATAGAGATTAAGCGAGTAAAGGGTAGAACGATTACTTTGGAAATTGATACAAATTTCAAGAGTTCGCGGATCGTAAGTGCGTGAAATTTAATTTTTTTCCTCCAACAAAGCTGTTGCTTAATGATGTCATTGGAAAAAGGAGTTTTTACACTATTCAATTATTTTTTTTATATCAACCCGTGATTTCTATTCCATATATTTACTTGATAAAACATTATCATAAATGACCTTGGTTATTGATAATTCCCTGCGTACAAATCGTCCAAATTATCGCCCCATTATAATTCATTGATCTGAAAATTTTCGAAACGTTACAGGTCATCATTGCAAACGTACAGTCTATATACCACACAGGGCTCTGTAGCGAGCAGTGTCATGCTTAATTATGCTAACTACTTATGTATAAAATATTACGAATAGGAAGTAACGGGGGAGTTTCTCGATGGATTGTCCTGATGAAAAATTGACGCACGAGTATATACATTGTACATAGTTTTTCATATCCGCAGTGCACACCAGTGCATCTCTCTACCTCGCGTGCGAACCGCTAATCCCTTCTCTTGGCCTGTCTTTCTCTCGTGCGCTCTCACCGCCTCGGGAAAATTTAAAACGAGGTTAGATTCGATCCGGAACACGCGCCAACATCGGTGGTACACTTACACGAGGTGCACTCGCGTGAAGTAGCAGTAATGCCTTGGAGTGGGATGAAAAAAAAAAAAAAAAAAAAAAAAGGAGGTTTGAAAAATCTCTGCGCCAAAAGGAACGCTTATACGGGGGGGAAGGATCGAGAAAGCAAGCGCAACGGCAAAAGTGCATTTCGTACGATTATCGTGCGTGCAGCAGTTCCGCGGCGGGGGCGTCGATCGGCCAAGAAAAGGAGCGAGCGAACGAATGAGTATACGGGGCCAATGGCCTTGACCCCGTCCACACGTATACACTGCACGAGTATAAAGAACGTGTACCTATATATACATCGAAGTCTGTACAGCGAATAAGCCAGAGACGCGCGAAAGAGAAGAACAGCAGTGGTTACTAGTCACCTTTCGATCAAAACAAAGCCACCAGTATACCCAGTCACACCAACTATGACGACGACCTTTTTATTACTTCCGTTTCGTTTTTCTTCCACCCCCCCCCCCCCCCTTTTTTTTACATGTATACTTGGTTCGTGTCGATATTTATTTCAGCAATCTCTACGTAGACAGATGCGTGTGACGGATATCACGATCGTCTTTTTCTCTAATACATTCATAGAGTTGTTTTTCTGATCAGAATCCATCATGAATAACAAAAACCATGCCAAAGAGAGTAGAAAACGTAAACGTGTAGATAATGTTATACATTATGAAAAGTACATTGAAACAGAGGCAGAGATACAACGAAGAACAAACAGAAAAGGCAGAGATGTACCTACTGATTGAAATGCGCAGTTGCGAAAATAAACACATGTTACGTAGGGAAGATATTGGTAAGGAGGTGCTTCGCGAGAATGATCAACACAGATTCCTTCAAGAGCTTTATTCAAGATACCGTAATCATAGGCAAGGTAGCGCATGTGTTCCCTTCAAAGGCTCGTCGTGTACACCCCGAATAGACTCACTCCTCGCTCGCCTTTCCCTTCCCTTGGCCCTAAGGTCCCTCGTTTCTGAGGTTTGAGGAGAGGGAGCGTATAGAGTCTCACCTATGCTACCGTACGTTACACACACGTATAAATGTATAACAGTTGGTGATCTCGAGGGAATTCGTGAAACGAGATAGGAAAGGAAAGACACATTTTAAAATAGATATTATGCACAAAAATGATCTGAAAACAGAGGTGTACGTGAGATACGTTGTGGAAACTGAGACAAAAGGTTGTAATATGTGCAGTGACACACAAAATAAAATTACATTAAAAATAATTCTAAAAACTGTAGATCAAGTCGAGAATTAAAAATGTAGAGACTCAAAATTAGATACACAGATATAAATATAGAGATTTATTATCATAATGGAAATTAAATATAAACTGGAAGACATGTATACAAAACGGAACGAAGATTTGTAGACACTAAAACCGATGAGCCAATGTTAAATATAAAGAGATATTTAAAGAAATCCCTAATGCAGGAAAAAATAAGCATATTTTAATACTAACTTGTATATTATGTATGAACATAAATGAAGATTATCTTCTACATCAATTATGAGAAACAAAGTAATAGATCTTGAAATATCACAGACAGATTCAAGGATGAGTGTACTTTAGCAGCCCGCAAATAAAAGAAGTCTTGTAGCGATGGAAATAATATTAATAACGTGTTAACATCATAATGATGTATTCGTTATCGATTGGTAGTAATTTTCCAACGTTCCAAGATTGATTGTTGTAATGTTTGTTTGAAAACATTATAGAGTTCAAGGGTACGTCACTTGAAAAAATAAACACTCATTAGAATAACATCCAATTTATCACAGAATTTTTGTTGTCAAGAACCGGAAGTGTAAGCGTTTGAAGATAATAAAATGGATAACGATGTCATTATAGAGAATTTCAAGTTCATTTGAAACCATTACTCAACTATCTTTAAAGAATTAATACCACAGTTGGTCGGTACATTAAATTTCTAAACCAAAGTCCAAATGACTTTATGTATCACGTGCAGCTTGTCACGACAAAGCTCAACAATTTCTTTGATAATCATTATTACTGACAACATAACTTTCAAATGTCTCGTAGCTATGATAGTGTCTTTTTACGTACATCCCTCCATTTTTTCTTTTTTTTCATTTTTTTATTGCTTCGAGTTAATGTATCTCACCTCTGCATCAAACGCCCCTTTCGATTTATTCTTAGTCCACCCGTTAATTCATGGAAAACTAGATCTATGACTTAAATCTAAAGGATCAACGATGATCGGGCACCCTCGCAAACTCTCGGCTTGCTTGTTTTGCCTTTGAAAAAAGTAAGCTTTGTTTAGATACATTCATTGGTGTCTTCTTTTCCACAAAATAAAATGTATCAATACTTACAATCATCATTCATAACATGCATTTATACATCTCACACAAAAATGCACTAATCCAAATGTTTTTTTTTTATGATTCTGTTGCAGGTGAGTTTTGTTACCACGCCTCTGTTGCAAATAATAACCAATTTTTCACGTAAGTTATAAAAAAAAAGTACAAACATTGATTCAAATATGCAAGATTCAAGTATAGTTGTTTGAAAAAAAGTGCAGACAAGCTCGTACGGGGATATTGTACCGTCCGCGCGCGCCGAGAGATACCCATCTACATTGTGTCGAAAGAAGGATAAACCATAGTTATCCCGTTTTTATGAGAAATAAAACTCCCAAACAATGGATCAGTCGTGACGGGAAGTTGAATTATGACAGCCGGTACAATCCTCTGCAAATAATAAACGCGATCTCGTGCATGTGCTCACGTGCATATATATATATATATATATATATATATATACACTCTCACGTAGCGCATTAACATTGAATGGATCTTATTAATCGGGAATGTCATTTGGGCCGTTAAACGAGAGAAGCCGCGGTGCCGTCATGTTTATTCATCGTGATCACGCACCGCGCCCCCGTACACCTAAAATATCTGAAATATCTCCTTCACTCGATACACCCCTTAACGATGAAATTCCGCGGAATTACCATCGAAAGCCTGAGCACACACCTAAAGTATTCGAAAAGCTCGCTACTGGCCGCTCTATCCGATGAAGGAACAAAAAATCCAAAAGAATGGCCACCATCGGAGAGGGGGAGTGCGCTGGAGAGGAATTCGCACTCGGCGAACATAAAAAAAGGGTAGAGGGGGACACATGTATAGGGCGAAGGGGAGGAGGAAGAGTCGGCGTGGAGAGCGCAATGACCTTCCTCAAAACAGCTCGCGAGAAATCGATCGACGACTCCTTATCGTCTACTCCCCCCCCCCTTCTCTGTCTCTGCACCGCCTCCACCTCCGTGTATACTCGTCGTGTGTATATATAAGTTCCGAAGCGTGTGGGTGTGCGCCAAGACGAGCTGCGCAAGGCCGAAAATTGAAAAAGGGCGTGTTATCCGCCCGAAAAGTGATGATGGTTTATGTCCCGGGCTCTGTAGCTGCCAATGACGATAAGGTATATTGAGACCAGACATAAGTTGTCCCCCCCACCCTCCGATTAAAGCTCATATTTATCGTCGTACGATGAGCTACATAATTTGAATTATTTCTTCAAGATAGGCAGAACCACCAAAATCGTGTGCTTTCGCGATTTTCTTTTCATTTTTATTTATATTCATGTAGACGATCAGCTTTGACATAATTGAGCTTGCATAGGCTATTGCGTGATTGTTGGTACTGTTGATCATTCAATCGTGGCTAACAATATCATGCGATAACTGCCATTACGGGTGAACGAGCCAAATGATGAAATATTCAGGCCGAGAGCTTGCGGTGCGATTACTCGTATAATGGGAAATTTGCTCCGCTCACCAAAGAGCAATTAATACAGGTTGATCATTTAAACTGCATGTATATACCAATAGTTTGAGAAGAAAGAAAAAAAAACAATAAAAATACAGAACATATACTCCGAGTGGACTTAAGATTTTGCGCTCCGAAATCTGCATGATGTTTTGCCGGTGGGCAGTACTGCCGTACCACCTCGACCGGCAACGATGCGCTCGTCGAGCCGGGCTTACCTTCTCTCTATCTACATATTATGTTATATTCTCACTTTTTCCAAGCCTCATTTGCCCCCCTTTTTTTTCCCAGTCCTGTTTTTTTTTCCCTCCTCATTCAAAACTCCAGGGCCCGGAGTTTGTTGATTAGGTATAACCGGAGGAGGAAATGAAAGCTCCCACGTGCATGTACAAACGAAAAATAAGCAAAAGGCTTTTTTTACTTATCGCTTGTCCAGGCCGTAACACCCCTCCTAATCAGCTATACAAAAATAAAGCTGATCCCCTGCTTCCGCTTCTTCTTCTGTGGTACATAATATCATAATCTGCGTGTGCTCTCTTCCCTCTCCCCGTGTATATATGTAAGCTCGTCGTTGACGACCGCGAGCGTTTGAAAACAACTTATTATCTCCGCATGTGTACCTACTTGCATATATTTACGTATAGTTTAAACAATTTTCGACGATAAGATTCATCCTTGATTTCATTACATTCGATGGTTGATAAAAGTACAAAGTTACCCTACATAAAATACCCGAGGTGGGATATGCACTTGGTATGCGTAGAAAAAAAAGCGCTTGCACTTAATCCCTGCGTGTACTTCCACGGTGTGAACATGCACACATGCATAATGCTACACGCTGTAGAGATGATAATTTAAAAAAACAAAAAAAAAAAAAAGCTACAATGGCATGGCATCAGGGATACATATATATAAATACCTGCCTCTGCGCAGAGAGGTGCGGTGCTCGCGCTCCCGAGCGCATGGACAGGTGCGGCTTGTTGCGTGTGCATGCTCTCTCCTCCCCTCTTTCTCGTTCGCCCTTTCCCCGTCGCTGTAACTGGTTATTGTTACACGAGTGGTTACGCGAAAAATACCATCCAAGGATTCTTAGGAGAGAATGGACCGTTGTTTTTAACGCGTCCCCTTGGGACAAAAATTTTTTGTCATCCCTTCATGCAATTAGGGGTGCTTTATTTTTATTAGGTTTTTTACAGTTCTTTTTACGTTTATTTTTCCTGGTTTCAGCAAAAGATTTCATCCCCTTGCTTCAAAGACCACAGCTGTAGTTTAATTTACATTTGAACCCTTTAAACGCGAGGTTCAAAAAATCCAATGTCGTAACTCTTCGCGAGTGCTTTATTACTAAGAGGGTGAAAAAAAACCTCGAGGTAATAGCAATGAATAAAAAAAAATCCGCCGAGATAAGGATATCACTGTGTGCCGATAAAAAAAAAAAAAATATATTTTCGATAAGGAATTGGAATGAATCTTTTTTTTTTTTTTTTTTATAGAATAGCTCAAGCATATATATATATACGGAAGATGGTGCATTCGTGTGCGACCATACATGATCGTAAGGTGGCGCCGTCTGACGACGAAATTTGCGCCGAGACGATCCGAGATCCGAGTTTTCGTGCACACGTACAATACACACATACTTGGGTGTATATATATGGAAGCGCTAAAGAGAGAGATCGGCGAAACATTCGGCCTCCCCTCGCCCCGATGACGCTCCCCCTTATCTCCACACACACACGCGCAACACGGTCGGCTGACTTTCTACACGCAGAGCTCGTCTCGCTCTCCTGTATAGTGGCCAAGCCGAGCACACCCCGGTAGTTGGCTCTCTGTCCTCCTCCTCGTCGCCGCGTCGCGGTCGTCGTCGCCGTCGTATACACCCAGTAGTAGTAGTAGTGGTGGTGGGCTCGGGAGCTGCAGGCAAAACGCGTCTCTCGTTCGTGCTACACACTCCGCCGGGACGCACATTATAAAACTCTCTCGCTCTCTCTCTATTTTCGTATACGCGTCTTGAAATTCCATCGCGAGAAAATTCTTTTTTTTGGTTTGTTTTTTTTTTTTTTAATTTTTTCAATCGTCTGTTTCTAAGCCAAATCGCACAAGTATAATTGTTATATACACGATAAACTGCAGTGCGTACAGTATACGAGTAAAATCTTTCTCAATAATACAAAGTCACAGTTTGTGTTTAGTGCTCCCGATACTTGGTGATATATATATATATATATTATTATACAAGTGGTGGTACAACAGTGGTGGTTGGTGGTAGAACGCATATATACTTACCCTCTGCCGACAGTATCCGACAGTAGACGGACGAGCACACCCCCCCTCTCTCTCTCTCTTTTTATCTGTCTCCTCTGCTGCATCAGCATCGGAGAGTCTCCTCTGCACACTCGAAGAGAGGAGGGCCAATGCTTCCCGACGTCGCGCCCGATACGATTGTACGTCACTTTTCCGTATAATAACAAGTACATCCAACCGTCCGTACAACTTTACCCTTTCCCCGTTGCTCCGAAAAATTTCTATCCGTATACAGCTCGAGTGTACCCCCTACTGACGTGCTATTTTTACTTAACCTTTTTTTTTTTTTTTTTTTTTTTTTTTTCCCCTTTTCGTGAATGGCATGCGCGAACAATGGAGTCGACGTTGCTAAATATACAGTCAGATAACGCGTGAGAAAATGCACCATTGGACACACTAGTTGATGGATAATCTGGTCAGGCTACGAAATACTTTTTGTTGTTTTCTATCGGTGGTACTGAAATAATTATACGTTTCCAGAGCTTTTGTCCATGAAAAATTTGATACAGGGTGACCCCAACTTGGTTATAACCCATACAAGCTCAAAGATACCATCAAAGATTATTATATAGTTTACAAGGTTGCTATCTCATGATCCAAAGTAGGAAGAGGCCCGGACTTGGATAAAAATTAAGAAGACAAGAATGCGATGCGCATTGGCTAGGAGCCGCACGCTTATAAAGTCATTAAAAAATCATTACTAAAAAATAAAATTCAAAGTCTTTGCAAAAGTTTTTGTCGAGAGTTAAAGAGCGCGCAGCCCGTAGATCGTACAAAACCTCAATCTCAGGATGGGTGGAAGAAGTTTAACGTAGGGCCGGATGATACCTTGATTGTTAAAAGGGCTGTACTTGACTTTTGAGGACAATTAGTTATGAATACAATCTTTGAAGACTCACCGATACGGACTAAACTGTTCGAGGAGGGGCATGAGGTACGAGACAGGTTTCAAGGGATGCCAGTCGGCCTTTAGCAAATCCACGTTCGGATCGAACAGCCTCTGCTGGAATCTGCCGTTCAATGAACACCAAACGTCCACGTAGATGCTTATGTCGGACGATACGTTCCTCCATGGTGCTGCCCCACTGCTCGAGCATCCCTTCAGTTTCTCTAAATTGTCCTGCATTAAGTGCAAATTTGTAAGATTTTTTTTTTTTTTTTTCATNTTTCATTTTCAACCGGTTTCCCACCCAGTCGAATTTATACCGATTATACATACACTGGGTTCGTTTATCACGGAAAAAAGAGTGCGTCCCGTATACAGCTGTGGGCGCTCCGACAAGTTGGGGGGGGAGGGGTGCTTCGCGCGCGAGAAGAGGCGGCGGTGAGAGTGCGTGTCTATCCATCTCCTCTCGAAAAGCGCGAGGAGAGAGAGAGAGAGGGTATAGTAAATGAGTCACGGCGCCGCTGCTTCCTCCGTCGCGTACACCACCGCCGGCGAGCGTTTTCGGCCAGTCGGTCTTTGTACGCCCGGTGGTTCGGGACAAGCCCGGTGTTGCTCTCATCATTGAAAGTGTGATCTTTTTTTCTTTGGTGCTCGCTTTTGGGGGGGTAATGCACAAGCTCCGAGGTGATTGAAACAACGACAATTGTCGGCGGAACTTTTGCTTTCATCATGGTCAATAACACCGAGGAAGGGAGCCGAGGTGAGTGCTTTACGTCATTGCTCTTGTTGATTGTCACGGGGGGGTTTTTTTTTTTTTTTTTTTTTTTTTTTTTTTTTTTTTAATTCTCATACTTACGGTGTGCTCGAGAAGAAAGTGTATTTAATAGAAAGTGCGAGAAAACGAGGTGCCCCGCGTGTATGTATGTATGTATGTATGATTATGTGTGCCGGTGATCTGATCCACGTATGTTATATAGGTGTATCCCTCCACCGGCACCGGTGCATGTATCCACCACCTATGTGTGTGCATTGCGAGCGGGCAGGTGTGCGTGAGTCGCCGGGTTCTCTCATACGTGCGCGAGAGCGATCCCGGGGCGGACGTGTGCATGGCTATATACATATGCTACAGTGGTGGTAGATCAGTGAAAGAAAAAAAAAAAAAAAAAAAAAAAAAGCGAGTGTTGATCAAGTGACGGTTCGATAAGGGAAAAACACCGGCAACAGTGTGGAACATACGTGGGGTTGTGTATGGTTATACATATATACATAAAGGCGTGTGCGCAAAAGTGTACCGGGGGTGAAAGTGTTAAACTGCGGAACAAAAAGGAGCAACGTTATATCCTTTCTTTTTTTTATTCCAGTACAACTCCCATTGTCGGTCCCTCTAATGTTATAGATATTTGTTGATCGACTTTACTTGAATATTCCTTCGACTCCCAAATTACCCGGCCCAATCCACCAAAAAAGCTCCGATCGCCGACTCGACGGTCGAAGCAAATCATCAGGTTTAATGTCTCGTTTTTTTCTTTTCTTCTTTTCTCTCTTCCCGACGGAAAACAGAGACTCTCGGAGTTGAAGCAGAGTTGCCGTCGGCGGAGTAGTTAGTGACCATCGGTGGCCGCTGGCGCGCCCGAGCACCACGGCAGAGGCAAGCCCATCGCCGTCGACCCGGAGCGAATCCTCGGGAGGATTCAGGCACTCTCGAAGACCAAGAAGAGGAAGAACTACCGGTGCGGCAGCTGCTCCGAAAAAGTTGGAGTTTTGTATACACCCGCAAGAGGAGGAGCAGGAGGAGAAGAAGAAGAAGAAGAAGAGGAGGAGGAAAAAGGTGGAGGAATAGCAGCACTACTGCTGCTGGTGGTGCTGCCGCCGCCGCCGAGCGGCAAATTTCTTCGCCGTGCACACGGGAAGAGCTTGCTTTCGCCTCCTCCTTCACACACATTCTACATAAATACTAACTCTCGTATACCCACACGTACACATTTGTACATATTACACTTTAGCTTATGCTCGGTGGAGAGCGCGCGCACACGCTCCCTCTGTGTATATACGAGTAGAGTGAGAGACGAACCACATCTCTCTCTCTCTCTCTCGCCCAGAGGCTCTCAAGCTTTCGTTTGTCTCTTGCGCGCTTGCGGCCCGACTTGGCCGCCCGTGCATTGCGTGTAACACGAGCACGCCGCTAGGATGTCGGTGCGAATGGAGAACGTGGGCCCACCGAGGAAGCTCAATTACAAAATGATGGTGAGTATATATATCGTAACGCTATACGTATGTACACCTTTTTTTTTTTCTTCTTCTTTTTTCTCTCCTCTCTCATTGGAAGGAAAAACAATCCACCCTTTGTACCCGCTCGCGGCATCCCTTCTCATAATATTTATACAGTGCTCCGAAAATCGACGTACACGCATATAACTCGGGGATTCCCCCTGTACCCCCGTGCCCCGTCAGCGCATACTCATAACCTGTCCGCCGTTCCACGGTATCGCTTGTACTACTACCGCTGGCGCTCCTGCTATATATACCTATACATCGTACATACATTTTTGATATCTGCTCTATGCCCGTGGCGTATTTTTATCTATCACGTCTACTTACCGTCCGTTACCTTACATGCGTGCCACAGGCGCAGCGAGTGCGGCCGGTTTACCGGGTCGGAAATCCTCGTGACGTTTTCCTCTGTGAGAAAAATCGCGTGCTACAGCAGTCCCCCCCCCCCCCCTTGCCTCGTCATCTCTCTTTTCGTGCAAAGCCAACCCACAGAGGGATAATAATATGCGAGGGATATTTAACGTGCTTGCACGAGTGTGTTTGTGTGTGTCTCTCGGAGCCGGCGTAGTTTGACAGCTTGCCGCCGGGCGTCTGCTGCCCCACCCATGGTGTATTGTATACCTACTCGTTATACATGCACTTACATACGAACCCCTCCCTCCCCCCATTCGTTCCTACCCGCTGACACTCTTCCTCGATTGTTTCGCAAGCTCTCCCTCCATTCCTCGTTTTTGAAATTAGTTTTATACGGATAAACGGGTACAACTGCACGCACACCGGCCTGCTCCGGCGCCGGCATGCATGTGCATGGATTTTATCATAGCAGCGTGGGAGTGTGTGTGTGTGTGTGTGGAATATCCGCGGTTGGCTCGCGAATTCGAGGTTGGGGCGCTTGGTACCTCGGCGCATGCCCATAGCTTCGCTATATCCCTCTCTCTCTCTCTCTCTCGAAACGGCGCAGCAAAGCCCACACACAAGCTATTATGCAGAGCTTGCGACCGTGTATACTCGCGGTGCACCGGAGAGGTTGTTTCCTCCTCTCTGTACGCGAGACGATAAAATAGAGAGAAAAATGAGGAGGCGCGTGGTGGGAGGGGGTGGACGCGCGAAGAGAGACATTTCGTTAGGTAACACGAGGAAAACAATCTCACGCCATCCAGTTATCATTAGCGAGAGGTGTAGGGGAGGGGGTAGTGTCAGGGATCTCGCCTCCGTATACATGTAACTACAATCATCTCTGCGGATCCGTGCGTGTGCTTTTTTTTCCACATCGAGCTGAACTGCAAGCACCATCTGGCTAGCCGGCGCGGAACTTGCACGCTGCACGCGACTGTTTCACGTGCCACCGGTACCGGCCTCTCCTCCTCCTCCTCCCATCGTACTTCTCTTCTGGATATGTATATATACTATACGCTTCTCGGATAGTGATACTGCGGATGGTGATGGTGTGCGTACCGACATTCGCGAGTGAGTTAGTTTTCCAAGCAACGAGAGGGACTTTAACAGTTTTATTTATACCTACTGGCCGAATATCGAGCCTTTTGTCGTTTCGTACTCTTTTTCTGCCTGCTGGTAGTGGCAATGGTGGTGGTGACGGCAATTGGAAGGCGAGGGACAAAAAAAAAAAAAAGATCTTTGATCGATATACCGGAGTGCGCCTCTGGAATGGATTGAATTAACCTTTTTTAAGGGGATGACACCTGTTTTGGCGAGCTAGCAATGCCAGAGGTGGAGTGTTGGGAGTGTAGGGTTTCACTTGGGCGCGCACTACTCTTGTGATCTGATTTTTTTTTTCCCCTCGATGGAGAAGTATGCACTGTATTGTGCCAAGGTTCCTTTTTTTTTTTTTTTTTTTTTTTTTTTACCGTATCTATCCATATACTTTGGATATTTGGTGTCTCTCTTTTTAGTGTTTGAGTGAAAAAGAAAAAAACANAAAAGATCTTTGATCGATATACCGGAGTGCGCCTCTGGAATGGATTGAATTAACCTTTTTTAAGGGGATGACACCTGTTTTGGCGAGCTAGCAATGCCAGAGGTGGAGTGTTGGGAGTGTAGGGTTTCACTTGGGCGCGCACTACTCTTGTGATCTGATTTTTTTTTTCCCTCCGTGGGAGAGTATGCACTGTATTGTGCCAAGGTTCCTTTTTTTTTTTTTTTTTTTTTTTTTCCTCTCTCTCTATACTCACGCTCTTTGCATCGCTGAGACGCCGAGCGGTCTCTCCTTTTTTTTCCAATTTGATTTAGTCATCAAAGTGCCTCGATCGAAGGTTGCAAAAGTGCGAGTGAAGATAAAAAAAAGGAGTTCATTAGTCGGGTGGGTGTGTGAGTGTGCGCGACTCCGGTTTTCCATCCGCGGGCGGCGTCTCCGTCTTCCCTGCGGTGTGTGTGTGTTCTCTCTTTCGTGGCTCCTTCTCTGCGGCTGTTCCAACACCTGTGTGTGTGTGTGTGTGTGTTATACCACGGTGATGGCCGAAGCTTTTTCCGGGGGAAAAGCTTTGAAGGTTCCAAAATGCCGACCAACCGGTGCTTGCGAGCACTCGCGGAGTGACGTTTGTGAAAATTAAAAGAAAAACAAAGGGGCCGTGGGGGGGGGAGGGAGTCGATGTCAAAAGTGGAAGATTGAGAATGAAAAAAGAAAAGAAAAAAAGGAGGAAAAAGAAGACGCAGTCGAGGAAGGGGTGTAGAGAAGAGGCGCATCACCTCCTTCGCTTCTTTCTCTCCGGCCTCCTCTGCGTGCGCTGGCTGCCATTTCTCTCCTCCACATGGCGTACACCTTACACACACACACACCCGGAACCCAGAACCCGAGAGGGTGGGCCTGTTGAGGAGGAAAAGGGTAGCGGGCGTCTACAGCCCCCACCGCGGGGAACCTATTATTAATGTGCAAGCAAAAAAAGAAAAAGAAAAGTTACATACACACGACAATGGGGCATATACACATGCACACACAGCCGAGAGTGGAATTCGAAGACCGTCCTGAATGGAAGACGCTCTTTCGCCCGTCCAAGTTCATTCACTTCGGCTCTCTATATCTCAATCCGCGGCTCGTATTTAAATATGGTGCCCCTGCCGGCGGTGAGACTGTACATTCGTATGTACGTGAGAGCGGCAGAGAAGTAGGATATAGTATACATCCAGCCCGAAAATAATACACGCCAGACGAGGGGTGTGCGGCGCTTTTGTGTGTGTGTGTGTGTATGATAACAGGAGCATCGGACGAGAGATCTCCGGCGATGCGGAGCCGCCGCCGACGACACACCCTTAAAGTGCCACACATCTCCTTCTCGCTCTCTTCTCGTGCGCGCCGCAGATATATATAATAGCTCTCGGCGCATCCGCGAGAGCGAGCGAGAGAAGATGCTTCTTTTCTCTCTTTCTCCCACACGTAGAGGAATATGTATGTAATAAAAAATAATATGTATGTTGGTATAAGCGCGCGTATAAATGTGAGAAATCGCTCGAGCTTGATTTTCGTGGAGAAGTCTGGGCGGTTTTTTCTTTCTTTTTTTTTTTTTTTTTTTTTTTTTTCGTCGAGTCTCGCTTCGGAGAGCTACTATTGCTTCTTTTTTTTCGTCACGCATGAATTTTGCCTTGGAAAGCGAATCAGCGTCCACTAGTACTCTGGCGAAATGAGAAAACACACGATTTGGGTTTGTACGTGTACAAATGTGGGACAGACCGGCAAAAACATATTTGCACCAACTCACGTGAAAAAACGCCAGTTTAAATATTTTTAATGAATTCAATAAAGACAACAAAAAAAAAATATCCGAAAAAACGTCGGTAAAAAAGAATCGGCTTGAGAACTTGGCACCCCGAACTAGGCCAGTCTGCCAGATTTACGAGATTGCCCCGTGTAGTGTTACATGTATAGGTGTACGTACCATATAGGTGACAGCAGGCCAAAAGAGCCAAACATTCACACACTTTTTTGCGACTATTGGCCACGCCTACGATCAATTCAACTACGAGAGAAAAAAAGGGTGTGAGAGGGGGGTTGTATGCACATGTCAGAGTTCACCGGCCACTCGACCCGCGCGTAATCGAGCGCGTAATATACGCCTGCGGCGATCGAATTATTCCATTTAGAGATTTTATATAAATGTGGTCGTAGATCACACGTGCATATAGGTATCGGAAATTGTACCTTTTTTATGCTTATGAATATAAATACCTATCTATATCATATTGGAACTACCGCGCGCAACAAATTTGATGATCAGTCGATCGAGCTCTGTTTGAGACTCGTAGCTGACTTACTCGTTGTATACTATTTTAATATATCCATACACTCGAGATTTCACCTAATACTTTATTACATCGGAAACTTCCAAGTTGCGTACCACACTGAGAGAAGTCTAAGGACTTTTTATTTGGCTAACCTAATTTATACTATATTCTGGACAGTAATTTCTATTGTACAAACAGTAAAAATCACTGTAGTTACAACAAAAGTTACTGTTCTAAACACTAATAATTATTGTTCCAATAGTAAAAAGTCTTGAGACGACCGAACACTACCAGATTACCATTCCAGCACAGTAATTTTTATTATGTTTTTCTCCCAGTGCAGAAAAGTCCCTTACTGAAACGCGTGTGGTGGAAGACTGTCCCAAATCCAAAATGTTATAGTGTCCATGGATATATTTTTTGTTAATAAAACACACAGCTCTTGTACTCTGTTAACTCGAATTTAGAACACGTGACGCAACCTTAATTAAATTCCAAAGCCGTCTCTGCGAAACAATTATAGTTTGCTGGTGCTAAGCGCGTGAAAAAAAGAAAGAAAGAAACAATTGTACCGAGACGGTGGAAAACGCACACAATGTAATTTACGGCCGAGCGAGGGCAGCCTCGTGTATTTTCGCGCGGCAAAAAGAGACCTCCAATAAAATCGCACTCTCATTACGTGCGATAGCGAGACGGAACTGAAAAAAAAAAAAAAAATAGAACTAATTGGTTAGCGCGCAGAGTCGCGTCTAACGAGCGCTACTCGTTATTAAATGGCCGCCGCTGCTGCGAGTTGACCAAAAATTTGTCCGAGACGAGTGTGTTGAGTGTTGTTCTTTAGGCCTTAGTCGAGTTGCCTTGAAAATTTAGTGCTCGTTTTTGACACTTATTATTATTATTACTTTTTTTTTTTTTCAACTTATCCGTAAATACGAGAGTGCAGTGCATTATTGATTTTGTAAGTTAATTATATTGGCTTGGGATGCTTAGAAGTAGGTACACAAGATATCAAGTTGACTGTTCGAAGGATTTTTTTTTTTTTTTTTTTCTTTACACGCGAAAACTGTCGAATCCGCGCCCAAGGTTGTGTGCTTGTATCTTCAGATCTGTTGAGGTCTAAAAATAGATCACCCCGCGTCCCACGTCTGTTTGGCTTTTCTTCTTTCGACTCCTCCTGCGGCGCTGCTTTTTTCACGTTCTAATACCTTGGAAATCACGTTTATTTTCGTACCACTGCGCGTGATTTTTTTCCTTCTTTTCCTCGCCTTTTGATCAGTATCAGGGTGGCGGTGTATGATAAACAAGTGGCTTCTGATTGCTCGCGAGTATATTTGACGCAGGTTGTAAATATTTTTACCTTTTGATTTGATTTTTTTTTTTTTGTTACAACTTACGTTGTCTTCTCGTATCAATTATTGAAGAAAAAAAATTGTTTAGTTCAATAGGTTTGGCGAAGTAATTTACGAGGCATCGATTTCGTTTTTCTTAAAACGTTTATCAACACTATTACGGTAATGCATTTCATGCAAAACCGAAATTTCTACTATATACACGTGCATTTTAACACATTATTGGATTTACAGTGTACTTTTGTTTTACTTCTCCATACTATGATTTTGAAACTAATTGTTTTGGTACTATTTTGAGGGTATATCTTTGCACAGTAAGGGCATGCCTTCGCTACGATACAATTTTCAAGTTCATCAATCGCAACACAATGTAATAAATATAACTTGAAGAATCCCATCAACCATATATTGCAATCATATATTGCAAGAAAACTGTATCACGCCTCCACGGCAGCTGTACACCCAATTTTTTGTTCCCGATCGAGTTCCGTCTGTTGTACATATACGTGATGTCACGCCATATGTCCTTCGAGGCGATTAACGAGAGAAGGAGCGGAAAGTTGCTGGCCTCAAAAATACCTGCGAGTCCGCAAGCGCGCCATTTATTAATATGTAACGCGTGAGAGCATGCAAGTACAGTGTTGATATACATATATGTTGCTCTGTATGTGTCTGTAATAGTATATGCTCGTCAATGAAAAACACGTGCGATCGCGTGACGCGAGCACGCGAACTTTGGATAACACATATTGATAGCTGTGTATGTATATGTGATGACAGTAGCTCTCTCTCGGTCGTATACTATGTTCTGTCCTGCGTTTCGGGGTTTTTACGATTATGGCTCTTATCGTAAATAAAATCAACAACTTGAGCAACCATCATATGAGGAGTAAGAAGTTTGGGTGAGGCCATCCCGACCAAACCTAGACCTTAACCACATGAAACCAAATGACAAGTGTTTGAAATAAACTTCTATCTGAACCATATATGTTAATTGTGCTTATTCAAAGTAAGAGATGCGGACGAGGATGCGGGAAACACTCGATACGAAAGTGCTGGATCCCAAAGCAATTTCATTCACAAGCATACCTATAGTAAGACAGGTTATACTTGTATCTTTTAAAACGCATAGAAAGTGATACACTTATCCCAATTTGTGAAGGAAGGGTCGAATGAAGATTCAAATTCCCGCACATTAGGGACAACGTTTTCGAAAGAAAGGTGCGCCGAAAGCTTGAAAATCGAATAAACCCATTGCACCGCGGTGCACCGTGAAAAAATTCAATTTGTCGCCCACAGCCAATCACCGGGTCCTCGATTGTCCCATCCCGCTTGTGCTCCCATTCCCCGTCGCTCATTAGTTTCCCTCCACCCTTAATTTTTACGTCTGTCGTTCTTCCCGCCGCGCGCGTCCACCGGCACATTTTTTTAATCCACCGACAGAGAGACAGTTTCAATCAGTCTACATGCACCCACTCGTGAACGAATGTGGGTGGAAAATCGAGGAAACGAAGAATTAGTTCAAAGTTCGAGTTGTGTACGGCCTATACGGTCCCCATCTCTCTCTGCGTCTATAAACAGCACAGCGTATATACACACGCCGCAAACCACGAATGGTCGATATCTATTCTCCACCCCCTTGCTAACCCTCCGTCGTTTGTGTGTCTCTGTATATGCTGACTGTGCCCCGAATTCGCGGGTCTAGACCACCCTTATCGACTTCCTTCCCTTGCAGCTTTGTCCGTATACCTTGGTGTTGATATATCTGCTCCTCGGAACGACAGGAGTGATAATGCGTTTCCGTTTGTCTTGTTTCATCGAATACTTTTTCTTTCTTCTTTGCACTCCCATTTTTCTATCCCGTACCTCCAGATTTTTCGCAATTAAGTAGACCGTTTTCGTTGCGCTATTCGCGTGAAAAATCTTACCAAGACATTCAGGTGTAGTATATACGTGTCACTCAGAGTCGAAGTTACTTCATTGTATACCAACTGTTTTCATCACTCAGCCTATGCGATCTTATCAGTGGACAGAGTGCAGTACCTATGTGTGTACTCTGCAGTGAAATAATAAATAATCATTAATATGAATAATACACCACGTGTAACGCGTGACTCGATGGATGAGCAAAACTTTGGCACGTCAGCTAATTACGAGCAATGAGTAGCCGTATCCGTTGGGGAGAAACAAAAAAAAAAAAAAAAAAAAAAAAAAAATGAAGTAAGTTAATGATGAAAAAGAAACATGGCTATGGGTATCGTGTACACAGCGAGTGCTGACTCTATGTGTACACGTATCTCTAGCGGAGAATCAAATGCCTGGCTCTCGAGTTTCCCACTGCGACTTCCGCATTCTTGCACCACCCCGGAGAATGAAAAAGAAAACAGAAGGAAAAGTATAAAAAGAAAGAAAAGAGCAAAAAAAAAAAAAAAAGAGAATCAGTGCAGGCGCACTGCACGCGCACGCGAGAGGCATCGAGAAAAGAGCCTATAAATACAGAATCTTGTCGCCGTGTGTGCACAGCCGAGCGGAGAACCATGCACCTGCACGATCTCTCTCTCTCTCTCTCGCGAATTCCAGTCAATGTCGGTAAGTTGGCCGGTCGTGTCTCTTCCTTCCTCTACACGTACGTATACGTACACATGCATGTATAGGTACCATCTCAGCGGAATCGTCGCCGCTGTTAGGAATATGTTTATATGGGTACCGTTACACAAAAAAGCGCGTACGGGCATACTTAATCTCGGCGTTCCGAGGATGAAAAGCGTAATTCCGCCCTGGTCGGGATTTTTTTGAGCTGTTGACTAACTGCAGAGGACTCTTGAACGGGATCTCGTTGATCGGCTATTGTTGAGACTTTTTTTTTTTTTTTTTTAAGAAATTGCATTTCTCACACCACCACCACGCAGTTTTTGCAAAGAGACGCGTTGTATCCTACCGGCGTTTTTTTCACTCCGGTGCGCACGATAATATCTGCGCTGCATGCAGGTGGTTGAAACTTGGATGTTTGCCGTAACTGCGGGCTTCTAATCAATACAATACGTTCATTCATGCTCGTTTCATTGTTTTATATATATTTCAAGCTGAATATTGGTTATACACCGACCTCAGGTAGATTTACGATCGGTGAAAATATATATCAATTTTCTCTTCGCCGATACATCGAGATTCAAATGCGAAACTCCAGTGCGATACAGAGTAGTGGTAAAAAACATATGTATATGTATCTTAGGTGCACTGCAACGATGATTGCTAATTGCCTTTGAAATGGCTCCTGTTGTATGTACGGGCAGGTAGGTTTTAACAAATTGAGGTTTCTCGAGAATGAGTTACTGTTTAGTTTTTCATCTGTACTCCGTTGTACGATCGATAGTGGTTTTCCATAGTGCATTCGAACCGATTCGAGGGTTATTTATCACCAAAGTATCCAAACAATTATTTTTTAAGCATATATACCCGCAGTAATGGCAAGCAATTGTGCTCGCGAATGTTTCTTCATTTCGTTCGAAGTAGTACTTGGAACAAAAAAAAACGTCAAGGGATCGCGCTCAGCTTGATTTAGGTGTATACCGTATAGTTGAAGTTATTTACGGCTGGTCGTCAAATCTAAGCTCGACATATTAATTACTTTCAAATAATAATTGGTTTTGAAAGTTCATTGTCTCAGATTTTAATCCTAAACTACCGATTTTTGTCGCAAAAAAACAAAACTGATCTAACAAACAAAAACATGGAATCACTTTGCAATGAAGCGTAGTTAATGATATAATCGTGACCACAATGTGTGACCCGACACCTCGACCATCTCGTCATGAGACAAGAAACGGAATGTACATGGAATCGAGAGCCAAGAAAAATAAAAATCGACGACGATCGGCATTAATCGTCGCGCACGATCCTCCTCCTCCTTCTTCTCCTCCTCGTGATTATAAAAGTCGGTGCGCAGCGGCGATTTATGTATATTGTCGAGATCCCTGGGACACGCGGCTCGGCTGGTCTGAAAATTAATCACACATTTTTTGCACTCCGCTCGCGGCGAACGCAATAATTTGCGGTCATTACGAGGCGGCGGCTGTACCACATGTACATACACACTCCTGAGTCTTTGGTTTGCTCTTGTACTGTGCTTTTTTTTTTGCCTTCGGTCACGATTGGTTTGATCTTTGGGGAGGCGCAGGTACGGCATGCATCGAGCACGCGAAAAGAAAAACAAACCCGTTACGCGGAACAACCGATCTGTGTATCGAGGGGCCAATAAAAGCGATGGTGATTACGTGGCACGAGCAGCTCGAAATGATGAATAGCGAGTCACAATAATCTCATGCTGGCTTTTGCTTGTTTGGCTTTTATCGAGATTATATTGTTTTCTTGTTTAAAAGAAAAAGAAAAAAAACATGCAACGAAACAGGACTCGTTGATAAACTCGTCGTGTAAACAATGACTAAGGAATTATTGGCGATTCACTCAATATCTATCCGATGTTTCACTCGATCGCTATATATAGCCGTGGTATGCGGAATATCAATGGGCTCTTTTGGTCAAAATAAAGCATTTTTCGGCTTTTTTTTTCTAGACATGGCCAACCACGTGAACAGCCTTTGAACACCTTCGTGTTGGATAATCTTAATTTTATACAAAAAAAAAAAAAAAAAAAAAAGAAGAAGGTCGAGTGAAATTATAGGCTTGGATAAATAATCGTCGTAAATTAACTCGCACTTTACATATACCCTCTGCTGCGGAGGAAAGACCAATTCCATTGAACAAACCCGAGCGGAAGTACAAGCGCGAGTAGTGCAACAAAAAGTCAGCGTGAAGGCCATTTGAGTCCTTTTATGAAATGAATGTACGAAAAAGTATTTTATTTTTGTAGCGTGGACATTTAAATTTGTGCGAGAGAATCTAAAAAACAGTAAACTCGAGGTTTCATCGTATACCATTTGCAATATTGATTCGTAACGTGGGTAGTGGTAATTATTGTTAACTCTGCTTCCTGTAAAACATTAGTTATATTTTGATTTGACATATTATACGAATGATCGAAAATACAAGTCGTACTTAATTGTTGTTTGGATAATCTTTTGTAAAATCACAACGAAACGAGAATCTTTGCTTTGGCAATTGTACACGGTTGACACTTTTTGTCGAGGAAATTTCTCGACTCTATCCTCATTTCAACAATTGCAAACTCCTACATTTACAAGTATAATTAATTTTCAAACTAATCGATCGCATCGTCCAAATTGAGCTTGTATAACTGCTCCAATAACCTCCGACAAACAATCGGACACAGTAATTATCGTGCCCGTAAAATCACTACCCAACAATTACTAGTCAAGTCAATTATCCTTCCGAACTTCTCCGATTTTTCCAATCACCATATAATATGTTATAGACCTGCACGTTTAGCACAATTTAAAAGTAGAAACGTACATGCAAAGAGTTTTGCACCTGGAAGTCTGATGCTTCGAAATAGGTACACATGCATCCTCTCGAAAGGATACACATACTCAGGTGTTCCTGCATCGTCTCGAGGCAGATTCGGTCGTACTGTTTGGATGTTAAAGTTTCACCCATTAACCAATCTTTTACGCGTACAAGTAACAAATTGCCATGTTTTTTCTACCCTGCGTGTGGGAGCGGATATACGATACAGTCATGAGTTGACAAATAGGTATAAGCATGTGTCCGATACCCCAGTGGGAACGTCTTCCGCGTTCAATATGACACGGAGACAAAGACATGTCTGAGCTGACTGCAAGTCTTTGCACTGTTGACTTTCTCTCTCTCTCTCTCTCTCTCTCTCTCTCTGTATGCTTTTAAAGTCTATACTTTCTCCTAATGTTTCATCTATTCTTGTCTCTCTTGGCATGATGAATACGTCAAGTCTCCAAACAAACAAATGAATGAAAAAACCATCGTATAGTATATACTGTGGTGCGATTTTCATCCAGCGACAAATAGTACAATCATCTCACTCCGTGTTTGTCGGTGTTTGTCGCCGTGGACATATTATACCGAAGGACGGAATATATTTTGCTTCAAGCTATATATATATATATAATATATATATGATTACAATATCTTTGCATTCATATGTCGCGTGCAAATAAATAAATGAACGAAACAAGCAGGTGAAACCGAGGTAGACTCGTTAATTTTCACCTCAAAATATTCACACGACACCAACTCCCCGATGATTCAATTGTGGCCCATAAATCCAGCGAAACTTCATTTCCAAATCATCATTGGGCAACAAAATCCAACCCGTGAATAATAGTGCGATAAATCAAACGGGACACGCGTCAGCCGATGTATTTCACACCGCACGATCCCGGCATTCCTCGGAATAAGTTTGCGAAAACCCCGATTGTAAGTATCTTCCTTCCGCATCGGCCGGTAAGTGTACGTATATGTGTCCTTATACTTACCTACTTAGCAATTATCTATACAACCGCGATGGCGTCAACGTGCTCTCGTTTCGCGCACGTGCCCTCGGTTATATACTTACGCCTCGACACATTGTGTCGCTCTTTCCCTCTCTCTTTTTGTGGTGCGTAGGCGTTTTCGGCAGATGTATCAGCATACGTGCACGAAGGGATCATAAATACAGTCGACGCAATCGCGAGTCTCTGTCCCGTATTATTTCAAGCTCTCCGAATCACAGCACACGACTAAACGATATACAGGGTTGTGTCGTTTATGCAGGTATACTCATAAGCTGAAAAAAAAGGGGAATGAGATTATACCCGCAAGTCGGAGAGTCGAGTTTACGAAACCGCATTGCACGGAGGTTACAGGTGTACTTACACTTGAGCCGAGAAAAATAGAAAGATACTTTATATGTATACACATGTGCCGGTGCAGCTTGCACATAAATAATTACGTAACTCTCGCCGTGACCGCGGAAACGAAAGACCTCCTTTCCATACGCCTGAGGCTGCACAAGTGTCTTTTTATCTTCATACTCTAAAATGAACAAAGTTAATAGTTGGGTGTACTTGATCGATAGTTTTTCTTTCTCGCTGCAAAAACACGCATCACCAAATTAGCGTGTTGCGCGTAAGAAAAATTTCAAAATTCTCGGGGAGTGCGAAATTTCATAAATTCACACGGGCGACGGAGGCCCCCGGTGAGGCTATAAGTCTTGGCGGCTTATCTCGACATTATTCCCGTATTTGCGTCTCGGAAGGCATATATATAGGATTACGAAGCAAAAGTTTCCTTACATGAGCGAAGTATACATTATACATAGGTATGCAAGTTTAAAGGCACCACCATTGTCCTAGATAGGTACCATCGATTTTCGTCTTCTCTCGTAAATCAACAAAGTAGGTGGGTACACACATATACGTATACGCTCTTCGGTTCTTCCCCACCGATGATAAACTATGCTTGAGTCGTCGCTCGATCGAAAGTCCCGTTGTGTTTTTTTCCCTTTGCGAAATATTTCGCGGGGAATTTTGTTATCAAAACTTTTTTTTTTTTTTTTTTTTTTTTTTTTTCGATTGCACTTTTTAAAACTACTTGCATCAGAGTCCTAACGAAACCATTAAAATTTACCGTTCTAAAATTGTAGCTCGGTGCCGTTTCTTCATCTAGGGACCTTTGTATACTTGTGGCAACCTAATTTTCACTATATTCTGGACAGTAATTTCTATTGTACAAACATTACAAACAATCAAAAATCACTGTACGTATAAATACACGATGAACATTACTCTTGAAACATAGCAAAAAGTCCCTAAATGGCCAAACAGATTATAATACCATTCTTACACAGTAATTTTTTATTATTTTTTTGTTTTTCTCTCAACACTTTGCCCATTCGTTCGTTCGCTATACAACAAGACATAGCCTCTTGACAGAGGCCGAGCAAGTACCTGTACCCATATGATGAATGTATTAGGGAAATATCTGGGTACATGTAAACCGGACGGAAAAGACCAAGGGGTCGGCTAGGACGGGCGGAAGTAAGGAAAGAGGAGAAAATCCGAGAGAATGCAGAGCGTGCCGCATAGTGGCCGCGGCTAAACGGTCTCTCTCTCATGGTCGTCGTGTACCTATATATACATATGATGGCGGAAAGAAAAGGGGGACCCGTTAACTCGATGCAGCCTCGTATCAAGTGTGTATAATGGTATGATATGGGTCTATATATATATATATGTGTGTGTGTATGTGTGTGGTTGTCGCTTCCATATATATGTATATACATATACACTCTCTGGAGAAGAGAAAGAGAAAGAAAGAAATAAGTATAAGAGGAGAGAGAGAGAGAAATGCCGGCCTGCGTGGCATGGACATATATATGTATATAGGTGTACTGCTTTACACGCTCATCTGTACATAATATATAGATAGCATGTACGTACTTACTCCGTGAACTTGACTTTAGCCCATCTCTCTCTCTCTCTCTTACTATCTCTTCATATACATTGCATGCGCACAAGCATGCACTGCACAAAGTGCTGGTGCTTCATCTTTTATACTATACCGTACCGTAACCATACCGTATCAAATACCATACTTTGCCAGCGTATTTTTCTCCCTCGCTCCGTTTCTTATTCTTATTATTCTTCTTCTTCTTCTACTTGAGTACTTACTTGTGTACTTTCTTACTTCCTCTCTCTCTCTCTCTCTCCTGTACCATCATGTAAAATAAGTAGCGGTGATGCTACTTATCTCGCTACTTATTGCGCACAAAGGAGCTTTTGCTTTCTCTCTCTCTCTCTCTCTCTCTCTCTTTAACTTCCTTGCTCTGAAGACGAGAGGAAAGAGCCGGTGGTGGAGAAAAAATAGTTGCAATTTAGGTACATGACGTACAACATGCGAAGATTGCCATGTGTATGCGCGTCTTTTTATTGTTACGCGCAATTGCTACTGCTTCGAAGGGCCCTATATATTATTCGCCGCTTCACTCTACTTCTCGTTTGTACTTCGAGATTTTAGTACTTATCTGTTGGCTCCTTTTTTAAATCTCAATTTACATCGATGGACGGCATACTGTCATTGATGCCATAATGTTACTTATCGGTGGCCAGGGACAATGTTCGTCAAACTCATTGAAATGCCCGAGTTATAACAGGCACTTTTGTTCATTAACTTTCACAGCCATAGGTACTTACCATACTTCAAGCTCGGCTGGAATGCACCAAAAAATTGGTATTTCACGGCTCGTTAGGAGATAATCGAAATTCTTGAGCTTGCGAGAAAAGTAAATCGAACTCTATATGGTATGAGCTAAAAACGCTAACTGATACTCCATGTGTGAAGCGTTTGAGGAGGAAAGAAGATGCGAGAGTATAAGGTGGCGGATGCGGGCACACACATCATGGCAAGCAGCTCGTTAATGCGGCCGTTCCTGCAACTCTGCGATAGGCCCAACCCAATACATAAGTATACCTTGTACGTACAAATGTGTACAGACTACACACAGATGCGATGTTACAGTCGCGCGCTTATGGGAAGTAAGTACGTAGAGTCGGCGCGTTAACCTTGCAAGGATCGACGCTCTGCTGCCCTTGCTTGCAGTTATTCGCATTTACCCATATCGTTTTATTTGCTGCTCCGTTGCCTTTAGCTGAACCGTCGTACAGAATATCCGGGGAGTTTCTCTTCCGATGTTTTTTCTTTTTTTCCTCCATTTTTTAAATCTCAATGTGTCACAATTAATTGTTCATACTTTTTATATTTCAATCATATTTCCTCCTATCGGGTCCATTACTTACCCTTCATCGTGCATACCTATATACACGCTGCGATTAGCTTCAAAAGCAAAGTAAACCAAAGCACTGGGCTGAATTAGTTGCTCCGAAGCGAGCCTCGAAGGAAACAAGCCTGATATGCTTCGCACGCTTAAGTATAATTGTACACCTGATGCGCACGTCATTGAGAGAAAAAAATTGTGTATAATAGGACGTCAATGTATCAACGCGAGAAAAATAGAAAAGTCCCTGGGCCCCTTGGTTCGTTCGATCGATTTCTCATCGCCGTCGTCATTATTACTTCCATCGCGCGACCGAAACTGCCGTGCTTTCACAACAATTTTCGAGAGAGAAAATCGAGGCGCAATTCACCGGGAAACTCCATAGTGAAATAGTGCCGTGGGACTTCAAAATTGCTCCAACGCGTATACCTCGAAAAATGTGTATCTTCACGGGTACTCTATATGACATACAAGCAAAACGAAGGTGTACGATGATGTTGGAACTTTTGTAGCACGCGCGGCTGTTTCGTGCATGTATATTTATATACTTGTAAGATTTTTTACATCTAGGTCATCGCAAGGTGTATACGTATAATGTACCTTAATCCGTTTGACACGGAATACAAGCGTATTCGCGCGAGGCCTAATTCATGAAAAATTTGCTACCGCTACTTACTCCATTTTTACGTGTATAGAGCTTCTGTGTGGGTGTGTGTTGAGTTTCGTTGTTGAGTATGAGTGTTACGTCGCGTGACAAAATTTCGACGTATCCGGCAGGTAGTAGCGATATTGGGTATTATTCGGGTCAAAAGCCGTAGTAGAGACAACAAAGATCTTTGCATATTGATTTTCGTGAAACCGCAGCGTATGTATGTGTCTATATTACATATCGAAGTTACCTTGTCTTTGGGCCGAAAGTGTTGCCGACCGCACCCAGGCACCACCGATGCTACTACACGTATAGCCATGTGCTATTAATAGTAGTGCAGCATCTCCTCTATGTATAATACTCTCGCGGGTATAATATATATGCTGCCGAGTTTGCGAATAGATAAAAAGATGCCTTTGTCAGGCCATGAGAAAAAGAGAGAGAGAGAAAACGGCCCAGTGTATATATAGTGTCTCGGCAGTTGGCCAACAGCAATCGTGAACCACGTTTATCTAGGCTTTTCCTGCTGAATTTATCGGAATAATCCTGGCCGATTCGCATACCCCCCGACCCGTTCTCTCGCTTTTTTTTTTTTTTTTTTTTTCTCTCATTTTTCCAGCCAGTGACGATGTGCGCTCTTTTTTTGTGCTATCTGCATTTAAGGCAAAAAAATGTGGCCTTACTCAGCTTTTAAATGTCCATTACCTCGAACGGCAGCACCTATGTATGTGTGTTGCAGCTTTCCAAGCCATACGATGGGGGGGGGGCAACATTGTCGTATAGTCCCACGGAGGCTGTGATTGCTGCTGGTGCGACCGCAAAATTTAGCGAGGGCTAAACCTGTTGATCTAGGAACCCATTCGAAGGCCACAAGCAAGGGCGTGCTTATATTCAATTGTAGGCGCGATAATTTGCGTTACGTCATTCGATAAAGATACAATGATTCACTCATACACGAGAAAAAATTCGATTTTGTACACACCCTGGCACAATACTTATCTATATGCTCTTGCGATTTTGTACTGAGTAAAAAATTGATGTTGTTATTGTACCATTGGTACACTTATATTTAATTTGTATGAACTCATATTTTTTCAGATTTTTGTGATCACTTTTTTCATAAATCATAAACTAGTGTATCACTTACGCTAATTGAGAAAATTTTTATTCGAATTAGTTATAATTTATTTGTTTACAAAGCTGCAGTACTTAAAATAACTGAGAAATGGTTTCATTTACAACCTCACGTAGTTTATGAAACTGCTGTTGACATATATTAATTGATTTAAAAAGATTTTGGAAAAAATTTTTACTTATTTAAAAAAAATGACCATTAGAAACGATGAATAAAAAAGAAAAGATGAAAACTCATGGAACAAAAACTGTACGCGATTAATAATTTTTTTTTCTTCCCAAAGTTTGAAATAAAGAAAAAATATTTTAAAGACGAGGAAAAGACATTTTTTCACGTAGATTCAGAGTTTAAGCTATTTTCATATATTGATCAATTCTTTGAAAGCACTAATTTATTTGAACTTGAGCTGAAATACTTAATACGTTAACGTTTATACTCACTTTTACTTTATGTCAAGTAGATTTTTTTTTCGCTGACGCTTATCTGTTTAATATTTCATTTTTCTTATAAATCAATGCTGTGTTAACCACAATTAACAAGAATGTTAATTCTTTTTCTTTATCTTTACAAAATTATTTTCTGCACAAGTTTAAAAACGCAGACAGTAGTGACGACACACAAACGAAAAGTTAAATTATTATATGAGGCTGCAATTATTAAATTTAAAAATTTTACACGACATGAAATGCAACAAATAAAATATACAATACGAAATATATTTAACATTATTATTTTTTTGTTTGTTTCAGGTGAGTAACAGACAATCGTACAGACGTGCTGGGTAATTAATCATCGATTAGCTTTGTCACTCGCATAATTTTTCTAACATGTACACACATACCAAACGTAATATATATATATTAAAAAAACACACGCATTCAGTCGCTGCCTTTTCTCAGAGTCAACCTTAAATCTGTGTTTATGTTCTCGCTTTTTATCTCTGATTGCGACTCTCGAGCGTGCAAGCTCTACATAACATCGTATACATACACAAACGCACACGAGCACTCGATTACGTAACAAAAAAAAAATAAAAAATAATAAAAGAGAAAAAAAATGTACAACAGTGCACGTACACAAATGTATATATATATATANTGTACGTATATATATACATACATATTCAAAGGCTTTTTTTTCATCATCAGATCGCTTAACTTTGCTGCTTCTCTGCGCACGATAACAGTCTATAAAACGACTTGCGGAACATCATAAATTTAGCGCTGTACTTTTCGCTCGGTTCGAGAAAGAGCCCGTGGACTGAGAATTCCCGATCACGTGTACGAACTGAGAAAAAAATATTACTGCCCCCCCTCCCCCCAAAGCGATACTGAATTTTAACGACGGCCATTTGTTCCGCGAAATATCGCGCGACTGCATTAGCGAACCACCACCGCTACCACCACCCTACCGCAAAATTGTATCGCACGAATTTCAAGCCAAATAGGTACACATAATGTATAAGTGATAACGAATAACCAGAGCAGTTTTATCCAAGTGGCGTACCTATCCCGAGTATAATTAACGCGCAGGGAGGAAAAAAAGGAGTAAACTTTTGATACATATCGACGTGATGCGACCACAAAAAGCTCGACAAAAAGACCCCAAGGGTTAAACTAGAAGAAAATTGTCCCAGTTTTTTCGGCGTCTGGTGTAAAAGATGAGAGTCTCGCCGCGATTTCGGTAGTGAATCCCCAGAGGAAAGGGAAAAAAGGGGGTTTGAGGAGGGGTCTCTCTCATTTTCTTGGAATGCTCGTCCTCGCCTCGGCACTTTTCCTGATTAAGACGATGGTATCTTTTATTTGTTTGGGCTTTTTTTACTCATTATCTAGAATCTGTGCACACGCCCTTCGTCTTTCGTCAGAGTACATAGATTCTTTTTTCGCTCCACGTTTGGCTGGTGTAAACGCGAATGAAAATTATACGTAAAAACTTACTTGCGCCTTTCATTCGTCGTATATAAAAAGAGATTACCGAAAAGTTATTTTTGAAAAAATTTCTCAAATCATTACAAAGAAAAAAAAAAAAAAAACACGCGTACACAAATCCAATCAAGTGTACGAATAACGGTAGTGGCGTGTAAAAAACCTTTGAGGCCGGTAAAATGCTCCAGCTGACTAGCTCGTAAAGCGCAGAAGAATATACACACAGGGTACAGGCATCGCACGGTGAAGAATTCCAGCACAGTCCAAGTATGTATATCTGTGTATATTGAGAGAAGGTGCTCTCCGCGGCTCTCGCGACTCGTACAGAACACGTGTATAGGTATATTATACGTGGAGAAAAACCAGTTGCCCAGCATATATACGTATGGGCATACCAGACATTCCGTGTATATATATATATATATACACGGAATGTCTGGTATGCCCATACGTATATATGCTGGGCAACTGGTTTTTCTCCACGTATAATATACCTATACACGTGTTCTGTACGAGTCGCGAGAGCCGCGGAGAGCACCTTCTCTCAATATACACAGATATACATACTTGGACTGTGCTGGAATTCTTCACCGTGCGATGNTTATGAGAAAAGTATAAATTTTACGAATATTTTTTAATTATATGTGCAAAATGAGCCAAAAAATCAGGTAAAATTTTTTGTTTAGCGAAATTCCAATATTTTTCATTTGTTTAAGAAATGTGGTTCATGGCAAAAAATTGACCAGTCGGACAGAGTGGACCTATCATTGAAAAACGTGTTAAATAACTAAAAATATATTTAAAAAACTTTGGTCGGTCCATCCTGATTGAATAGATCACGGGACTCTATATTGAGTCTCCCGACTATACAACCCCTAAAACATCCTAAATTTTTTCTTCTTTTTTTATGCTTTTGCCTTGATACCGTGTCAGCAGAAAGACGATTTGCACCTCCCACAAAACTCCAAATTTTGCCAAACTTTCAAGCACACGGCGCAACTGGAAAAAGCGATCGACCGGTTTTCAATTTGTTTTTCAACGTTTATTATACAAGCGTTTAAAAACAGAGGGGAAAAAATTAGGAAATCATCAGTTTGAATCGAGTTGCACGGAGATTCATTGTATTGTGCACGTCATCGCGTTTCAGCTAGCCTATATGTGATTCTCGAAATCGATCCACATACAATATGCTATGAATACGCGGTGAATGAATTTCCAGTGCCTCACGATTGCGTTACTCATCGCTCTCTCTCTTTTTCTCTCCTGTACGTTACTGCCTGCAAGCCTTCAGCCATACTCGATTTATACACAGGGTACTAGAGTAGAGTAGCGTTGCAGTTTCTATTTCTTGCTTCTTTATTATCATTATTATTATTGTTTATTATTATTATAATTATTTTTTAATTTTATTTTTTTTTTTTTCAAACTGCGTGGCTTCATTTGACACCTTAAAATATACGACGCGTAAGTGATATACTCGTTGGTAACGATTTTTAATCTACTGCCACTGTCGTACAGGAGGGAGGTGGACGAGACAACGTGATTATACATTCATTTATTTTTACAGTGTGGCAAAGTTATAACAAGTGATACGATCATGATGTCCATCAACGGAATGCAATTTTCTCTTTTAAAAATTTTCACTGCACAATTTCTTAATCCGCGCGTATGACAAGAAAATATTTCCTATGCTCAATATTGATGTGTACATAGAAATCAAACGGGCCCAAGTACTCTCTGTATGAGAACGTGTCACCATATGTATTTCCAATTAAACAGAGAGTTGTATACAATCATTTGTATAAGAAAGAACACTCCTTGAACGAATAAGAACAAAATTTGATTGTCCTCTGCTGAGAGCAAAAAAATGAGACTAGGCTATTGCAAAGTGATCGTTGGCACACCCTTGGATAGTTATGGAATAAAAAGCTTTCGTGGTCTCCGGGTTCGGAGGATATACTTATACCGTGTGAATGGAAATGAGCCCGTACTTATTCACCTCGTCAGATCCGAGCACTAGAAAGAAACTTTGTCAAGTGCAACTCCTGCAATAATCCACATAATTATTTTTAAACCCCCCGCGAAGGGACCAAATTCAGCATCGTCGCAACACTATACGTCACTCCGCTCCCTGTGACGCACAGATTAGTAGATCAACCGTACATTTCTTCTCGAAAAAAGGAGGAGTAGGAAGAAATGAAAAAAAAAAAAAAAAAAACCAAAGACTCGGAAAAGCCAAATCCGGGCGATACATCCGCATACCTCGCGCGCGTTCGCTAAATTCGCGTTGATTTATTTTTGGCGGAGATGTATAAAAGTATACGCGCAGTAAGTAGCAGCGAACGGGAACTCGCTTTCTCCCCATCTCTCCGGTAATTTCCCCGTGCACGTCATCGGCCTATACATACATACGCGCACTTGCGCCGCTGACGCAGGCGAGAGACCCAATGGAGCGCGTCCTGTGCCCAATAAGTGTAACGCGCCAAGGAAAGAAAGTTTCGGATGGCACGGCCTTGAGATCTAGCGCAACGATAGCCTTGATTTTTATTTTTATCCGTACTGCGGGACAATCAAATGGACGCTACGAAGCAAGATCGATCGCGCGACCTTGAAATCCTTCCGGTTCAAGTATCCATCGAACGGAGACCAAGAGATATATGGGTATCTGGGACGGTACGGCACTACCCGGCAGCTATAGTAATAGGTATTATATTGTCTGTTGCCCCATGGGGCAAATGCACGAAAGGAGTAGTCGGGAGTAGTAGTCCTTTTCTCTGCGCGATGCACTGCAAACGCGTCCGGCAAAAGTACGGGAGACGATTATAAGTGGACGCGGATTTTTAACTGTACAAGGTCTTTGGAAAGAAGGGCGTTTCCGGCTCGCCAAAGAAAATACGCTCTTTCCATACATGCTCCCCGCAGTTGGGCCGTGCTCTCGTTTTTCCATTTCCTCGTCTCGTCCTCCATTCGCGCTCTATATAAATATACACTTGGACGATTCTCGGGGCGCGCGAAAGTCACTGAACTTTTATTCTCAGACCTTCTCGGCGCCCCTGACTTTATATCGTCATCCAAAGGATCATTGGTTGGCCCTCGTGTGCATCTTCCGTTCGCATCCGGATGACGAGTCAGGGCGCAAGTGTACCTCTGTATGACTAATTGCTAGAAAGCCTGGCGGGTAATGGCTGTACAGCTCCAGGTGTATCTACTCGGTGATCACGTATGCGTATATGTGTAGGTGCCTACTCGCGGATCTGGCCGATTGCAGTCGTATCCGCGCTGTCACACTCGGTAGTTTTTCGAAATCTCACTCCTAGCGAAAGCTGCGGCTCTGTACGCGTACGCGATATTAATTTGCGAAGGTATTGTACGGCAACTCGGTTTCTGGGTTGCAAAAATCATTCCTGCATGTAAAAATTGACCCAACAAGTTCCGATGGATGATACCTTGTGGCAGCCAAAGGTATAGATAGTATTTAGTATCCTCGAAAATCCATAAATTAAACGCGCTCATCTGTCTTGTGTATTGTACATCCAAAGGAGGGCATAAGGGCGTACGCACCAAGTAAATTCGTTTAAAACTTTTTAACTTTGCTGCAGCTTTGGGGGAAAAAAAAACACTCGGTGGTTGCAATATATACTCCAAACTTTAATTTAATCTCATTAGCTACTCGGGATTTTACCTATGATCTAATGGACTGATGGGAACGTTATCGGTGTACACAGTGACAGTTTGTACGATATAGCCGTGTCATCACAAAAGTCGGGAAATTCCAAATTAACTTATTCCTCCATTTATCTCATTTTAAGAAGTTAATTTGATGATTCCTCATTCCTACTACGACTGAAATTAATTATCAATGAAATTATATCACAAAAAAAAAAAAAAAAAAAAAAAAAAAACACGAGGAACGACTTCTTTGTTCGGGGGGATGTCGTTTATCGTATGCGCAACAAGCCACGAAAACAAAGCTTTCACCGCGTCTCGGATGAACCGCAAGCTCTCGCAAATCGGGAGCAACGAGTTCGACGATAAATTTCATGCACACGTAAACAAACGTTCGTATCATTATTTTCCTTTTTTTTTTTTTTTTTTATTTCTCAGTTTTTGTTTTCACACAATTTTACAACGCATATAGGCCGAGACGAGAGTTCTCTTATCTCTCAACGCGTAAGCTTACGCGGCAATAAGTTAAATTCGGTTCCTCGACACTATCGCGCTCCACATTCAATTACGCGATCGTGCCGAGCTTACATCACTGCCGCAAGGTTTGAAAAGGGACACGCTTGCGCTGCACTTATCGTTTATCGGTGACCTCTCGAGCTCGCGGTCACGCCTCTCTCCTCTCTCTTCTGTACTCGCACGAGCGTTGATCGAAACCGAGTGAGCCGTCGTTGTGTGCCACTGCTTCTAAATACCTACTTTCCATGATTGTACAAGGCTGTTAATTTACAGGTGGTTTTTTTTTTTACCTTTTTTTCCCCTTTTATCAATTAATGTCACTAGCGCGCCAAATTGACAGCATTGATAATTTACGAATACCTTTATTAATCAGCTTTGAAGATACACATTTTCCACTTGCGATTGGGAGAGCTAAAACGGTGGTGGCCAAAAACTGCACACCTTCGTCGGTAAAGAAAAAATAGTAGTTTTCGTCACGGCTCGTATGGTCAATAGCTTCGTTTGGATGGCACTTGTACGGTGAGCAGTATTTGTCCGACAAATGGCGCAGTAAAACGTCCAAATGTCACGAAAAACGCCCCGAGGTAGGAGAAAAAAAAAATACCCTATTCGCTCAGTTGCATGAGGGAGGAAGAAAAAAACGCGATATCGGCTCGGGAAACGAATATTTATGTTTCGATTTCACTGGACGAAAAAAAACTTCTGTCACAAGGTATACGGTGTTCAATTAACGAGCCCATATAGTATAAAATATAAAAAATATAAAAAAAAAATCTTCGATCAGATTAAAATGAGTGGGCAATTCGAGCTAATAGGCAAAAAATTCCCTTGACCCGTTGGTGCTGGCGTGCAGAAAATCGTACTACACACGATGTAGGAATAAAGGACCCAGTCATTGCGGGGACTCTATCCTCTGCCACAAAACACGTAGACAGCACAACCACCACCATTGAAACAACGCTCCATATAGCACAGCTTACAGCATAACGTCGCATAGATGCCGGTATAAGCAGGAAGTAGCATCCGGTATCACGATACCCATTTTGCGCATCGCGCCTCCGATTCGCCACGTAACATATACGCGAACGCGTACCCATCTCCATATACTCTTCTTTCTATTTTGTAATTTACGTCCATTTGTGTATGTGGGGATTCAATTGAACCCGTGTGGAACACAAGTATACACAGAGGCCACCAAGCCGTCGATATAAATATAAGCATCTCGAACATTAGTACGGTCCACCGTCTCCCCGACCGCTCCTCGTTTCTTCTCTGTCGTCCGACCCTGTGTCCACTATTGTCCGAACCACCACCTTCTACTCCAAGTTTTTGAAGGAAATGGAAAAAAAGTACTTCGATTCCTTCTTGGTATATACTCTCACGTGTGCACACTCCAAACTAATGGCTCTGTATTACGTACACATCGTCCATAATCTGCAGACACCACGCGAACCCCCCCCCCCCACAGCCCCCCATCGGAGGAGGAGGCGAAACTCCTGGTGCAGTTTAAATTAGTTTTCTGCGCAGACTATTGCCTCGTGCCTCTATATTACCCTCCTCTTTTGCATGTGTACCACCATATGATTCGGGATTTACTCACGGCCGCCCATTTACCATTCGTTGCACTTGCGCATAAAATTACAAAAGTAGATGAGAGATGTGCACACATGCGTATACACGTGATATTACGTCCCTCCCCTGATGTCTTCACATCCAAGGCTACTTGGCTCCTCTTGTAAACGTCAGAATACACGTATATATAGTATATATACATAGACAGTCACGCAGCCCAAATCCACCTCTATAATATACATTATCCGAACGAACGCTTTCGAACGGTGTATACCTACCATCAGTTTCATACTTATGTGTAAGTACACACCAAAAGCCCCACGTATTGCACGCAACATCGCTCCCCCGTAGCTCGATATATCCCAGGGATCTTTGGTCGCAGCCGGCGAAGGGGAACAAGAGTACGTCTGGCGCGTCAGCCGCTCGAATTTTCGGGCCTCCCTTATATCATATATATATATACACGCGTATACGCACGTAACAACAAAACGACGACGCGCCGTGCCGACGGGCTTATATAGGTATATTATCCCTTCGCTCCTCCCTCTCCCCGCGTCTAAAGGTCAATGCCCTCGGCACTGTGTTTTCCCCTCTTTTATTTTTCTTCTTCTTCTCCTCTGCTTCTCTCTATACACGTATACGTGCCCACTGTGCCCCCCCCGCTCCTGTATGTGCATCCGTAGCATTCCTGCGCGCAGCAAATGAAGTGCAAGTTACCGTCGCGGCTTTCGCTCATTATCATTCTATTTCCTACTTTTTTTTACCCCCCTCGATCTTTTGCGTTATACGTGCGCGTGTATTACTTATACGCATGACCAAAAAAAAACGGTTGGGTAAATAATCGATCCCGTCGACTATGCCGCCGCACAGCCGGCGTTTGTTCGTCCTTTTCGCGCTTGCGTGGCGTATCTGTTCGCGTGGGTGGATGATTGCCTCGAAGGAGGGGTGGAAGCGCCGCGAGAGGATTCCTACAGGTGGCGCTTTGGGGCAAGATGGAGTTGCCGGTTGGTTGACTGTGGAAGATTTTCCTGCTGCCGATGCATCGAGAGGGTCCTTGCTCGACGGGGTAACGGGCTTTTTACGACTGCGCTGATAGGTACGGATTCGTGGTACACGGTGCTTTTTGGAAGGATACATCCTTGCGCGTATCCACGATTATTGATCTGTACTACTGAAAAAAACGCGCGTACCCCAACTTTACGAAAGTTGGTTGGCGTTCACTGTGGTTTGAGCAGACTAAATTTCCAACTAATACATCGCTAGAATTGTGCCATTAAATTATGACGTGGACATTGGAAAATCTGAATTAACTTGGACCTAAACATTAATAAACACGAAAACAGTAGGTACACACATCTCTAAACCTATCAACTGATTGAATTGATGCTGATGAAATTTTGCACCCTTAATTAACTTGTAAGCCCTCAAATCCATACAACATTCAGGTTTTCAACCAGATGGCAATACTATACCACCTGGAAGACACTTGGAAAATCACAAAAGCCAAGATAATAAACCCTTTATATCGCGCAAAAATTCTAAAAACTATGAAACGACACAAATGATGCTTCAAAGCTGTACATCATCTTTGTATCCACGTAAACGTATATGTAAATTACAGTAACCTAAAGATCACCATCTCCCAAGGACATCAGTTCCTAAATCTCCGAGAAAATTTTGAGGATATCGGAGATCAAGGTTACGAGGTTTTATTGTATTTGAGTTCCAACTGTAAGATTCAGAGATTTATTAATTTTCTTGTGATCCACGTTACTACGTTTTTTAAAACACACATTGAAATTAGCACTACAACATCCTTTTTATCTTATTCTGATAACGTTTTCTACAATCGACCCATCACAATTCTTCTGTGACAAAAGTTTTTCCCTCATTCCTCGTAATAAACGCTTTCGAGCCATTTGTTGGTCATCAATCTCGATTATATTTGTCGACTGCAACAACGCATACAAGATATTACCGTAAAAATGCGGTGTTGTTTAAAAGAAAAGTCATAACAACAGTAAGGGTACAGAAAAACGCATTAGTCGGCTCTTTTTATAAAAAAAAAAAAAAAAAAAAAATTTCAAACTACTCTTTTCTCTTCCTCCATTATCCGCGGCAGTATTATGGCCGCAAAGCTGTATCGTACATCGCATATTGTACACCCCCAACGATGCGTAAAGCCAAATTTCCTCCGCAGACACCACGCAGCGATAAATTCTCAGCAGCTAAAATATACGCGTACGCGAACATCGTCACAAAAATGTCCGTATATTTAGCGGTAACGCCTACGCTCATCGTTATTCTCTTTTAATTCACCTATGGCACGGATAGTACACATACACAGAAAAATGAAAGGAACGAGCCTGCAGTATACGAGGCACACATAGGTGCACTTGCACGTGATATTGTATACATTTACGCGTATATAACGCACGCGCCGGCTGCTACTGTGCGTAGGAGGCTCGCCTTTCCTCGCCGTCGACGTAGCTTATATTTTATTGATCGGTTCTTTTTTCCCTTAGATTTGCGTCAATGGTCGCAAGTGAGTTATTATCATCGGGACACCTTCTCGTTTTTCCCTTCTCTCGAGCCCCTCCTCTTGGACACACGATCATTTCTTTTTGATCAGTGTCGCGAATCGAATTTTATCTCATTTCCCCTCTTGCGTTTCACGCGTCCAATCACCCTCTCCCCCATGCTTTTGTTTGATACATCATGTAAAAGTACCGAATAATACCGAAAAATTGTTTATAAAAACAACCGGCGGCAAGCCTTACGCGATAAAATCCTCTTGCACGTGGATGATAACAACCGTTAGCCGTTGCATAATCTTATCCCCGTGGGAGAAGTAAAAAAAAATCAAAGTTGTTGTTGGGTTGGAGCACTTGAAAATATAGCTAAGATTAACATTTTACGGCGATTCAGACGCATACGCGAGGGGAGGTTTGTGTAGTATCATCATCCGGAAATCTGTTTAGCGCGCGTGAATTCCGTCCTGCTGAGTGTTGCTCCGTGGGAATGGGCTGACTCCCGTGATTCTCCTTTTATATGTGTAACTATGCATACTCGGCTGCATGACTATCTGTTTTACCTCGTGTTTTACTATATGCGTGTGTTTGACGATCGCTAGATTACAGCTATAGATATACCACCTACCCAGGGGGGATATTCCTTACGTCTACGGGATGACCGTCGCGGATCCGTTTCGGCCAACTCTCGCTTCTGCGACACGATTTTGTTTTGTATATTCGAATGAAAGATATAGACTTTTCTTTGCAGTGGGTATAACAATGGGAGAGTAGTTGAGATGAAAAACCATGAGATTAGGGGCATCGGATTCCGAAGAAAATTACAACGACCCGTTGCCCCTCGGCCCCTCTCCTCACCCGGAGCCAAATTAGCCACAATGTGCGAACACGAGAGTGTTGTACAAGGGCGTCGAAGAGTTACATTGGACCCGATCTAAAGGGAGCGCCTATATTGAAGTACTAAAGCGCGCGTCACGCGATCCTCGAACAAAAGGCGAGCAAAGCCGAATGGATTGAAAAATGGTGCGAATCGACAAGTTGTGCGCCAGTTTCTTTTTTTATTCGATCGCTAAACTCGTTGTCGACTATAGAGTCGATTTTCATACCGATTCAATGATACCTTGTATACAGAAAAACCACCACCGTGTATACCTATATATAGCTAGGACCGAGGGAGTATCGATAAGAAATCGACCGAGCCCCTCCATTGAAGGGCATTGCTTGCAACAACCCTGCACCTCAGTGGGGCGATTTTTAATCACCACTGGGACTCATGTTAATTTAGATCATTGTCCTAATTTTTCTTGATGCCTCTCTCGATCGCTTTCGTCTTTCGCTTAAAAAAAGACTCAAAATTGATAGGTGACGAGACTGACGGGTAGCCGATTTCTATCGAATTTGCGGGTGTGACGTCAATCGGGGAACCGTTTTTTATCCATTAATTGCACGAACGTTTCGTTGACGAAAATGCAGTATCAATAATCAATCTCTGGTGAATCATTGGCACGAACTGTTGTTGAAAAATCTACCATGAAACGAATACGTAAATAAAGAAAAAAAAAAATCATGTTTCGAGTTATGCAATGGTTTCATGTAATATGAGACACGATCGTTGCGATGGAAAAGTTGGTTTGACAAGGGCCATTTAAATGTCGAATTGCCTGTGAAAGAAAATCCCTCCAAAAAAAGAAGCAAAAAGTGTGTTTTACCATCAAACTGCGAAATATGACATTCCTACTGATTTAAAATACATGAAGTACTGCGTTGCTTAGAAGGTATTTTGAGATATGATCGAGTACTCTGTCAAAGCTTTAGCCCGTCATTTTATGAATCCATTTGTTCTTTTGGAACCAGACAAGTGATTAGTAGTTAGTAGGGGATAAATCTATGTACAATAGCACCTATAATTAATTTTTTCAACATGTTGTATGAAATTGGCACCATTTTAAGGCCCCCACGAACAGATAAAACAAAAACATTTAACAGTTTAGGACTAGGTAAACTAATGTGATCCAACTCCCTGGCTGCAGTAACAAAGTCAACCACACTTTTTGCTCTGAATTGGTAACGGGAAAAGAGAGAAAGAAAAAAAAGGACCGCCATTTTATATAAAAAAAAAATTATAAAAGTAATGAAAATGTCAATGCAAAAAAAAAAAAAAAAAAAAAAAAAAAAAAAAAAGAAAGAGAAAAGAAAAATAAGCTGTGGCCTGTGGTGCTGTCTTGTTTGTGTTCCAGGGTCCTAACGGTCCTCGGCCAACGTACGCGGGCGCCAACGGGGGCAGCGCCGGCGTGGGCGGAGGCGGGGGCGCCAACAGCGCCGGCAACAATGTCGGGGCCGGGGGCAACGTGGGTCCGGCCGCGGGCGGCGGTGCCCAGACGACCGGTGGAGGCGGTCACGGCCTCAAGGGGGGCGTAGGCGGCGGGGGCCCTCGGGGTGGCGGTGGCGGAGGTGGCGGGGCCGGCAACCCCGTGCAGCAGTACCGTGGGGCGGCCGCTGCCGCCGCGGCGGCAGCTTGGGGCGCGACGGCGCCGACGCACGCGGCTGCGGCGGTCGCGGCTACCGGCTATCCGCCCTACGCGCGTGGCTACCCAAGCGGGGCGGCGGCGGCGGCAGCGGCTGCAGCCGCGGCGGCGCAGATGCCGGCCGTAGTCAGCGCCCAGCAGATACCGCCTAACCCCAACCCCTACAGTGCCACGAACTACGCCCAGCACGCGTCGGTCAGTAGTTGTTGTTCTTGTTGTTGTTTCTGCTGTTGTTTTCTCGTTTTATACCTATATACATGTGTATGCAACTCATTCTCTCTCTTTCTCTTAATGTTTATATTATACCATTGTGGTGTAATAATTATGAGTAGTACTCTCTGTCCCACTTTTTACACGTTATTGTGTCATTATTATTTTCTCCCTCTTCCATGCGCATGTGTCGCCGGTTTTCAGCTGTACCAGATGTTCAGCTTCACATGTTTTCGAGCAGAGTTTTTCCTAATGCTTAAAATTCTAAACATGTTGTGAATAAAATGTATTCAAAAAAACCTTTACTCTTGCATGCATAAGTCTCTAACATATGATTAATTGGAACATTAGTTAAATTAAAATCAATCAACTCGATGCCCTCCATATGTTAGTTCTTTTAATAATTTACTTAAATAGATGCTGTTTTTTTTCATAACAGACTGCATTTTAACGAATACAAATTGTAGAATTGAAACTCATGACAGCCAACGTTGGATAATTTTCTACATCTGGAGCCAAAAGTTTACCAAAAATAAAAATAGTCAATTTCGTGAGTCGGATGTCGTTGATTCGAAAATGATATTTACAGTAAAAATAAATAAGAATAATCAATCTCCAGCATCTATTTTCGTATATTCTTGTAAAAATAACGTATTTGAAAAATGACGAAAGCTTTTTTGCACTTAAAAATTGCAAAAGAAGGTACTTGCGCAACTTCTTTTTTCACAAACTGTCAATCTTTTGTATGTATATATGTTGCACTCTATTATCGTTTCCGATGTTTTTATAGACATGGTACATATGTATATGTGTATATATATGTGTATATATATATATGTATATGCATTCTTTTTTTTCGCCACATTATGTGCACTCATATTTATACACCAAAACTATTTTATTGCTTCACGACGAATTAAAATGTAATTGTTTGATTTAATCGAAGTAATGACGAATTGATATGTTGCAATGATTGACGCAGTATGGAGGACAACGAGTTCCTACCGCCTCGTCTCCGGCGAACACAAACAGTAGTTCTAGCAGTGCCACCGGTAGTCAAAGTGGGACGATGAGTACTAACCTTAGCAATAACGCGATGCAGGGCCAGCAGTCGGAGCAGTTGTCGAAAACCAACCTCTACATACGTGGCCTCAACCAAAACACAACAGACAAGGATCTTGTCAACATGTGTTCTCAGTAAGTTCGCCAGCAAAGCACGAAAAAGAATAAAAAGCTGCAGCCGCAACCAAATCGTTTTTTTTTTTTTTCTTTTTTTTTCCTTCAATTGTCACCCGGTTTACTTTCACGCCAGATATAGTTTCCGCTGCCACTTTTTTTTTGGTTTTCGAATGAAAAATACAACCCCGGGAGCAATGACTTGCCAAGGATTCACTAATGCGACTTGTTTGCAGGTACGGAACCATTACCTCGACGAAGGCGATTCTGGACAAAAATACAAATAAATGTAAAGGTACTTAGTTGAAATTTCTACATTTCGGTTACATGCTTCTTTTTTCTCACGCTCGCCATATTATAAGCTTTTCTTTAATCTCTCGATCGAAATTTCAAGTATCACGTAGCTCATCGTTTGTGAAATATTTCATTTTTCATTTTATTCGTCGAATTATTGTTTTATTTAACGATGAAAATTAAATTTTTTATCCAAAGTATTTGTAAAAGTAAATTTTGTAGAAGAGTATACATAAAATAAAGTTATTGAAAGAAGAAAAAAAAAATTATCTTTTTGCCATTGAACTTCGTTGCTTTGAATTACATCATGATTAACTATCGTTTCGTCAATGTTTATTAGTTTAGACTAGAAGCATAGAATAGCCACCTCATCTTGAATATAATGAAATTTACTTTTTAACAAGCATAACGATATTTTTTGGAGTACAAGAGGTAGAATCTACCCGTTATAAATAGTAAACAACAATACATAGTGGTAATCCTGCATAATTGAATAATTTTTCGATTGCTCAGTCAAAGCAATCGAGTTATCTGTCATTTTTGAAGGATTATCATTGTATTTTACTTATTATCTCTTTACTGTGTGTTTTCAATAGTTTTAGTAGATTTTTTAAATTTATTTATATTTACATAAATAGTTATCGGATTGTGTCTTAGTCGTTTTAATGTTACCTCACATCATGATTATGTGTCTATAAAAACAATGTCTGATTAATTTGTTTGAAAATCAATTTAATTCCTTTTTCATAGCATTACAATAAATGAATGTTTTCAATGATAGTTATAGTGATCGTGATAGATGAAACTCTAGAGTTTTTCCTTAGACCATACGTGTTTTTCAATTTGATGATTTTTCGATTAAAAAAAAAAAAAAATTTATCGTGTACAATATCAAGATAGTTATGATTTGTAAATTAAAACAGTTTTTTTTTGCAAATTCAAGTTGAAGTAACGTTTAAAAGTTGAAAGACACGTAGTGCTCTAGACAGAGCTGCAATTTTTCTTAGACTAAGTTAGTGTTTTCCGACTTGAATCAAAAACAAAAAAAAAAAAAAAAAAAGAAATGTATGAATTTTTCTCAAGGATCGTTGTCATTTCTTCTTGCAGGTTATGGCTTTGTAGACTTTGAGTCACCGGTGGCGGCAGAGGGTGCCGTCAAAGCCCTGGTCGCCAAGGGTATCCAAGCACAGATGGCGAAAGTGGGTATCTGGTTGATCCGTAGACTGGCCAGTGTACGTTGGTTGTGCATGCAAGTACAGTAATACCAGAGTAACAGTAAACCTCTTTCTCTCTCTCTCTCTCTCTCTCTCTCTTTACCTTTGAAACCTGTCTTCTGTCGTTCTCTCTCATTCTTTCTTCTATTTCTTGTATCCGCATCCCGAACGTCCCGTCTCTCTCTCTCTCTCTCTCGTGTGGTGATCCTAAAAAAGCGACAACATAAGGACAAAGTTCAAAATGAATGAATATTCATTGGGTAATTCTGACAAAGAGTTTGTATTGATATGTTTTTGGAATTTTTTTACATTGCACAAAGTTTTTGCGATCGAGGAACCGGGAATACTCTTTGGGGAGGTTTCGACTTCCCGTTGCAGTATTTTCAGCCACAGAGAAATTTTTGACTTTTGAAATTTTGAAATTTAATCATTCAAAAGTTGACATTTTTTAATGAAATTTTATTTTATTTGTTTTTTTTGTTTTTTTTGCTCATACGAAATTCGTTTGATGATCATACACGAACGAAAAAACCCAAAAATGAATTGAAACCTACCAATCTACAGCCTCTTATTTTCTGATCTGACTTACTAGATCTACTGTTGATTCTCTGAGTCTGTCTCTTTACTGTCTCACATTACCTACCAACCTGTCAATGCTTGCTGCTATACCTCGGCCACAGTTGCTGATTACTGCTATGTTAAAACACGTTCCAAGTTATGACTGAAAATTGCCTTTATCATACAGCACTAATTCAATGCCTACAGCGATTAATATTGTTCTGTAATTTGTACCCAAAAACGCGTACTGTTTCCGCTGATATTGTTTATTAAAAAAATAGAGCTTCAATGGCACTGCCATACCGTGGTTTTGAGGACTTGAAAGTTTTATTGCTTGTGACGTTTATTTGTAGTAACACAACTTAACGAGATTGCAATTCAGTAGATATTTTATGTTTATCGAAAATATTAAATTTTAGATAGTTTTATCGTTCTGTTATAGCTAGTATTTTCATTTATTGTTGATGATTAAAAAATTAATAATATTTTACAATGACTAGCTTAAAGAGCGCAGTATAACATTTAGTAGAGCAAAAAGTGTTGTAATCCAAAAACCTTATAATTATAGAGTAAAAAATATTTTAAGTTACTTCAATAAAAGTGAGTAACCTATCTATGCAGAATAATATGTTTATACAAAACTTGTAGATCTTGAAGAAATAAGTAACTTATTTGCAAAAGTTAAAATACTTAATAGCTATGAATGTAATAATTATTAAAAATAATTAAAATCGCTGATAACAGTGCTTGAAGTACAAGATAAAGTGTTCAATACAAAAGTTGTGGATCTCGAAAAATACTACTTTCACGTACAGATCATAGTTATCGTAGTTACATTTTTTGCTCTAAATATAAATCTAGTAGTCGTGACTTATAAACAAAAGTATAGTTTTTTTATTAATAGATTTTGGCCACTTATTTATTTTTTTTCAAACTTGAAAAGTTCTCACAACCTTTATTTGGTTAACAACTAAAGTAGTTTATTAAAATCTATTTTATTGATGTATGGCAGCATAGACAAAATTGTTAGTATATCGTTCTGATATTTTGTAATAGACTTGTTTTTTTACGTTGTATAATTTAAAAAACAAAACATGACGACCTCAAGAGAACAGTCGTACATGTGATCATTTATTTTGATTTCTTTATTCACAAATGGTTTTTCATTGGATTCTTTTTTCATTGTGAGAAAACGTAAACCAACGTACATATTGAAGTCATGTTTCTTTCATATTTGACTTGTTTAATATAAATTGAAAAATTATTTTTGTGAAAAATATAAAAAATATTCGATTTTCGATAAGATAATAATTTAAAAAAAAATTTTTTTTAATTGTAATTATGCTTACAATTAAACAAGACTCATTTCTATTGTATCGCTGAAACTAACTCGGAATGGTTTTTTCCTAACTGAAAGTGGTGGAAGCACGAGGTGCCACTTGCTAAAATAATGACAATTGGAAGCATGTGAAGCTTTTGAAAAGTTAAAAATTAAATGTTATTGTTGTCAAAGTATTGTTTAAACATGTACTTATAATGGTTAACTTTTGCATCGTATGGTGTGCAGTTGTACGCTAATTATTCTCTTTAACAATGGCTTTGTCAGCCTCATTTTTTCAAAAATTAAAATCAGCTGCTAAAAATCTTACTTCTGGGGTGCTGGTTAGCTGTGATTGGCAAACGCCTCGCTTCTTATCATTGTCTTAAAGTATATGAGCAGCCAACTTGTGTTGGTCTATTATTTTTAGTCACGTTTTTCACTACATTGTGTAGGATTCAAAATTATTTAGACTTTTTTGATTCATACTTTTAATCAACAACATTAAAGCCAGCTCTCTTTGAATCATACATGATTTTCATCAAGTTGATAGTATTAAAAATAATGAGTCTTTCCTAATAAAGATTTTTTGAAAGTTATTACACTTAATGTCAATTTTTTTATACATATATTTATACACTGTGTTTTATAATATATAAACGCCATTAGCTTGGCTTAGATAATGACGTACTTATAACTATTCTGTTTCTTTCAATGCATACGCAAGATTGAAGTAAATTGTCGTAAAGTATAAGTATCTTATTAAGTAATCGTAGATTATTATTCAGTCTTATTTAAAAAAATTGTTTAAAAATGGTGGATTTCAAAGTATGCTTATTTACATTTGTTTCGTGATTACACCTTAAAATTTAAATTCAAACGATCGCGTTACATTTTCATTATCACTTTTAAAATTTTTTTTTTTTTTCTTTTCTTTCGATTTGTTTTTGTTGCATTATGTTACAACATCATCGTTTAAGTATTCACGCGAACCTTTACTTTTAATTTTTTTCTTTTCAATCTTCAGCCTCGTCTCATTTCGTACATTTGGTTAGACTATGACTGTGCTTCGACTATTGTGCTTTTATTTAGCGGAATGTTGTATAAAACAGATTTTCCAGGTTCGAAATTCTCGCCTCCTATATATATACATATTTACATTGTTTACCGCTTTCGATGGCTCGTTACAGTAATTATTGGATTATATACATACATCTCCTTTCCACTTGTAGATAAAACTCGTTTTCAATGTGATCATCTTTCACACGCCAAATTTCAGTTTTCTTTTTAGTTGTATTTTAATTATTCTTTCTTTTTTTTTTTTTTTTTTTTTCCATCTCTTTGTAGAGTAAAAAAGTACACTGTACTCGATACTCTTACAAGTCGTGAAGTAGCTATACATACATTATAATTGTTTGGTTGGTTTTGTAGTGCGTAGCGTCATTATGTTTTTAATTTTTGTTTTATTTATTATTTCGATGATGATGATTATTATTGTTGTAATATGATTGATAAAATTTTGAAGAGCCACCAGAATGTGGTAACGTAATGCAATGGAGCATGAGATGATTTTTTCCGACGTTGAAAAACGACTCGTACCTCGAACTTTCTACTTGAAACACATCTATAAAATTATTTGTATTCTCTGCAGTTCTGTTTATTACATATATATACATAGTTGAATCGAGTACTGTCATAGCTTATTATATTGGTCAGTTTTATTGTTTCGTAGCTTTTGTTATTGTCGTAGATTATATTGTTTTTTTTTTTTATATTATTTAAAATTACCTTGTTTTATATCGTTGAACTATCAGAATATTATAATTTAAAAGTATGTAACATATGTTTTCGTTCAAGAAAAAAAAAATCGTCCTATCAAGTTATTTAACGAGCATATATTTTTTGGCTTTATTCGTATTGATCAAATTCGAGACATTGATTACATTAGAGATTTATCGAATTAATCAAAATTTGCAACGAAACACTCAACGACATCCGTAAGTCCGGTACTATTTGAAATTGTCTACTCACCGTAACGATGTTTCAAAAAAGATTTATCTGTATTACAATAAGTTCTCAGCAGTCCTGGAGATGTCGGTGGGTGGATTCTGTTTATCAAATAATGTTTTTAATTTAGAGTTGAATTAAAAAAAAAAAAAAAAAAAAAAAAAAAAATCCAAGTAACGTTTGACGAGATACAATTTGATATACATGATAATATAAGACAAACACAAAAAATAAAAGCGTCCCAAGCGGAGCGGTGTGTGAGCACGCTCGCGGACCGGAAGACAATAAAATTGCATAGCATATTCGTTGATTTCTCCAGCAACAGGAGCAGGACCCGACCAATCTGTACATCGCCAATCTCCCGTTGGCCTACAAGGAGAACGACGTCGAGAGCATGCTCGCTCAGTACGGCCAGGTCATCTCCACGCGCATCCTACGCGATACTTCCGGACAAAGTAAAGGCGTCGGATTCGCAAGGTTGGTTCACGTTTTCTCGTTATTTCATACACGTATAATGTTGGGTGAAGTAGTTTTAAGTGTTTCATCTAGGACAGCGCTTGTATCATTTCAAGTTGAAAAATGTTGAAACCTATTTTGATGTGTTGGTGATTCGTTCGATGTGTTTTTAATGCCGGGTATTTTTGCTCGTCAGGATGGAGTCCAAAGAAAAATGCGAACAAATCATACAGATCTTTAACGGTAAGTCGCTGCACGGGGGCAAGGATCCCCTGTTAGTTAAATTCGCCGACGGTGGCAACAAAAAGAAGTCACTCTACAAGAGCACAATATGGCGGGAAACGGGTGACGTGAATAATTCGGTAAGAAGATTCATTGTTATGCAGGATGTATTGCTCCTCTTTTGTGATAATGATGGTGATACCTAATGAAAAATGTTTTGATCATTGCAGAATATGACATTAAACTACGACACGAGCGCGGTTGGGCAGAACGGCGTGGCGACGGCTCACATGCTGCCCGCGGCAACCCTCGCACAGTACGGCCGGCACTACAGTCAAGCGGTGCCCGGTTACAACGTGCCCGGCGGGCCCTGGGTCACGCCTTACCTCGTTCAGACTCCACCGCACATGCAACAGGTCGACGTGAGTTTTATTACGAAGCTAGACCCCACTTTGTTCGTTTTACATTGTGTTTTTCTCAATTTGTTTTTTTTTTTTTTTTTTTTTTTTTTTTTTTTTTTTTTTTTTTTTTTTTTTTTTTTTTTTTTTTCCATCTCTTTGTAGAGTAAAAAAGTACACTGTACTCGATACTCTTACAAGTCGTGAAGTAGCTATACATACATTATAATTGTTTGGTTGGTTTTGTAGTGCGTAGCGTCATTATGTTTTTAATTTTTGTTTTATTTATTATTTCGATGATGATGATTATTATTGTTGTAATATGATTGATAAAATTTTGAAGAGCCACCAGAATGTGGTAACGTAATGCAATGGAGCATGAGATGATTTTTTCCGACGTTGAAAAACGACTCGTACCTCGAACTTTCTACTTGAAACACATCTATAAAATTATTTGTATTCTCTGCAGTTCTGTTTATTACATATATATACATAGTTGAATCGAGTACTGTCATAGCTTATTATATTGGTCAGTTTTATTGTTTCGTAGCTTTTGTTATTGTCGTAGATTATATTGTTTTTTTTTTTTATATTATTTAAAATTACCTTGTTTTATATCGTTGAACTATCAGAATATTATAATTTAAAAGTATGTAACATATGTTTTCGTTCAAGAAAAAAAAAATCGTCCTATCAAGTNTTATACAAGCAGCTCTTAAATCTTATTGTAAGTCTGCAGAAGCTGATCTTACCAATCCTACCTAGATTAATTTTTTAATTGAAATGACCTTGTATGTATGTACACTGTTAAATGATTTTAAATATTGAAAGTTAACAAGTTGTTCTATATAATAAATTCATTTTGATTAATCCTCAAAATAATGTAATGGTCTATGTTGGATTAAAAAACTTTCAGTGTTATGTTACAGTGCAATGTATCACACATTCATGTTGTGAGCTTTAATATTACAATAACAAAGTTTGATAGCACACAAGTTAAAAGTCTCAACTTGCATCACAAATAGAAGAATATTAGAGAAATTTGTGAACTAATAAGATGTACCAACGATAAAAGTGAAACATAAATCTTGATAAAACGTTTGAGTAAAGCAATTGTTCAAGTTTCATAACTTTTAATTATAACAGTTGATACCGTAAATATGCATTTGCTCTTTTAAAATTTGGTTTTTCCTTGTTTCAATAAAAATTTGTGTTACAGAAATCTTGAATTACGATCAAATATATATGCATAAATTAATCAGTCGAAAAGAGACAACTGAAGAAAAAAGGCCTAAAAAAGAAGAGGAAGAGTCTCTTAAGAAAGGAGCATTGGATCTTATTAAATAAAAAATACATTTATTACAGATAAGTAAATTTAAAGTCTTATAAACAAACAAAGAACCCAACATTCCCTGATTATGTGAGATCCAATGCTCCATTCTTAGGAGACTCTTCGTGTGACTGATCTTCTTTTTTAAGCCTTTTTTCTTCGGTCGTTTCTTAGACTGATAAATTCACATATGTGCTTGATCGTTATTCAAAATTTCAGTGGCACAATACATATCATATACTTAAATTAAGTGTTGATTTTAACTGTAAAGTCAAAGGGCTGCACTGCCTGTGGTTCCATAAGTCAATGGTAAAAGGTCTAAAGTATTGTGAGTTTGTGAATATGGTTGATTGTACAAGCCATATAAGATAAGTAGAATATTTGTACTTTCACAGGTCGATTTTTGGCTCAAAGATAAATTGTAAACTTGCCGCAGATAGCACAAAAAATGTTAAATTTTATATTGTCTATCTATGAAATCAGTTGCGGCTGGTTTATAATTGAATGAGTAGACTGCATGGTGATAGACGCTAGGTACATTTGGTAATTACAATGCTCTGAGGCTCAATTTTATAGGCTGTAGGTATAATTAATATAAAAGATAAATAAATAGTACGTTTTGGTTTCTTATAATGAGTGAGTAGGTGTACTATAGGTAAAAAAAAAAAAAAAAAAAAGATCGTATTGGTTGTTGTTTGTGTGCTTCCCAGATAGACCTATCACCATATTCTTTTCACCCACTTGATCCGGGCACAAATTTTCCATAGTGCGAGTGAGTGCGCATTGTTACATTAAAGGTTAAACTGTGCACTTACAGGTGAGAACGAACATCGNTTTTTTTTTTTTTTTTTTTTCTGTCGAGTTTCCGTACTCGTTCACGCACTTTTTTGTCTTAATTTAGTCTCATGAATCCGATACTTGTGATGTTAATTTTTTTGTAAATTAAATGTCCAGCACACGTCGTGTACACTTAATCCATATTTCATCCATAGGGGTCTAGAGTTTCATGTATTTTCTACTTAAGCACTGTCGAGTGCGTTCAAATCCTTACTGAAGGTTAAACATTTTTTTGCCAAAAAATAAACAGATGATGCCGTCGGCCGACCCGAGCAACGCGCAGTACAGCATGATCCCACAGCTCACAACTCAAATGACCTCCTTACATCTTGGCGGTGGTTCCGTAAGTGCAATACACTCAGGAGTCCTTGTTTAAGAATATTGAGCAAAAACCGTGCAAGTGTTTGAAAAAAATACGTTTTGTTGTGATTTTTCAGTACATAAGCCCACATCCCTACCCGTACTCTTACCCGGCACCGAGCATCATCCACGCTCCAATGACACTGGGCGAGTCCGAGCAGACGAGCAACGCGGCGTCACCGGACGACTCCTATCAGCAGTACCAGGCTCAGCAGCCCAAGTAGGCTACAGTCTTTTAGGTTAGGCCAGGTTTTAGCGATTAGGATTAGATCCGCGACTTCCGCGAGCGTGATCCTGATGTGATCACGACGATGATGGCGACGGCGACGATGACAATGCGTCAAACACACGAGTCAGAGGATAGGTTTAACTTAGGCTTCGCTCATTATATACTTATTACATTATGTAGATTAATAGCTTAAGATCCATTTCCACGCAATATGTGACTGAACTAACGCCAACTTCTCTTTTCACTTTTTTTTAGGTTCAACTACGCGGAGGGTTACACGAGTTAGACGAGGTACGCTTGTCGATACAGGGAGTTGCATTGAAAACAGAAAATGGAAAAAAAAAAAAAAAAAAAAAAAACAAAATAAAAAAAAACAAAAAAAAAAAAAAATTCAAAAAAAAAAAAAAAAGAATGATCACGAGGATTATAGATGAGAGAACTGAGGGAAAGGAAAGAAGGAAATTTAATTTACGGATGAAAAAAAGTCAGATAAGATTCTTCCTCACGATAAATTGACTTGCCAGCCATCTTTTATACATTCTATCCACCAAGATGAAATAGGTGAAAGTAGTTGAATATTTTGCAACGAGTAGATAATGATTGAGTGTTGAATTGAAAAAAAAAATAATAATAATAAAGTAAAATAAATAAATGAATAAAAAGGAAAGGAGAGCGAGTAGGGGCAGGGAGCAAACTTGCGATGTTGATTGATGTACGACAATGCTATAGACACACAAATCATAAGAAAATAAAAAAAAATAAAAATAAAAAAATAGAAAACGATGAGAAATAAGCGGCACGATGGCTCCAGAAAGCGTCAAGAAACACATCGCATGGCTGAATATAGGAGACGATCGACGTAGGCAACGGGGCAGTTATAGGCGTTCAAGCTCATAGGCTTCCAGGATAACTTTTAGGTATTTACATTTAACTAAGGAAGACGTTAAATAAGTCGTCGGAGATAAGCGCTTGCGAGAGTGAGAGAGAGAAAATGCGAGAGTAAGAATGAGAGTGTGTGAATAAATATTTTAACAAACTGGAAACTATAAAGAAAAACGCTGCTTAAAATATACAAAGAAAAAAAAAATCTTCCCATATTTCAAGTTTCAAGAAAAATCAAGTTTTGTAAACTCGTTGTCTCTCGAGACTGATGATGATTGTTGTTTCGCCGCGCTCGATGAACTTTTTTGGAATCTTCTTAATTAAGAGAACAATACTTGCCTTAAATGTGCGATTTGTACCTTTCTCACTGGCGTCTTCATTGGAGCGGATTTTTAAAATATGCAGTGCCTTTGTTGACCTTTGGACGTTTAAAGTATTTTCGTGTAACATAAACAATTTTTACAACTGCGTAACTCATAACGAAAAATCTTTTGTTTTTGTGTCTCACCCTCTCGCTCTTCCTTTTCTCCCCTTTACACTTTACGCATATGCAATCACCTCTTTTTTATGTTTACATTTCAATGTAATTTTAATTTAATGAACATGTATATATTTTTATATTTTAATTGTACATGAGTCGACAGTTTTTGTATTCTTTTTTATACCTTCGCTGCGCAAAGGTCAATTTGTAGGACTGTTTAGTAAAAACAAATTTTTAGATCAGTGAGAGATGCTAGTGGAATAAGTTTTTAAATGATTAATGACTATTATTATGTACTGTTTGAAAATAGCTTTTCTATTGTAGAAACATGGGAAAAGTAAAAATTAGTGACAATTAATCAGAATGAAATGTAACAATAGTTGAAATGTGAAAATTGGATTTTTCGTGAAACTTGAAGAAAAGGACAGGGCATAAGCCACTAAAAGTGCCCTTAGTTTATTTTGGATCGTTTGAAAAATAAAAAATAAAAAATAAAGGAAGCTAGTCTTTGTGCGAGATAATGTGGAGGTTTAGATAGGCTCTTTTGAAAAAAATGTCACGGTTAAACGAAAAGAGTATAGTTCTCTTTGATGAGATGAAAAAAAGAAAAGACCTGCCTATGTACATGATACAGACTGCGGAAGTAACTGTTAAAAATTGTAAAAAAATAAAAAGAAAACATTGCACATATAATTACGCTGTGAGTGCACTTTGTATCGAAACATGTTATTACAGACAGATCCGTTGGTCTTGGTCTTGTGGATACTTATGCCTCCATGATTCGGTACATTAAAAAAGTGACACACAGAGAATCAAACTCTTTCTTATTAATCATCGTCGTCCCTTGCTTTTTAAACAAATCAACAAAAAGAAAATAATGATCTCTGTTTAGAGATTTGCATACAGAGAACTTTGGTTCCGTCTTTTTAACAAAGACCTCAGCTCGTCATGACACGAGTAAAGGATATGTTTTTGAAAAGAGAGAGAGAGAGAGAGAGAGAAGAACGAGGGACACGAGGCTCTCATATTACACTCGCAGAGTATCCTTTCGAGGCAGATCGATTTACAAAGAAGACTCTGCGTGCATTAAGGATACTAGGAAGTGAAATATTTTTAAAAATTTATCACAGATTTTTTATATTTTTATGCGAGTTTTTAGAGTTGATGTAAGTAGAATTAAACTTTATTGTAACGAATTATTCTATTTTATTTTTAGAGAAATTGAGAATAATTATTTTTAGAAAAATTGATGGATAATAAAAAGTGGTGAATATTTTAAAGAATCCCAGCATGACGATGACCAATGTAATTGAGTGTCAAGGAAATATTGTATATTAAATTTTTTGATTCATTGAAAAGAAAATAATGAAATAAATTTTTTTATGATTTAATGTCATAATAGTCAACAACATACGGTATCCTTAATGAAGTACAACTTATTTTATTCGGAAAACCAGAACATGTACAAGCACGTCTTGCCTGACACCATGCTTCCGCCAAAGACGTTTTATATTAAAAAATACTAGCTAACCATAAGAATAAATAAATCGAACCAAGTGGATATTTGATAACAATATTATAACGTCTTCGTTAGAAGCGCGAGTGCAGGCCAAGATGTCCTAGAAACGATTCAGTATTAAATAAGAAACGTCCCGCATGAACATTAGACGTCACACATTCCCCCACATTATCCTGAAGCAGCGTGACATGCATTTACGGTGTCCACCTTAAAGATTAAGATTAAAGGAAAAATTAAAACAAGACTGGGAAGTATCGCGTTATCGTACAAGAGAAAAAGAGAGTTTGAAAGAATCAGTAGGCAAACCATTTGAAATTCAGAATTTTCTTAGCGCCCTTAGAGTGTAAAATGTGATATTTTTCACTAAAGAGAGATCGGCAGAGAGAAAGAAAAGTAGAGCGAACGAAATAAAAGAGAGAAAGCATTTGAGCGCCAGTGAGAGAAAGAGAGAGAGAGAGAGAAGGAAAAAGAGAAATAAACCATTGTGGTTGATGAACAAATCGACGTAGGCGAGTTTTTTCTCATACGAAGAAAGCTTCGCGTTGTATCATTAAGTCTATCTTGTTCATCAAATTGAGAGTAAAAAAAATAAAAAATAAAAAATAAAGGAAGCTAGTCTTTGTGCGAGATAATGTGGAGGTTTAGATAGGCTCTTTTGAAAAAAATGTCACGGTTAAACGAAAAGAGTATAGTTCTCTTTGATGAGATGAAAAAAAGAAAAGACCTGCCTATGTACATGATACAGACTGCGGAAGTAACTGTTAAAAATTGTAAAAAAATAAAAAGAAAACATTGCACATATAATTACGCTGTGAGTGCACTTTGTATCGAAACATGTTATTACAGACAGATCCGTTGGTCTTGGTCTTGTGGATACTTATGCCTCCATGATTCGGTACATTAAAAAAGTGACACACAGAGAATCAAACTCTTTCTTATTAATCATCGTCGTCCCTTGCTTTTTAAACAAATCAACAAAAAGAAAATAATGATCTCTGTTTAGAGATTTGCATACAGAGAACTTTGGTTCCGTCTTTTTAACAAAGACCTCAGCTCGTCATGACACGAGTAAAGGATATGTTTTTGAAAAGAGAGAGAGAGAGAGAGAGAGAAGAACGAGGGACACGAGGCTCTCATATTACACTCGCAGAGTATCCTTTCGAGGCAGATCGATTTACAAAGAAGACTCTGCGTGCATTAAGGATACTAGGAAGTGAAATATTTTTAAAAATTTATCACAGATTTTTTATATTTTTATGCGAGTTTTTAGAGTTGATGTAAGTAGAATTAAACTTTATTGTAACGAATTATTCTATTTTATTTTTAGAGAAATTGAGAATAATTATTTTTAGAAAAATTGATGGATAATAAAAAGTGGTGAATATTTTAAAGAATCCCAGCATGACGATGACCAATGTAATTGAGTGTCAAGGAAATATTGTATATTAAATTTTTTGATTCATTGAAAAGAAAATAATGAAATAAATTTTTTTATGATTTAATGTCATAATAGTCAACAACATACGGTATCCTTAATGAAGTACAACTTATTTTATTCGGAAAACCAGAACATGTACAAGCACGTCTTGCCTGACACCATGCTTCCGCCAAAGACGTTTTATATTAAAAAATACTAGCTAACCATAAGAATAAATAAATCGAACCAAGTGGATATTTGATAACAATATTATAACGTCTTCGTTAGAAGCGCGAGTGCAGGCCAAGATGTCCTAGAAACGATTCAGTATTAAATAAGAAACGTCCCGCATGAACATTAGACGTCACACATTCCCCCACATTATCCTGAAGCAGCGTGACATGCATTTACGGTGTCCACCTTAAAGATTAAGATTAAAGGAAAAATTAAAACAAGACTGGGAAGTATCGCGTTATCGTACAAGAGAAAAAGAGAGTTTGAAAGAATCAGTAGGCAAACCATTTGAAATTCAGAATTTTCTTAGCGCCCTTAGAGTGTAAAATGTGATATTTTTCACTAAAGAGAGATCGGCAGAGAGAAAGAAAAGTAGAGCGAACGAAATAAAAGAGAGAAAGCATTTGAGCGCCAGTGAGAGAAAGAGAGAGAGAGAGAGAAGGAAAAAGAGAAATAAACCATTGTGGTTGATGAACAAATCGACGTAGGCGAGTTTTTTCTCATACGAAGAAAGCTTCGCGTTGTATCATTAAGTCTATCTTGTTCATCAAATTGAGAGTAAAAAAAATAAAAAATAAAAAAAAACAAAAAAAAAATAACCAAGTGCTACTGTTACAGCGCTATGGAGCGATTGATAAAAAAGATGCGAGATAAAATAAAAAAATCGGCACGGTGCAATGGAATTTCATCGGATGGTTTATAGAAATAAACGAGACTTTTGTGTCAAGGCTATTTCGAACCTTTTCAATCATTTTTCTTTTTACTTTTTCAACGCTTGTAAAATGTTAATCCTGTAAATAATTACGAGTTACAAGTGAGAAACGAAACGACGTGTTACGATGTGAGGAAATTTGTTCGCTTAAGAGAAAAAAAAAAATTATAATCATAACGATACCTTCTTTTGGCCTCTGTGGATAAGCATACTTTTGATTGAAACTTGTGTTTTTTTACCATTTTTCTTCATGGCTTCTATTTTAATTGTTTTCCATGTTGATAATTCAAAACACCGAACAGCAATGCGGGAATAGTTTGATACTTCTTTTGTGTTTACCATTTTACCTCTTTTATTTTTATTTTTTTTGTGCTTTGTACAGTGTAGATTTACACGAATTGTTTACGAGAAACAATAGGTCTTTTGTGTAATTCACAGTTTTTTGTTACTTGAGGACCATGGGTCACAGTTTTTGCGCTGGTATTTTTTTTTTACATTAAATAAGAAATAAATAACAGTAAGTAAAAAAATAGAAAAAATAATTACAAGGTAATTTTTTTTATTAAGCCCCTTGAATGCATAATATGTCAACTTAGAGATCATTTTTGTATCTTTGATTTTAACAATTTGCATTTGTAAATAAAAGATGATTTTGTGCTAATTGCTGTTGAGAAACGTTTTCCGTTTTT